>CM020503.1:17920000-18062500 GCA_009823395.1 Thamnaconus septentrionalis | reverse complement strand
AGCACGGCATTTGTTTTGTTTTTTGGTGAAGTTGTGGCTGTTGTTGATTCATTAACCCACCAGATTGATGGTTGATATTGCAGCCTTGTTTGCAAGCATGAAGCAAAAAGGTTTCCTTGTTGTGACTGTCAAGATGACAGCCTTTTTTTTTTTTTTAAAGCTTTTCTGCAAGTTTGACTTGGCAAAATCTTTAGGCCTTTTTTGCACTAAGTTTCTGCAGAGCTTTGACTTCGCCCTGTTTGCATGAATGGTCCAAAAGCTGCACTCTGCACTTACAGTGAGATTCTCACTGCAGCTGAGGTTCGTGCACTGCCTAATTTTTTCTCCTGCAGCGCCTGGAAATCAGTGACCGGCGGAAAAATTCTGACTGCTTCTGACTCTGCAACTTTTTTCGGCGGATAATTGTTACCCCCGAGGCTTTTTGCAGGGCCTCTCCTCACCCAAACAGCGTCTGGGTTTCTTCTGGAATGTTCAGAATGCTGCCCGGCCGCCCTGATGGAGCTCAGCTGATTGGCTAAATTGACATAAGTCATTGGCATGCATGAGTCAGCAGCAGCACAGAAAGACTTATCGACCCGTTTTCAAATGGAAATTGAGGATTCGGGGCTGTGACTTCATTTAATTTCTGACCTGTGTCCATGTGATAAAGGACCTGCTGGTTGAAGAAATGTTCAAACGGTATCTCTCTTGACCTTGGACCTGTTTCATTCTCTCGGCCACTTCCGGCTTCACGGCCCCATGCAACTTGTAACTGGCCTTGGGGTAGATGTGTTTTATTTTTATAATTTTTTTAAAAAGTTTCTCTGGGTTCTGTGATGAATTAACCAGGAACAGATTTTTGATGCTAATTCCAAGCGTCGTCTCATTAATTCTCTTTCATCAGCATGTTGCTGGTCACCCTGAGAGACACGCAGCCCACAGAGGACTGTGGGCTGCGAACTGGGAGTAGCGACGGGATGATTCGCTGGACGTGCTCATGGCTGCAGCACATGCCGTCGCCGGACGTGTTGTTTCATCTCTGGTCTCTCGTCGTAGGTTTAGCTTCCGTTATCCCAGTGTAGAACCCAGCATCAGAAATCCAGTTAGTGGGCCGTGTTTCTCTGCTTGCGGATGCGGGATTAAAGGTCCGGTGCCGGGGTGCTTTTCATGTACTTTGCGTTTTCCGCTGGTCGTTTTTGATGATTTGCTTGTTATTGTCCTCAATATCTCATTTGCTGGAACTGTGTGCACAAAATGCTGTTGGTTGATTCCCCTCTGCCCCCCATCAGTCGCTCTGAAAACCGGCTGGGTCCAGCCAACAGACAAAGCCACAGGGATGTGTTGATGCAGCGATGTGCACCACGACACGAGGCCGTTGGAACTGCTGCGCAAAGGAGAGTGAAGTTTTCAGCATTTATAGCTGCTAAAGACTGAAAGCAGACAGAAAAGGTTTAGTTTACCTTTCAAGGACGACAAAAGAAAGCATTTAAATTGCCCATGAAGAGGTTGCCTTGATATCAAGTGCATTTAATTGGCTGCAGTGAACGGGAACGATGGATTGAAAAATGATCCTGAATGTTCTTGGTGTGAAACATATTTTAAAACTTGACTGGACAGTGAAGAAGCAGTGGAGGGGCTGCAGCTAACTAACAGGCACTGTGGAGCAGCAGACCACAGATCAGGCACGGGCAAACGACGGCCCTGGGGCCATATGCGGCCCGTTAATTTCTTTTTATCCGGCCCGCCGAACTTGAAGAAATGTTTTAGAGAATAAAAAAAAAAAAGGTAATAAAACAGCAATCTTTCATCATTTTTTCAGTGTTTTAAGAGCCATTTCAACAGAGAGCTACGCACAGTGGGGCTTCAAAGACACAGATTTTATTGTAATGCTTTTGTTCAATTTCAATAAACATTGAAGCACATGTTGTCTACATATCCCATGATATATTTTTTCCTCCTATGAGGTGGGTCACCAAAACACTCCATCTGCTCCTGCTATGGCCCCTCTGTTTAAGAACCAATTGTGTTTTATAACCCACTCAGAGTCTCTGATTGTCTCAGTGTGAATCATTTCCCTCAACCTGGTTGGTGCAGACCGACAGGCCTGACTGGGCCTTGGCCAGCGGCTCTGGGGTGGAAAAGGTTGGTGGTGAGTGACACATCGGGAGCAGACGGCAGAGACTCGGTGTCTCGTTGCGAAGTTCGCGCCCTGAAAAAAACATCTCCCACCCAAAAAGTGCAGCGAGCCAGGCAGCTCACAAAATATGGTTGCAATTAAATCACCGTCTGGGTTACTACACAAATTCCAAGCTTGTGTCTGAGCTCCCCGCCTCTCGGGTAGTGAGGCCCCAAGCCATGAGGTGAAACTTGACTTCTTGGCTTTTTTCCATGCATGTCATTGAGAAATAAAGGTCTCGTGTAGAAGATTCTTTGTCCAATCAAAGGAGACGAGATAAGTGAGTTTTAACTAGACTCTGATGTTCTCAACAGTCGGCAGAACTCGGTCCTGTAGAACCTTTGGGATGTGCAACTTAAAGTATTCCAGTGTCCGGTATTCCAAGTGGACTTTTCCTCTGGTGTTCTAATGCTAAGCTAACAGGGCATTTTGTTTTTTCTTGTTTTTAGTTTTATGAATTTGTGCCATGGCAGTGCAGTGGTCATGGTTGTGGGTTCGATTCCCGACTCTGTGGCCTTTCTGCCTGTGTGGCTCCTCCCACTGTCCAAACGTGTGCCTAGGAGGCGAGATGGGATGAATGAATAAATGAATTCCTAGCTACTGTCTTGTTGCTTCATTTTACCTGCTGGGTTGGTTAAATGTGAAGTAATTCATAGTCAGCAGAGTTGCTCTGCATGTTTGTTTTGGTGTCTTTCTTTTGCATAGTTTGAAAACCTTTTTGGCACAATTCAGCAACACTGAACAATTTACAATCTGCACATTTTTCATCTTTCCTTCTACTAAGCATTCCACAGACTAGTCACACAACTTCTGTAATCCACACTGCATCTTAACTGCAGCCCCAGTTTTTGACAGTTCCTATATCTGGGTATCATCTTTTTAACGTAAGTGCCGTTTGACTGTTTTGCAGCTATGCTTACCAACCACTGAGGCTCTATTATGCATCTACTGCTTCATCTACTGTAGTGGAAAAACATTTTCGGGCACCCTCAGAATTTTTCTCAACCCCAATTATTGCCATTAAATATTTGGCAGAGAATTTTGTTGTGTGTTTCAAAAGGTTTGGCTGCATCAGAGGCACAGAAAGAAATCAAAATTAATTTGTTGTTTATAATGTTCTTGTTAATAAGACAAAATAAGAGCACGAATTTGTAATCTTGTTCCCTGGAAGTGTTTCCAGGGACAAAGTCGTCTTGCTGAAACATCCAGTTGTGTGCTGGATGGAACAGTGCAGCAGGTAATGCACGTGGCTGAATGTTGGCAACTGAACTGAAATAAACTGCACTTGGAGACTTCAGACTAACTCTTAGCGCAACACAGTACATCACAAATGCATGAGGTGTTTCAAATAGCGGCACGTATTGAACAAGCGATGCGTTGAATTATTAATTCTGAATCCACTGTTCAAAAAAAAAAACAACAAAAAAAACAACCAAAAACCTCACCTTCCGTGCAAAAACATTTGTAGAAGTTGATGAATGACTGCGGGGGACCTGGGTTGATTTCTCTCCGCTGCAACTCAAACCTCCTCTGGTTTCCTCAAAATCTCCCCCCGGAGGCTAACCTTGGTATTTAGCTATAATTATACTCGCCGCACAATAAATGTTTACAGTGGCAACATGCTGCAGGCTCGTCATCAGGCGACGTCAGTCGGTCAGAACCAACCCCCCTCCACCCGATCAACCCGCGGAGGCCACTGTGACTTTGCCGTTATTCATCCTTAAAGAGGATAAAACATCTCGGCGGCGGTGGTGGCGGCGAGCCACTTCTAACAGCGCCGCTCCCAGCGGCGGGCTCATGTGACGGCGGCGAAGACAAACGACGGCCGACCTGTTTAATCAGTGGCTCCCTGTCTGGAGGCCGCGGGGACGCAGCCGGAGCTGCTGCTACATCTTGTTTAAGACGTTGTCGTCCCTAAAGGTTGCGGAGGAGATGATGGAGGAAAAAAAAGCCACAGGTGCTTGTGAACACGTTGAGATTGGAAAGGCAGAGGTGAACTCTGAGGTTGCGTTTCAGTTCACTTCACCTGTGTTTTTTTCTGCCAATAGCTTCACGAGTCCGTCGCTATGTTTTCACTACACAGTGTGCAAAACCACCTAAAAAAAATAGTATGTAATTCCTGGAAATTTCAGACGGGCATCCGGTTTTTCACCTACTCTCCTAGCCGGCAAAATGTCCTGGAATTTTCCCTAGGTTTCATGCATAGATGTATTATAAGAACTGGATATGATACTGCTGACCTCTCCAGTGGCCACATGTGGTATTGCAAGAAAATAATCCAAAAAGCCCAAAAAGCATTTTTTTACACAGTCTGCAATACAAAAAATAAATGCCTGTAAAACAGCTGACAGGATGCCTCTGACCTGAAACGCAGTTTCGGGAGGGGGCGGGGGCAAAATGCGGAAGTAACCCGGAAGTCAAAAACTTTTTCGGCAGATTAGCAACTGGGGGCCCCCTCAGATATCTGGGACGGTCTGCTACGCAACCCCACGACCCCGAGTGTAGGGCAAGCGCTGACGCTGCAGACGCTTATGATGTGAGTTGTGATTGGCTGCCTGATAGCCTGCCTGCCTGGCTGGCTGGCTGGCTGCGCAGCCCTTGGTATTGATTGCAGCCGTGGCGGCCGGCAGCTTGTGTTTTGTCTGCCGAGGTTCCCGCTGTGCTGCCGCCTCGGTGAGCTCGACAGATGGTTAATGGTGTGTAACACGTCACTGGTGCGACAAAAGGTCGGGCCGCTCTCTAGACGTGTTCCTCTGCATAATTCAGATCCTGGCCCGCTGATATTAGTGCTCCGCAACCTGTCAGCCGTCCCCTCGGTGTCAGCCGGCCGGCCGGCCTGCTGCTAATTGAGGGTTGCGTGAAGACGGTTGTGTCGCCGAACTGAATCCGGGCCTCGCTGGTTAGAGGCACAAATAGGTAATTAAAACGTTTAGACCAAAAATTGTGAGTGATCCACTGTGACAGAAATGTTGTTATTAGGGCGGGCAGGGGTACTTTGAGCTACTTAATCCCCCCCTCACTCCCCCCCCACCAGCGAGTCAGCAGGTCACCTCTTTAATTAATCAACTCACTGGCAGGTGTGTTGGTAAATGAACAATCAACAAACAGTGAAAGGAACATCGCCGGAGCAGAATTATTTCATTTCAGTTTATTTTTTGCAAAACCAAAAGCGATATTAATAAAATTCTGATGAAATTACAATTGTGTCTCCGTTGAAGGATGTTTTGGGCACGAGCTTCGCAATTCTCGTGAAATTTCATCCAGTGAAACTCCACCGAAAGATGTCCTCCTCATGTGAGCGACGGAACAACTTTTTTGTGGTGATGTTTGGAGAGAAATTCAGGTGTTTCCTTCATCTACTTTGTTCTTGTGTGGGTTTGTTCTTACATTGCCCTTTTCACATTTTGTAAAAGAGGTGCACAGCCCGGATGCATGCAAGAGGAAAATCAATTTTAAGATTTTCCTTTTTTTTTTTTTTTTAACATTGTCTCGACTAACAAATCCAATTGTGATTTAATATGGGTTAATCAATTAAGCCCTAGTACAGACAAACAAGAGCAATGGTCGGTCAGCCAGCCAGCCAGCCAGTCGTCTCCTCGTTGTTCCTTCCCACTCTCCTCCCCCCCGCCAGCTCGCAGCAGACAACCTCTCTGCTTCCTAAGGGGTCAACTGCCGTGGTCAGAGGCCGAGAGGACAGACTTCCTGCCACGACATTGAAATGAAAAACAAAAAAAAGACAACCCAGATCTAACTCACTGTTTGGGTACCTGAGAAAGCAGAAGTGTCACAAAAATCTCTTCTGCTGTAGGAGGAACCTTCAGGCCTCGACTCTCTAGGTTGTGAACGTGTTGATAGGTCATTCATTTGCATGGCTCGCTGTTGTGTTTTTCTCCCACCTTGGCCAGTTCCCACTGGGAACCTCGGCGGCTTCTAATGATGGAGTTTTCACTCTGCACTGGGCCGTCACGTGCACCAGTAGTCGCTCCTTCAGCCACTGTGGCTGGAGACGAACGAGATGAACTGAGCTTTTGTGCTTTCATGTGCAGCTGCGTGTGTGTGTGTGTCTGTGTTGTTGGCGTGCATGCAAGTGAGAGAGAGTGTGGCCCAGTCATTTGACGCGACAGCCAGTTTTTAATCAGCTTCTCTCTCTGAATTTAAAAGCAAAATGATTTTTGTTCAACTGTGACTTTTTGCATGATTGTTATGCAAAAAAAAAAGTTTTTGGACCATTTTCTAAGAATAAATAGCAAACTAAAACAAGAAATCCATCTTTCACTTCTGCGGTTTGGTCGGTTCATTCAGGAAGTGTGTTTTTTTTCCACTCCCAAACCTGTGGAAGGTTCAACAAAGCATCAGTTTTAGCCAAAGGCTGTAAACAAATGGCTAAACATGCTGTTTTTTTTCTGGGGAGTTTTGACTGTTTGTGTCAGGCTGGATCTCGTAAAGTCTTTTGTCCGACGACTGTTTTGCAGAAATGTCTCCCCTCGGTGTGAATTCCACCCTCTATGAAAGTGTTACGCAAGTGTTTTTTGGTGGGTTTTCCTTTTTTTAGATCACCAGAAGAAGAAGTCTGAGTCATGTTTAGATGACCGGTCACAGGTTACAAACGGGTCGACTGCTATGAAACTGCAAGTGGTTATGTAAAAAAAAAAGAAACCACACGAGTGGCCGCCCTGAAAGAGCGCCGCTGAAAGTAAATGTGTGCACCACAGTTTCACATCAGGGCTGGTGCAACAACAACAGCATAGCATGTCAGGAGCTTTTTAATTGGTCATTTTTTTCAAGCGTAGGACCATGGTTAAAAACACACACACAGACTACCAGTGTTCTAATGTTGATGGCAGGTGAGCCGAAGTGACTGAATCAGTTCTCACAGGCGACTCGTGACGAATCTTAATTGGCTTCATCTTTTTCTCCCACTTGTGCGTTCCTCTGATGTTGAATAAAGACTTGTTGACACCTTTTGTCTTTGGCTTCATTAAGACTGTGAGGAGGAAGAGGAATGAATGAAAGTTGGATTTTTAGTTTTTGGTTTTTGTTCCTGCTTCTGTTTTAGTGAAAAATGGAGGCAGAGACTCGTTACTATGATGCTGAGTAATGTGACAGTGAGTTCGGAATTTTAGTTTTTGTGTTGCCGCTTCAATAAAGACTGGCTTCAAATCCTGAAATACTGATTAGAAAGTCAGAGATGATGTTTGGGATTTTTTTTTCTTTTCCCCTCGGATCAGGTTGATGTTTATTATTCTGTGCCAGACGTCCAACCAGGAGAAGCTGCGTCTTTCCTCCCGAGGTGGCAACTTTCCAAACTTCCGTAGTTCCTGACTTCAAAGGTCCCGTCGTCTTACTCACCCTTAGAGGTTAATTTTTCACCAACGAGTCGAGCCGAGCAGCTTTGTTTGATGAGTTATCCACACTAAAAGAATCTGCAGAAGCTCACAGAATGTTTAGCCCTCTGTTTACAGCCTGTTGCTAAAAAGTGATTCTTTGTTGGACCTTGTCACAACATGTTTGGAAGGGGAGGGAGTCTAAAGGGGCTGGCTGGGGTGGCTGGGGATGTGGTCACCAGCCTAGGAGAGAGATATTGAGGCCCTTTGTGACATCACAGAAGGCCAGTAGTTTTAATAGACCCTGTGTGACAATTGTAGTCAGGAAAAGGAAGTTTGTTCATTCATGGGAAACCAGGTCATTATCAATAACCCGGCCTGCTGCGCCGCCACTCACAGTTTCCAACAGAACAAATGATGGCAGAGATTATGACAAAACCCTACCCCACCAACAACGTCTAAGTTGAAAAGATTTCAAGTATTTATGTTTGGAGAGTAAAATGTAAAGACGTTTGTTTGAAGAGCAACATGCAAAGAGATTAGAGATTGTTTAGCGGTAACAAGAGATGTTTACTGTAATATGCAAAGAGACCTTTGAGAGGTCATTGACCTTTTGCATTTGGTCATCGTGTCATTGTATTTTTATTGATTTTTCTTTGGATGTACAAATTATCAATGTGAGAGCAAGTGGGGGTGTTAACGGATGTGCCCTCAATAGTGAGGCTCTTTTTTTTCATAAACAGGAAATAACTAAGTTGATATAAGGGTGTGTAAAGTAAACAGTGGTAGGATTTTGACTGCGAGGTGGACACGTGTGGCTGCTGCTGCTTTTGTTTCCTCCGTCAATAATCTCTCCGGTCCCTCATATTGCAAACACAAACTCTGCTAACGTCCCTCTTGGTTTAACTTCCACCTTTCAAAGTGAACTCGCTGAGTGAGTGAGTCTTTTTATTTTTGCTTGCAAAAAGCGGTTTGTTTTTTCAAATATTTAACTGCGAGTTTCGCCCTCGTTAAAATTCATGTCGCAGGTGATGGAGCGTCACGGTGCAGGGTGTAATCGCCCGCGTCTTGTTGCGTGCATTTATTATTTGGGCTGCTGGGGACAAATAACCCGCATCCTTCTGAAAAATACGATGCGGTGGCTTGCATTTTAACAGCGGGGTGATGAAGTCAAATCTGAAATCCGCTATTGAGTCTTTGCTATTTATCACCACTGCATTTAAAGCTGTTGTACTTTTCTTAACGTGCCGCTGCCACTTTATGTCCTGGTCTCTCATGCAAGTTCTGATCTGTTGAGTTTGTAAACATGCAGAAAGCTGCAAATCTTTCCTGGAAGGTGGATTTTCTACTTCCAGGAATAATTCACCGATTGGGTTGCTTGCGGAGAAAGTCTTTCAAAGGCTCTTGCCCCCTCCCTCCTCCTCCCTTCCTTCCCTTCCCATCCTCCCTCCTTCTCTTCCCTCCCCTCGTTTCTCTTCGTTTTACCAAGGCAGTTCAGCTACTGCGTGTTGGAGCTGCGGCCACTCCGCAACGAGCCGGTGGTCTCGCATGATTTTCAATTAAAGGTTCCACCAAAGAGAGGAAAAAAGTGGAGCTGCAGGAGCTCTCTGCACAGCAGGAAGTCCCGCACAACGGCGTTTGCATGTCAATCTGCCAACTTTACCACCACCTTTGTACCTAACTGGCCTCTTTAAGCCTCAGTTCTGCCCTGTCGTTTATTTTTCTATTAATTTCCGCTCTGTTAACGATCTTGCTGTAGTCACGCAAAACAAACAAATAAAAGCACAACCCAGCAGTGTTTCCTTCGTGCCCTCCGGAAGCCTCTCCCCTCACAACCCCCAGTCTATTGTGATACAGTAATATCTCAAGTGGAATTTCCTGCCTGGTTCCAGTGGGAGAGGGAGGAGTCCTCCGTCCTGCTCATTGCTGACTTATTACAACTGTAGTATCATCCTCCAGATGCAGAGCAAACTGAAAAGGCTCTCCATTATAATTGGCTTGGGAGAATTTATAAAACAGTGGCAGCAGCAGCGGTGCTGAAGGATTCCCCCCCCAAAACAAACAAACAAACAAACAAACAAACGAACAAGTAGGCTTTTTCAGTAGGTGGCGGTAGAAGCAACATACAAATGACACTGGGAGGAGGGGAGGAGAAGAAGAAGAGTTGGTGATAAACTAGAATAAAAAAAAGTTGTGGCAATATCGCGGCGCGCCCATTTTCCCAGTGGCCACTCAAGGTACTGCAGCAAAAAAAATCCCATCGCCCCAAAAAACATTTTTACCTTAAAAAGAACCTTAAAGAAGAAATTTCACTCTGTTGTGATATTTGTCCTTGAGGGAGGAGGTGAAAAAGTGTGTTGTTTGATATTTGTGTTTATTGGTAGTAATAATAATAATAATAATAATGATACATTTTATTTATGTTTGGTGAGTCCAAATGGCACGACGCCGGTCTTGTCAGTGGTCAACATGTTTTTGGAGCTCTTGTCGCAGCAGTGCAGCATTTTGCTGCTTGTTGTGGGAAAAAAGTCAGACTTGTTGTTTCTTGTTTTGTCTGTTGCAAAGCCAGTTCACTCAAGGAAACTGATTTCTGCTTCGTAAATGTTTTTTCCTCATACTCCAAATACTTCCTGGACAATTTGGAGTATGTTCAGCTCAGGAAAATCTTTTTGATGGCTTTATTTCCTGTTAAGCGCTATGGTTTCTCTTTTCAGGCATTGAATCAGCAGCCTATTGTATTTTTTCTTTTAGTTTAAAAAATGAAGAAGAAAAGAAAATGAAGAACTGTGCAAAGATGGTTTTATCTCGCAGTTTGTCGTGAATTGAACATGTTCATTTCAGCGAAAGTGTGAAACTGTGGCCTCCTCTGGGTTTGCGTCATCACGACATTTCTGTGCGTCACGCCTTGTTGAAAAAGAAGCTTCAGAAGATACGTCTGAACAGAACGATTCTTACACAACAGAACTAGCTTGTTTTTTTTTTGTCACGATGCATCATTTGAAAGGAGTTCAATATGAAGTGCTGGCATTCCTCCATCCCTTTGAAACAGGAAAATAACTGCCTAGCTGATGGCCGATATAAGGTATTTTTTGAGGAATTTGTTCTTATTAAAGTGTGCGTCGACAGTTGCTGGGCGGAAATAGTGTGCAACACTGTCGGCTGCTGCAACGAGCGGCACGACTTTGATAATGGTGCAGATCTGGCTGATGGTCGAGGTCCAGGAGTGGGAAGAAGATGAGAGGAGTCGGAGACGCCATCTGATTGGAATCATTGAAGTGAGACGGAGCAGCACCACTGGGAAGATTGACCAAAAAAAAAAATAAAAAGACCACCACAAGAGACGGTTGGACTCTGCAAAGCAAACGAAAAGGAGAAAAATATAGTCCGGTGAAACACTCCAGGAATCAAGGAAGTCGTTAAGATAACGACGCTGCTTTGTTTTTGTCATAATGGTGTCGCGATGATCTTCCCTCCCCAACTGCAACAGCAGGTGGCAACGTGAACCATGTTGGTTGACAAACCGACCAAATCACACTAAGAAGAAGAGGAAGAAAAACCAACCATCTCTGGAGTCATGAGTTGGGGCCCAGCCCCCCAGAGTCCAAGATGGCGGCCCATTCATTTCAATGGCGTTGCTCACCCAGAGCATACGCCTAAAATGTTTTCGACTTCTGCATGGGCCCATAGAGCATGCGCAGTAGTGTCACTTCCCATCATGCCTCTGAAGCTCACATGATCTATTTGGCCAATCAGAACGATCGTGACTTTCAGACACGTCTGGACACAGCCATTCAGAACGAGCTGAGACACAGCAGCACATACGACGTGGTGTCGTCACGCTGTGAATAAACTCTTTTCTGCTGATTTTCTGGCCCCTGTCATCTTTTTAAAACACTAAAAGACCATAAGTGAAAAATCTACAGTAGAAAGACTTGCTATGAATCGCATTTCAGGTCACAGTCGTCCAGTCAGCCGTTTTAAAGGTGTTCATTTTGGTATTGCGGTCTATGGGAAAAATCCTTTTTGGGCTCTTGCTGCAGTATCTTGAGTGGCCACTGGGAAAAATTGCTGCCCACCACCATATTGCCATCCGGTATCCAGTTCTTATAATACATCCATGGTTGGGCCACAGTGGTTCATTTTGTCTCATCTGTAAAGCTGTGTCCGAAATCTCCCCCTACTCACAATGTATTCACTGTATAGGTGCTGTATAGGTGTCAGAATTCTGAGTGAACATCGGTATTGACTATATAGTCCACTCACAGTATCCCAAGATGCATTGCTAAAATCTATGCATCGTGGCAGCTCATGGTCACATTTTTTCCGAGGTGGCATCGCAGTGAAAAACACGTCAGCAGAAACATTTTTCAGCTGAATGGGTTTGAATCCAAAGCTCTAGTAGAAACGTACAAACCGTGTCGACCGTTGTCCTGGAGATGAATGGGACCGCAAGAACTTCCAGCATCACCCTAACTATACATACATTGCAGAAAATCATATTGTTGTGTGTGTGTGTGTGTGTGTGTGTGTGTGTGTGTGTGTGTGTGTGTGTGTGTGTGTGTGTGTGCGTGTGTGTGTGAAGCTTCTCTTCCACAGTCGTCTCATCCAGCTTCTCCTTCATTCCGCCGAAGCACCGTATTGAATTTAAACTCTTTGTTGTGAAAGTGTTGCTCTGTATTCTTGATGTGTATTTTTTTCCTCCACACAACTTATCCGTCTGCTCTGTTTTTGTTGGTGGTGAATTAAAAAAGTGAACAAAAATAATATCTTTCCATGACAAATAAGTGCAAGACAACCGAAAATATTTTCAAGACAGAGGAGAGGAAGAGCTTCGGCACAAAGGCAAAGCATTCTGAAAGGTGGTTCAGGCACCTTTGGATCTTTGTCAGGTTTTCATCACATAACGGTTTCAACAGGAGAACAGAACAAAGTGTTTTCTGCAGAGATTTACCAGTGTGGCTTTTGCCACCAACACGTACTCAGCTCAACTTGGGTTTTCAAGCTTTTCCACTAGGTGGCAGCACCCACAACTAGGGACTATTTTAGTACCTGCTCGGCTGAGTGCAGGCCACTGATTGGAGCGACTCTTTCACAAAAATCAAACCTGCCATTAAAAAAACAAAAAAAACACACTCATACAAAAACAACACTGACGTTGCGTTTTTCTTTGAAATGATGGTGTAAAATGTCTCACCAACCAGCGCTGCGCTCAACTGACCAGGTGGAGACCACGTTTCTGTGCATGTAAAATTTCAGAGGGAGTGAGACGGAGAAGGTCTGCCACTCACGAGGACCAGCGGACTGTGTCAGGAGAAGCTGAAAAAAACTAAAAAAGTCATTTTTGATGTTTTTTGGGACTTTTGGAATACCTGCTCCACATTGAGGTGGAATTCAGTGGGAACAAAAAAAACAACCAGGCCGAGTGGAGTCAAGTGGAGTGCTCTCCTCCTCCTCTTCTTCCCTTATCTCCATCTCCCCCTCCATCCTCCTGTACCGACTCCTTCCTCTCCTCTTCTCCTTCATTTTCCTCTTCCTCCTCTCCCCGTCTCCCCTCCTCATCCTCCTCATCACCCTCCCCCTCCTCCTCCTCCTCCTCAGAGGATGCTGATTGGTCAACTCACTCACCGATGCAGGCTCTGTTAGTTGGGTTCTGACTGTTGTCCACCTGTAACAGGAGACAAACTGTTGCACCGGTGTCAAGACGGTTGCTGCGGCTTTCTTCTCACCACCCAGGACGTTCCTTCCCTTTCAGCCGTGAGCAGCCCGCGGTCTGCTCCCCCCCGCCAGGAGGAACTTTCTCGTCTGGGATTTCCTGCTTGGCTGCAGCTGCTCCTGGTGCTTCTCTCCTCTGTGTTTTTGTCCCCCCTGTTTTCCTCAATTTCATCTGCCTTCTGCACTGTCGTCTGAGTGTAATGACACGTTAGACCGTGTGAGGATTAGTTCAGGTTATTAGCCGAGCCCAGAGCGTCCAATTACAATCAGTGCTGTGTTTACAAGGGGCTGCTTATAATAGTAGTAGGAAGAGGTGGAGGAGGTGGAGAAAGAGAAGGAAGACGAGGTGGATGAGTAGAGGGAGGAAGAGGAGGAGGAGCCCTGTAATCTGACTCTACCTCCTCTTCCTCATGTCCCAGTTTGCTGCCAGTTATAAATGGAAAAACGAGCCGACTGCGAGCGCTGCTGCCGCTGCTGTTTATCAAGTCGCACAGGAAATGACTTGCATGCCACACTTCTGGGAGAGCTTGGTCCACTTCCTCTGCCTCCTTCATCATCAGGCGGAGGTGGGGGCGGGTCCTCGGAATGCAAATAAAGGCCGATGAGTCGTAAACGACGGCTCCCATGTTTGATGGTCGTCGTTTGATTAGTCGGTTGTTGTTGGTGTTGTTGTTGTTGTTCATCACTGCTGATCCTCCACCGTCTCCCAGAGCTCCACTTTCCCTGATATGAGATCAGCCGGGCAGCTGCTCAGGTCATCACTTTTATTTTAATTTTTAATTTTTCCTTTGGTGAAATATTACACGAGAGCATCAGTGTGTTTCTTACTGCTGCTGAGTCTGCCAGACTTGGCGAACCCACTTCCAAACTCTCTGGGTGTCGAACTTTGATACATTTGTAGCTCCGATCCTATCAAACATCAATCAAACATCTTTTGTTGCCAAATTCCCATATAACCAAGTAAGTATATTGTAGCGTCATTTGGCATCAAGATCTAAAGTGGCTGCTGATTGGCTTTCACATTGCAGAGGCGTAAACTAAAGACACTGGCAAACTTTAGTTGACGTCAGAGTGAAAAATAGCATCAAGCCAACGATTCTAAAGTGGCTCCACTTCAATAATGTGGATCAGAACAAAGAAAAATGCAAAATTTATTCCGACATCTGGTACCAAACAAGTGTCATTCTGAAACCAGTAATGAAACCAAGCTATTCAGATTAACATCTTTAAAAAAAAAAATCTGAATGGTACCCACGCTAATGGCGCTTTTTTAGCTCTTAACGGTGCTTCAGTCGGCGGCACTGATGGATCGCTGGGATTTTGGGTGTTCAGTTCATTTCCTGGTCGCTTCCTTTTGTCTCATTGTCAGCGCTGTGTTCTGGCAGATTCGTCGGGGCTGAATGGGCTGTTGAATGAGCGATCCAAAAACAAAACAAAACAAAACAAAAAAACACATGCACTTTGGCCCCACAATTGTGTATTTGCACTTTGACTCCATACAGCAGGCCAATGTGATTGTGCCGCCATTGTGTGCTGAAATAATGTAACAGACCCACATGATGGTTTGCCTTATTATAGCCTCACTGATTTATCTATCTATCTATCTACCTATCTACCTATCTACCTACCTACCTACCTGCCTACCTACCTATCACCTGCGGGAGTAGGTCACCTACTCCCGCAGGTGACCTCATGTAACCCTGACGTCTTCCGTCATGGTGTGACCTCGTTATTGGCTGATGCAGTCTGCGCTGCTAATTGTCTCTGTGTGCATCATCAGAGCAGCCTTTGTGATCGACGGTGCTTTATTTAAAAACTTGATCGGAATCACAAACACAACGCGTCTTAAAACTCATTTACATGAGTCCAACCTGGAGTTGTGCAAAAGTGCAAACGGTGCAGAGACACCGCCTGCATGCTACTGTACTTGTACGGTGTCTGTTGGCTCCAGTCGGCCACTCTGATTGGCAGAGAGGACGGGGGGTGCGGTCGGCTCGATGTGAAGCCTCCGGATTCTGCAGTGACTCGCTTATTTTATTTTAATTAAGCCATCACTCACCTGTGGAAACGTGTGTTGAAGCGGCGCAGCATGCACTCTCTCCGCAGGACACACACACACACACACACACACACACACACACACACACACACACACACACACACAGAGACACACAGACAGAGACACACAGACAGAGACACATACACACTAGCAGATTAGTGTCAGTTTTGCCTGCAGGCATAGTCTCAGCTCTGCCTCCTTGTCCTGCTGCCAGGTTTTGTGCAGTTTTTTTCTGTTTTGTACACGTGTGTGTCCTCTGTGTTGTGAAAGACGGGTGTCGAGGATTCTTTAGTTGTAGTCGTAACGTGAGGGAGGATTTGTGCGTTTTGTGTTTGCGTGCGTGTCTGGTGCTACGTCCTTCACAAAAAACACATCATTGTTGAAATGGTGGATGATCGCAGATGCTGGAAGATTGTCTCAATTTGAGAGCTGAACACAACGACGACGACGACAACGGAGACAATCAAAGTTGCCACCTAGCTGTCATAGTTTGTGTTGCATCTTTCCGCCTTTGCCACATGCTGCCCCCTTCAGTTCAGAAAGAGTCACAGCATCGTTTTCTTACGCCGGAATTGTTTTTTCTGGTTCTTAATAAAGAAAATAGTATTGACTTTTCTTTTTCATCGGAGCATTGTGAGTTATCCGAAGTATCAAGACATCCCCAGATGCAACTATAGCGTCGTCTTTTGGGAGGGTTAAATAATGGTGGCCGCGGAATGAAGGAAAGAGCGAGCGAGATGTTCTGATTGGCACCAGTGGAGGAGGATCCGTCATTGGTTTGGCCTCACTTTTCTTTTGTAAGTTTGTAACATCAGTGTAGTGATGCAGTTTAGTGACTGACTCTTCTTCTTCTTCACCTCTCTGTCCTCTCCTCCTTCGGTCATTTTTCACACCCTGCCTTGTCGCGCCAATCTGATGATGACCTCTGACCTCATGCGGGGTCATGACGGATGATTGGTCAGGGTCCTTTATTTCTCCTGGAAATGTTTTTGTTCCTGCCTTCTGTAACAGAAGGAAACCGTCATCTTTTTCTTTTTCATCCGCAGCCAATGGAGAAAAAAATAATAAACAAAATAGCTGTTAACTCACCATTGAGCTGCTTTTACGATTCACCACCTGGTGTTCCAAGTGCTTGTCATATTTTTGTCTCGATTTCTGGCCGTTAAAACAGAACATTAGACATGAACTGAATTGTGTCGTCGTCGTCGTCGTCGTCGTCGTCGTTGTCATTTTCACTGTCCTCCTGACCAAGGAACTGAGCCGTGTTCCTCATCACCCCTCCCTGTTTGTGTCTTGTGCGAGAACATTTGAACTGGAGTTCCATTATCGCCTGGTCTCCGTCCTGTAATCCCGACTGAATATGTTTTACCGCCGTTCGGTCGTTGTTGTTGTTGTTGTTTCCTTTCAGCACCCTGTGAGTGGATGTCCCGTGGTTGTGCGCTGCCGCTACACATCGCCGTGGTAAACTATTAGCGCCACCAGGGAGCCAAACGCCTTATTGCCACTGTCTCTATCTCGTTCCTGCCTCCTCCTCCTCTCCTAATATATCCTTCTTCGGATATTGCCTCATCTTTTCTTTTCTCTCTCTCTCTCTCCAGCAATCTATAACTACGACGCCCGAGGAGAGGAGGAGCTGTCGCTGCAGATCGGAGACACGGTGCACATCCTGGAGACGTATGAAGGTGAGAGCAGCTTTTTAACGGACGACCGCGGCGACGGGAGCTGACGAGGCGTCATCATCCAGCTCCTCTGTTCTTCCGTCAGATGAAATGCAGATTTGTTTCCCCTCATCCGTCTGGCAAAGAGCCCAAAAAGCCTTTTTTTTCTTCTTCCAAATGAGCCGGTAAATCTTGGAAGGCCATTGGGCGAACCCTGTGGCAAACAAACGGGCCAATAAGATTTGCTCAAAAAGCTCTACGGTTATTACCAGCCCTCCCCTCAGCGGTGAGGCCTTCTGTAAAGTGAAGCGCCAGGAACCTTACGTTTTTAGTTTTACACACCAATAGCGCACAACGCCAATCCTGTTTCTCGGAGCATTTTCAATTTCAAATTATTTATTTTTCAGGAGGACAGTGTACGGTGTACAGCACCCCATTTTTCAGGGATGTGATTGTACACATTTTCAACCAGGGGCTGGTTTTCATTGGTAGTCCTCCTGCTAGATGTTATAGGCACAGTGCCAGTAAGGTTGTCAAGCTGGTGGCTGCCACTCAAAACGGGATGCCGTCATCCTAGCTTCTGCTGCTGCTGCTGCTGCTGCTGCTTCTGCAGGTGGCTGCAGGTAATTGACGCTAGCATTTTTAACTATTTTCTAACTCGGTTACTTCAGCTTTGGCATTTGGGAAACTTCAGGAAAAGCCACCACATTATTACAGCTCCTTTGAGGGTTCCGAAAAACACTCCCTAAGAGAACATTTTTCTTCTTTTAACAAATCACATCGCAATACATTTGAACAGACCATAATATGGTCACATGAACTTAAAGTAAAGTAAAACAAACCCCCTCCCACCCAGAAACAAAACACAAATGGGGTAACAACATCACACAATGCATAGCTTCACACCACACAATTCACAAATTGGCATTTCTTTAGAATAAATGACTTTCAAATTTCCAGAGTTTCCTCAAGTCCACAAGTTCTCCAGGAATGAAAGAAAGGGCTTCCAAACGTCAATGAATTTGGCAGATTGTGCACGTTCATTTTTCTAGGACGAGGCACGTTGGCGGTTTTTTCAGCTGATTATGTTTGTCCTCAAGAGTGAAACCAGTTCCGGGTCTCTGGGTCAAATTCATACTGGTGCTTCCTCATCTGTGGGTAGAGGAACACCTCTTTAGGTTTTCTGGCACTGTTGTGGAAGCCACAGATGTTGCTAGTGGAATACCTCTCACAATACAACACGGCAGCTAATCTGCTAAACTGAGAGCAAATGGCTTTCGGATAAATAAAGTGCTACTGGCGGCCAGCCACCAGTGATTGGCCAGTTAGGTCAGTGAAATCGTAGCGGCTGCCTGTAAAGATTTTTATTTTACTACATCGTTCATGAATCATTGAACGCCACTTCCCTCTTTTCCTCCCTCAGGCTGGTACAGAGGACATCGGCTGAGGAGGAAGTCGAAAAAGGTGAGACGTTTTGCTCCACTCGGTCGGCGCCTTTTGTGTGTGTATGTGTGTGCCGTGTTTCTCGTCTTTAACTGCCACTTCCTCTTCCAGGGCATATTTCCTGCTTGTTACATCCACCTGAAAGAGGCCACAGTAGAGGGCAGCGGGTGAGAACTTTTCTACTCCGCCAGTGTCTTTGTGTGTTTCCTCCTTTTGCTTCTGTGCTTTCAGAGCTGCAGTAAAGAATTCATTTCCTTTTATTTTGATTTTAATTTAACATCTTAAAACTCAAAAAAAATACTGAACCCCGACCCAAAGTCCTTCATTCTGACTTGGAACCTTCAGGCGTGATAATCTCGATTGAACAAAAAGGAGAAACAGAAATATTTTCCCTTTCTTCATAGCTACTCCGATAAGACCGAAGTTGTTTGATCTTTGCAGTGACAGTGTGTGTTGGTGCGGTGAAAACCGACCATTCTTGAGTGTTGTGTTCACTGACCTCCCTCATCCTCCTCCCCCAGACAAAAGGAGACGGTGATTCCTGCTGAGCTGCCGCTGGTGCAGGAGGTCACCACCACGCTGCGGGAATGGGCCACCATATGGAGGGACCTGTATGTGGTAAGCAGACCTGTCCATACACACACACACACACACGCACACGCACACGCACTCACTTTACACACCCGCTGTGTAAAACGCAGTTTTTCTTCATTCTGCTGGATTTTTTTTTTGTGCAACAGAGATCAGCAAAGACCCGCCCCTACTTGCCTCTGATTGGATTAGGGGTTGCTTTTAATAAAGCACTAAGATTAAGCTATTGGGGACTAGAATTTAATACAATCTTAAAACAACTGTTGGTTTCAATAAAAAAAAAAAAAAAATGTTTTGTTCATAAAAAAATGAATTAAAATGTACAATTGCAGGGTTGTCTGGGCCACTGTGCAGGTGGGTCATCAGAATCTGCATGAAAATAAATACTTCCGTCCGTCTAATATTGAGCCCAGAGAAAATGTTAGTAAAAATAGTAAGACATCCTCTTCCTTTACTTTACGCCCACCAGTCAGATTTTATTCAACCAAATTTTTCGGTATTGGTGGGAGGGTTGAGACGCCACTTTCAGGAAAGCTGATTGGTTGTGAAATACTGAGATTGACTTCAGCTGTGAGCTTAGCAAGACTTCAGAGAATGAAAATTCACCCCAGAAATCGGAATCACAATACAACACTTTTTGTGCCTCAGTCAGTGATAGTTTTTCCACACCATGGTCTGCCGCCCTGAAACCGCTTTCTCGTCTGTCTTGTGCTCGCAGGGGGACAAGCGCGAGATGTTCAACTCGGTGCGGGACATGATGTACGACCTGATCGAGTGGCGTTCCCAGATCCTGTCCGGCACGCTCCCGCAGGACGAGCTGACCGAGCTCAAGCAGCGGGTCACGTCCAAGATCGACTACGGCAACAAGTGAGGCGCCCGCCGCAGCCTTTGATTTCCGTGCGAGCCAGTCATCCGGTCGCAGCTTCCGGTTGCAAGAGATCGGTGCTGTCAGTCAACAGGAAGTGACGCTGCTCCATCATCCAGCAGCGCTGGAGAACTAGAGAGATCATCCGCAGTTCAGCATCGCAGAGTTTCAACACGTTGCGTCTGTGACGAAACTTCAAACCTTTGGCCTGAGAGAGCTGATGATGATGATGATGATGATGTGGGAATTTTTTGTTGAAGATCCGTTTTAGTTCTTCTTTTCAAGATTCAAGATTTCCTTTATATGATTATTTGCATACACAGTAAAACGAAAAAAAAATGTTTATGACATGAAATATTTTTTGAATATCACTTTTGCACTTGCAGTATTTCCCAATTCACCTGTTAAAAGGTCCATAGAAAGCAGGAGGTATATTGTGGAAATCTCATCAAACTCAAGTCGTAGTAAAAAAACAAATAATGTTCTGTTCAAAGAAACCATGAGCATCAACTTCCTAATAAAAAAAAAGTGTTTTCTTTGTAATGGAAAAAAAAAGTTGTCCATGATTGGTTATCATTTAATATCTTCTTTTTTTCCATTTGAAGCTTTTTTCTTTATTTTATTTTTTTTTGCAGTTGCACCTAAGTTAGTCACCCCTTCCTCTTCTTTTGTTCTTTTGAAACACAAGGTACTTGGATCTGGACCTGGTTGTCCGAGACAACGACGGCAACATCCTGGATCCAGAACTCACCAGCACCATCAGCCTGTTCCGGGCACACGTGGCCGCCTCCAAACAAATTGAGGACCGGATTCAGGAGGAGAAGGTAGGAGGAGTCAACCTGGAAGGTCACTCAGATTGTTTCATTTTTGTCAGACACTAAAACTACCAAAAAACACACAAAATATTTTAAAACATTTCATTCTCAGACGGAATTCCTTTTTTTCTCTCATGTTCTGCCACCAGAGTGGAAGATAGTTTGCTGATGCCTGGTGTTTGCTTGGTTACACAAAGGCTTGAATGCAAAAAAAATAAAAATGTTGAAAAACGGGGATGGGGAGGGGGATCCAGTCCAGGAACCAGGAATTCCTTTCCTGTTTGTCTTTGCCATTGTGCCATCCATTTGTTTTGTATTTACGGGCTTCAACCAGGAAGTTCACCTATGGGGTGTGAAACCTGCCTGAAGAGGGCGTTGCCTTGCTTCATGGTGGGGCTGGAAATGGTTGTGGAATTCTGTCCTCTGTGTCCTGTGTCCACTCACTTGGTGAGCGAACGGAGGAAAAATTTCCGAGCACTGACTGACTGACAGAAGTGAGGTTTTAGGTCAGCCAGTGCAAGAAGAACTGCACAATGTCAAGTGATGTGATACCAGGATGATGCCCCCTTACCGCCAGATTTTTTTCTTTCTTCAATATTGGAATTTGGCAATGAAAGATGCCACAGGCGACAAGTGGATCAAAGTTCAATACCCCGACCTAGTTAGTCAGTTATAAGAGGTGACAGTCGTGCAGATTCCGGGGTCAAGTTGGGAGGTCGCCATGGCTGTGGATCCCAGATTGATTCTTCTCAGGTCAACACTTTAACACCTAACCAGACAGGAACCACTCGGCAGTGCGTCACAGCGCTGCAGGGGGGCGTGTCGCTCTCGCTGGCACCGCCGCCTGCGTCCCTCTCCCGACCCGACCTCGGCTTTCATTGGGCTTTGATGCGTATTCAGCCGGCAGGACTTTCCAGGTCAAGGTGATAAATATTAACGAGTTGGCTGCGGCATGTCCTTGATGGGCCTCTCGACGTTTTACCGCCTTTACAACAGACCTACAGTATCTGCGGAGGAGGAGGAGGAAACACCGTGGTTTTATATGCGACAGTGATTAAAAAAAAGGATTTTACGATTTAATTTCTCATGGTAATTTGCTGAAGTAGCAGCGGACTTCAGTCCAGGCCTCTGATATCTTGTTCTTGGAAAAGTCCTCCAACTCTGTTTGAGTCTGCAGGAAACTTGATTATCATCATTATTATTTATTTATTTATTTATTGTCTTGGCCCCTTAGTTTATTGCCATTTCTATTGTTTATTTATTGTTATGAGATTTTGTCTTCTAAAGCAGCAGCAGCAGCTGCAGATATAGCTCACGACAGAACCAAAGTCGTCCCAGTTCCAGGTCTGGTTGTAGATCCTGAACCTTTCCGGTTGGTAGACGTCTCCATTTACTCTGCCGCCGCACAGAGGACCGACCGGAGGCGTGTTCTGCCGTTTTATTCACTCAATATTCCAGTGCGACGCTCCGAAATAACTCAACTTCATTGTCAGTCCACACACGACTCCCTCTGGCGCCGCTCTATTGTTGTTGGTGGTGAATGAAAAGGAAAAAAATGGGACGGTGGTGATTCTGATCATGTGTCAAATATATATATATATATATATATATATATATATATATATATATATATATATATATATATATATATATATTTAAAGGCAAACAAGAGTAAGAGCCTCTAGAACACAAAGAATGCGGAAGAAAATTATCGGTGTGGAATAAAGGTTGCAGGCCCCTTGTTGGCGTGGAGCCACGCCCACTCCTATTCAAGAGTTCTATTGGCCAAAGTATCACAGTCACACTTGTGAACAGTTCGTCTTAGTTTCTGCAAGCGATGGAGCGTCTTTGGATCTTCTCCAGAACTTTGTCTGAAGGTGCACCAAGATTAGTTTTTTCTTGGAAAAACTTCTTGATGTAACATCTCGTCCCTCTCTCTCTCTCTCTCTGTTTCTCTCTCTCTCTGTCTCTCTCCCCACCACCCCGACAGTCTCAGAGGCAGAACATCGATCTGAGCCGACAGGCCAAGTTCGCCTCCACGCCAGCCTTCGCCCTCTTCGTCACCCTGAAGAACGTGGTGTGCAAGATCGGCGAGGACGCCGAGGTGCTCATGTCCCTCTACGACCCCGTGGAGTCCAAGTTCATCAGGTGAGACGCCTGACCCGCGCCGCTGGCTGCCTGCGCTTGTCTTGCACTTTGTTTGCAGACGCCCTCGTGCGACCCTTTGGTGTTTTCTTAAATGCCGTCGCTGGTGATCAGATCAGAGATGGAAACGAAACGACAGACAGGAGTGACAGCAATGACCTTCAGGACCAGGAAGATAATTTCTGAAATATCTGAGTCCTGGAACCCTTTTAACAGTTTGCTCTTTACTGGAAACACACACACACACACACACACGTGCACAAACATATCCCAGCATATGCGGAAGGAAGGATGAGAATAAGAACCTTTTTTAATATTTAAAAAAAAAAAGTCCATCTTTTTCTTCTTCCACTCACTAAACTGTGTGCTGAAGCTGTCCGTAAATCAACTGGTTGTGACATCACAAAGGGCACACACGACTCTCTCTCTCTCTCTCTCTCTCTCTTTCTTCCAAGTCTGCGATCACATCTCCCTCTGACACCGTCCTCCTGGTTTTTGTCGACCTCCAAATGTGGAAAATCCGGGAGGCTGTAAACACAGAGCTAAATAGAGCTGCTTCCTGTTTCCTTCTTCCCTGACAGTGAAAACTACCTGGTGAAATGGTCCAGTTCTGGTCTGGTGAAGGACATCGACCAGCTCCATAACCTTCGGGCCGTCTTCACGGTGCGTAAAACTGTGTGCGCCCGTGTGTGTGTGTGTGTGTGTGTGTGTGTGTGTGTGTGTGTGTGTGTGTCATGCGTTTGCACATGTGCTGCTACTGCAGCCGTGTCATGTGAGTCACTCCACTGGCTCTGTTGATTAAACTCTCCCGTTAAGACGGAGACGGCAGCTGATTGGCTGTGCTTACTGAGGCGCCGGCCTGGGACAGTGGTCAGTGTGCATCACAAGTGTTGCAAGAGTTTAAAAGTGTTTGTCATTGTTTTGGACAAAATAATCAGTAGATGTTCAGAGCTCATTTTCATTGTCCCGCTCCTTTTCTGTACTAGTCATCGTTATGGACGTAACAATCAGCGATGCTAATGGCTACGCACCTTCTCCTTTGTCATTTTTTTTTAGGATTTGGGAAGTGAAGACCTGAAACGAGAGAAGATCAGCTTCGTCTGCCAGATTGTGCGAGTGGGTCGCATGGAGCTGCGGGACAACAACACCAAGAAGTTGACCTCCGGCCTGAGGCGACCTTTCGGAGTGGCAGGTAAACAGAGCGAAGCCAGGAGACTCCAGCATCCAAACACCATGCCAGTCTCGTCTGTCCATCTGGCAAAGAGCCACAGAAAACACTTCCAAAGTTAGAACTCCATCAGGTTCATTTTTGTCAACATTGTCCTCACTTGTGATTTTGTTGATTATTTTATACTGTTTGCATTGTGAATTGTTTTTTCCAATTAAGAGATAACAACAAGATAATAACGAGATTAAAAATTAATTTCAGCCTTTTTAACCCGTCATTTAACATTTTCCGCGTCCGGCTGGTAAAAACTGCCAGCACAGACTGTTTTTGTTGCAGCTTTGCTTTATATTTGACCTCAGTTGCTCTGTTTGGACAAGTGTCCACAGTTCAGGGCTCCGTTGGCTCTGCAGCGGCTGCAAATTTTACAGGCCTCAATCATTCCACTTTCAAACCTCTCCGCCCATTCTCTGTTTTCTTTTTTTGTTTTGTTTTTTTCCTGCAGTCATGGACGTTACCGACATCATCACGGGCAAAATGGATGACGAGGACAAGCAGCACTTCATCCCCTTCCAGCCGTAAGTCATCGTCCCGGTGCCGCCGCTGCTCACACACTCACACTGTGAAAGTGAAGCTGACGCGACGCTGCGCTGAAGCTCATCTCTCTTCTTATTAAAGCCTTGAGTCTTCGACACCAGGGGTGTTTTTTTTTTTGTTCCTGCTGAATCAATGAAGGCGCTCTCATTAACTGATGGAATTCTGCCGGGGACTGCCGAGCACATCCCGGGATAACCTTTAGCGTAACGCGATTTTCCCCGCGTATAATTGGATGCGCTCGCAGGTTTTGTCAGTTCAGTCGGCAGATTAACTCAATTTTATCTGCCCGACTGAGGGATACTTAGGGGTGGAAAACACATTTAAAAAAAATTCACGATGCAGAATATTTATCAATAGCATTTAAAAACAGCACTTCCAAGGTTCTGCGTCCTTCTAATCGGTTCAGATTTACTTCTAATGGAATGAAAAGTACAGAGTTGTTTCTCTTAAATTGCATTTTGAGAAACAAAAGATCATCTTTTGTTTTTTAAAGGCCCGGCGAGTGAAGCACCATCTAGTGGTGTTTATGATATGATATAGTTTCACACCTTCGGTGCAATACTTTTGGTTGAATTTCCTCTTTGATTATTTCAAGCTGCACCGCACCTGCTGCCCCGTCCCCCGTGTGTGTGTGTGTGTGTGTGTGTGTGTGTGTGTGTGTGTGTGTGTGTGTGTGTGTGCGTGTGTGCACGTGTTTTCCTCTCTGTTACCCATCATGCCTCACTGTCGACTGCTAACAAGCGGCTTTGTGTCTGTCTCGGTAACCGCATCATCGTCCCTCTCGCCGCCCTCTCCCCTCTTTGCCGCTTGGTCTGCGCCCCCATGCCCTGCCCCTCCCCCCTGTGTGCCTGTGTGCATGTGTGCGTGCACATACTGCAGGCAAGCGTTGGATGACGCCATCCGCCACGAGCGGCAGCTGAACATCTCCCGTTTCTCACCCAGGGTGGCGGGCGAGAGCGACTTCCTGCAGACGGTCATCAACAAAGTCATCACCGCCAAGGAGGTCAACCACAAGGGTCAAGGTAACGAGACCGAGTTGGGAGGAGTAAAGAGTGTTATTTTTTCTGTACATTTTTTTTTTCTTAACGACAATTTCCTGAAAAAGCTTTGTACAGACGAAGTCGCCTCCAAAAATGCTGGAACGTCCAGATGGAACGAGTGAAAACCACTGAAACCGCTGCAGTACTTATGCCAGGCCTTATGTGGCGCTGTAAGGTTACTCCCTGAAACCAGGGAAGAAGACCTGAAGCAACAACAGGAGCTATAACATAATCGTTGCCCTCCAAAAAACAGTCTCAATTTGGAAGCTGGTCTGAAGTTGTTGTTCTTCTGGTTGTGTGGCAACTTGTCTTGTGTGACGATTTTTATAGTGCAGGCAACTCAAGACATAAAAAGCTATGCTAGTTTGAACTTTCTCACTTGTGTCTGGAACCGGCAACGTGTCAGACGGCATTTTCTACCTTTTTTTTTTTTCTTTTTTTTGAAATGTTTTTTTTTTTTTCGAAAAAATACCTGCGTGACCAAGTCAAGATGCAGAATTTTGTCCAACCCAAATCCACTTTCTAATCTACAAAATGGCTCATGCAAAATACCTTTGAAAACTCACACTGGCTAGATGTCTTTCTCGCTTCCTGGTGCTAAAAGTACAATTCTAGGTCATGTTTTCATCCCTGCAAACTCCCCTCCGTCTTCTCTATCGTCCCGGCTCGCAAAGTAGAAAAAAATAAATAAAAATTCTGCATCGCTCATCACAAAAACTTTTCACACACATCAGAACGTTGCTGCTGCCGCTCGGCACGGCCCCCGTGTCTGATCCGCTCGTCTCGCTAATAAGGACCCATCATCCTTTTGTCAAGCCGTATTTGAATCACCGCTCAATTTTTTTTCATTTTACATAAATAGTCCGACTCATCTCCATGACAACAGGATCTGGTTAATCCAGTTGTTAATTAAGCCGCCGAGAAGAGTGGATCTTGTGGCTGATTCCGTGTGTGTGTGTGTGTGTGTGTGTGTGTGTGTGCTGTCAGGCCTGATGAAGATGTGTGGGGGGGTCAGGGGGGGGGTAAATGTCAGGCCTGCTCCGACCCAGAGCGCCACCGACAGCAGCTGTTCCGCTGGCGCTCACACATCCAAACCACCTCCAGCTCGGCTAACGAGAGACGCATCACTCATGACGCTCGAGGTCTGAGTGAGTCAAGCCTGAAGGCCCCCACCGGTGGCCCCCAGTGGCCCATGGAGGCACAGCAGCAGCACTGGCCCGTTAATTGGCTCCTTTTTCCCCCCTCTTTACTTGCCATGTAAATCACATTTTCTCTGAAAATCAGAGGTTAAAAAGAAACGAGTGAGTTGGGGTTGCTGGGTCGACACACCAGGAAGTAGTTGGAGTAAAAACGGCAACAAAAAAAACACAAAACGGCTGCTTTTTAAAGTGTTGTCCAGCCCAGCAACGGTCCTCGGAAGGCCAGCACACTCCTGAACAGCTCAGGTGTCAGTGTTGTCAGTGCGTAGAAAAGCAAAAGTGAACAACAGGCACGCATCGCCCGCCGCCTTGAGCCTCCATAATGGCAGCCTTTGCGATATGCAACTCGTAATCTTGCAAATCGAGATTTATTGATTTTCAAGTAAAAAGGTCTGAACTTCGGCATTTTCATCCGGGCTGAAGGGAAACAGACGTCTCTGAGGTCCCCCCCCCCCCTCAATCTTCCTCTTCCTCTTTCTCCTCCTCCTCCAAACGCTGGGCAGGCCTGTGGGTGACCCTGAAGCTGCTCCCGGGAGACATCCACCACATCCGGAAGGACTTCCCCCACCTGGTGGACCGTTCCACTGCCGTGGCTCGCAAGATGGGCTTCCCCGAGATCATCATGCCAGGTAGAGACAGGAAGCTGTGTGTGTGTGTGTGTGTGTGTGTGTGTGTCGAAATTTAAAAACATCGACTTTTTCAATGACTCACATCAAGCACTTATTGTTGGGTGTCATGCTAAGTGCAACAGGAGAGCTGGTTTTTTGTGTTTTTCCCCTCTCAATGTTTGCACGAATCCTTGTTAAAATATAGACAGCAGAGAGCAGCGGAGTGCAGCCAGAGAGATGTTCAGTCGGCAGCTCGTCATCCATGACTCGGACAGATGCTGCCAAAAAGTTTTTGGCAGCTCCTAAAAGGCCCTCGGTGATAAATCAGACAGCAATGTCGACTGAAACAATTTGTGTGCAATGCCTCCACACCCAACTCCTGTTAGCTTTAGGCTTTTTTTCCCTGGGTTTCCAAAGAAAGGATTTAACGTCACCTACAATGTACAATGTTTTTAACCTCTCTGCGCCCCCGCAGGTGATGTGCGGAACGACATCTACGTGACTCTGGTCCAGGGCGATTTCGATAAAGGCAGCAAGACCACGCCCAAGAACGTGGAGGTGACCATGTCCGTGTACGACGAGGACGGCAAGAAACTGGAGGTGAGGGCAGCGTCGCGACTGAACGCCTGAGTCGAGAGCTCGTCAGCTCGGACGCTTCGTCTTCCTTCCTTCCCCCTGAACTCTTTATCCACCCTTCACTCCAATCCTCTCTCGTCTCGCTCTTCTTTTTGTCAGAAAAAGTCCGCAATAGCTGCGTTTCCATCACCCCTAGAATTGCGCAATACCCAAATATGGCAATAAAAAACTGGTCGACTTTAACTTGGAAAAATCTCTCAAATATGGCTAAAACGTTTTGACGCTATCTTGAGGTGGTTTTCAGACAT
Source organism: Thamnaconus septentrionalis (assembly GCA_009823395.1). NCBI lineage: Eukaryota > Metazoa > Chordata > Actinopteri > Tetraodontiformes > Monacanthidae > Thamnaconus > Thamnaconus septentrionalis. The sequence goes on along the minus strand of CM020503.1, from coordinate 18,034,240 downwards.
GTCCATATAGAGGTATATCGCATTTACACGTCACTGGACGTGACGTACGGGGTCATGTGACCAGTTCACTGACCAGTAAAAATGCCGCGTTATGGTTGGAAGGAGGAGGAGACGGAATATTTAACAGACAAACAAAAGCAAACGTAATTCTCGTGAAATCTTGGAGGACGAGATTTTAGGAAAATTACGGCTGATGCGCTTCACACCATTCAATGGAAACACCTGCAAATCGCAATTGTACTTTGTCCAAATTTTTAGAAATATCGCTTTTATTTTGCGAAAAACTGTCATGGAACGGCATCTGCTGTCAGGAATCCCGGGCCCACGCAGTGACAGAAGCTCACGCCTGCCCTCTGGCTCCGCCCCGCTCTGGCTCCGCTAACACTGGCCCAGCCCAGCCCAGCCCGGCCCGGGGGAGACGGGGACTGTTGTTCCTCTTCGCTGTTGCCTGTCACAAACCATTAGCGTTGGAGTGTTTTAGCGACGGTGCTCCAGCAGGCCGCGGCGTTCTTCCTATCCCACCACTCCACCCCCCCACACACACCGACCTGTGGTAGGAACTCAAGGGATCCACCAGCTGCTCCTCTCTCCCTCACTGCTGCCACCACCTGGCTTCCCTCCACTCATGCGCTGCCCCCTGTACCTCCCTGAATAATTAATTTCTAATCTATTTCTTATTTCCACGCTTGTGTCGGTCGGGAAGGAGGTGGCGGCCGAGAGGCAGGTGCTCATGCATAAAGCTTCTTCTTCTTCTTCTTCTTCTTCTTCTTCTTCTTCTTCTCCTTCTCCTCCTCCTCTTCCTCTTCCTCCTCCTCCTTCTTCTTCTAGGCTGCATCCTCAACTTTTTATGACACAGGTGCCGGCCGACGTGGCCGTCAGACTTTACTTTGAAGTCGACTGGCGCTATCTGCTGTTAACCTCCTGCTGGGTTTTCTTCCTCCCTCCTCTGCCTGCAGAACGTGATCTTCCCCGGCGCCGGAGACGAGGGCATTAACGAGTACAAGTCGGTCATCTACTACCAGGTCAAGCAGCCGCGCTGGTTCGAGACAATAAAAGTAAGTCCCGCCCCTCCTCTCCCTCCTACTACCGCTGTCATGCCCACTCATATTTTATTTATCATTTAATTTTTCATCTTTATTGCAGCACCTTCAGTTTGATTAGATTTTTTTCTTTTAATCCATAATTCATCACAACACCGTCGGCCTGTTTGCAGAGTGACGACTGAAGTGTCCATCTGGGCACTTAGCCGGAGGCGCTGCGATAAATTCACTCTTAGGCCCGTCATCTGCATATCTTGAGTGTGTTTCATGGTGTCACACGGTGTCACACTGTCTCTATCCGCCGCCTCAGGTCGCCATTCCCATCGAGGACGTGAACCGGAGCCACCTGCGCTTCACCTTCCGCCACCGCTCCTCGCAGGACTGTGAGTACAAACTACAGCCGTCGACCTCGGCCCGCCTCAAAATAAATGAGTGATAAAAATGCACGTGCAACACACGCAACCACGTGTCCAGGTTGTCAGACGGGTTGCCTGTTGCACTCCAGACCATAAGGTGCCGACGTCGCTTCTTAGCAGTAGGAGGATGAGGACATAGCGGCCAATCGGATGCCTGAAGAGAAAAAAATGGAAATGATTGTGCATTACTGGAAGTAGCTTAACAAGGCTTGTGTGGGAAATGTTTTACATTAAACCCCAAGAAAAAGCCCTCTAGTGGGCAGTAGATCAACATGCATGTGAAGATTTGCTATTATTTTTGGTATTTTGGTTTCTAGCCTGCAACTAATGTAAAAAAAGAAAAGAAAACGACTCACATAAACCAAATGCTGTGCACAACAGACAACGTCAAACAAAAGGGATACTGCCAAAAAATAAATAAAATGATTTCCTGTAGACATGTGCGCTAGAGTGGCGTTTTTCCTAAAAGCTCCTGTTGGTTTTTTTTAGTGACCATAAAAAAACTGTGTTTGCATGTGAACAAAAACGCCTCGGCTGTTAAAATGCCTCCACATCCGTGTTGACGAGGCCAAAGTGCTTCTCTCCCGAAGCAAAAACATGATGAGGACTCATCCCTGGCGGGCGGCTGCGTTGTCGTGATGCCGTTGAGTCACAGGCCACAGCTGGGATGTGAAGGATGCCTCCTGGGCGTGCTGCAGGATCACGTTGTTGTTATTATTTTTTAGTATTATTATCAGTGTTTTTGCTGACTGGTGCCTTTGAGATTTTTTTGTCCTTGTTTTTTTGTTTTTTTTGATAAATTTGGATGGAGTGAAATCCCGCCGGTCCTCTGGGAAAACACAGTCTTCATGGACGCTTGAATAAACTGGGAGGTGTGACGGAGGTTACGGCGAAAAGGGAGACACAGAGGCTCCAAACTGCTTTGCAACAACCACAGTTCAGACAGGGTCTCTTTGTCAAAATAACAATTTATTACACATCAACACATTAGGTTCATCAACACGTTAGGTTTGGCGGTATGGTTCTGCTTGGGGTCCCCCTGCCCTTCCACGCAAGCATGCGAGGAAGCCCGAGGCGGGAAGCCCTTCCCGCCCTTCACGAGCCATCGTGAAAGGCATAAGGCAGGGAGGGCAGCTCAGGTTCGTTTTGGGGACTCCCTCTCCCACGCGCTCGCGTGAGAGGCCTGGGCAGGAAGCTCTTCCTGCCCTTCACGAGCCATCGTGAAAGGCGATGCAGGGAGCCCAGCGGCAGCAACTACGAACCAACCCTGCAGATCCAGAACTACGGAGAGAATTGTTAGTTTCAATCGTGATGGAGGAGCAGGGGAGGAGGTGGGTGGTTCGATCGCCGGTGAAGAAGCAGAGGAAGATGATCAGTTGGGGTGGCTTTAAAAAAGGGCGCTTCTAAAGAGGCTGACCAATAGGAGCTGAGGGAAGTGATGTAAGCCTACAGCTAATTAGGGTCACACAGCTGGAATACTAATAAGGCGACGTCATGCCCTGTCAGAACTAATGCTTCGCTCAATAAGTAGAAGAGCAGGAAGCAGGAAGAAGCTACTTGACTTTAGCTGCTGTTACAGTGATTATTGTGGCAGTTTTTCTGCAAACTGAAAGTAGCAGTAGCCACATGTTTAAACCAGCAGCAGCAACAAGGCTACGGTAGCAGTGGCAACATGGTTAAATCAGCAGGAGCAGCATAGCTAAGTTAGCATTAGCAACCTGGCTCAACTAGCGGTAGACACATGGCTAAACCAGCAGTAGCAGCGTGGCTAAGCTAGCTGTAGTAACATGGCTGAGCCAGCTGAGATGTTGCAGTGTAGCAGCGCTCCTCTGATTGAACTCGGACCACTTTAGTTTAATTATGACGTCGGTCATCTTGAGCACGTAGATGTGGACGGTTTTGCCCAATGACCTTTCAGATTTTGCTTCCTCCTTCCTTCCTTTGCCTCTTCAGCTAAAAGGTCGCGTGAGATAAATGAGATAGATCTGATTGGTTTGGGAAATGTTGCATGCATGCGCGTCAGGTTTGCAAATCTGCAGCCAAAATATTCACATTATTTATTGTTTATTTGCTGTAATCAGTTGAGTCGTTGATCATCATGAATCAGATCATCATCTGAACTGTAACTACTAGTTGCCAACCCCCAATCTCTTGGTTTCACAAGCATTTTTCTGCATTTTCAATCAGCTGCTGCTGCTTGCAGCTCCGTCTGTCAGAGGGAGTGGGTTTATTTCCCGGCCCTGCTCACCGTCCCTCCCGCTCCTTCCCCCCGCTCACCCGCCTCCACCGCTCCTAGCCTCATTATGAACTTTATTATCGAGGCAGGGTGACAGAGCTGCTCATTAAGTCGCCCCTGCTCGAGCTCGTCAGCTCAGTATCTCGACCCCTCCGGTGAGGCAGCGTCACACCAGCGACTCTCAGTGCCGACGGGCCTCGTCAGAGTGACGCCGCAGAGGAAGCGAGACGTCTCCGCGGCCGGATTTGACGCTCGCCGTGGCGACGCCGCTCGGTCATTGTGTCACCGCCGTGTTGTTGTAGCGGTTCCATCATCACAGTGCAGGGTGAGAAGTGTTCCGGCAGCTTTGTTCATCCAGAGCATCTGAATCCCTGTCGTGATTATTATGCCAGAAAATGAAAAGAATAAAAAAAAAAAAAAAATGTGTGTTGTGGATATTCTTTGTATCCACTTGGTGAGCGAAGGAAAAAAAAAAGCGCTGGCTGATGCAAGTGAAGTTTAATAAAGTGCAAGAGTCAAGAGACCCAAAGCGTTCTTCAGAGAATACAAGATGTACAGAACTTGTACAGTAGTGAGTTAACATGAGTTTAACTACTTATGCCTGCTCATTTTTGGAGCATGGTGGTCCCACGAGGTATCATGAAGTAACAGGAAGGAGACACGACAAAAAGAACACTGAGGATTGACGGCCTTTTCCCCGGAGATAAAGGATAAGACTATCTGCTGGTGAGGAGGCCCGCAAACCAGTAGACCTCAGCCCCGGTCATGCCGACATCTTTCAAGATTCACGCAAGGTGTTTGCGTTCAGAGACAAAAGTAGTGGTGGCTCAACAGCGCCACGTCACTGTCGGTGGCTCAAAGTAGCTAACACACTATAATTTGACATCAAACATAGTGTTTGCACTTGGAAGCATGGAAGGTTTTTTTTTATAATTATTAAATGACTCAACATGATACTAATTAGGTTCAGTCTTGTGTGGAAAATCTGATGAAAATTCCTGTAATCTCCTGCCTTGCTGTCCGGATCAGGAGAGACGATGGAGTCATGATCCGAATGACAAATATGATGTAAACCTTCTGGAATGACTGGGCCCTGGTCTCCAGAACGTTCAGAACTTGTGGGGCATTTTTGTTTTTTTTGGAAATGTTTGATCCCGCAGGTTTAGATAACGAGCAATTTAAAAGCCCAGTGTGGTGAAAAAGCAGACTGCAAACAATCTAATCGTGAATCCTTATTTACTGTCGTCTCAGCGGGTCTCAGCCGTTGACTGTACCAAAAAGATGGGCGGAGCTTCCGGTTTCAATAAGGAGGCCAAAGAGCAAGTGACCAAAAACCAGCATTCTATAGTTTGGTCTGCAGGGGCCGCCATAACCGGTTGTAAAAAGACTAAGCTAAGCACCTTTACAAACTCTAATTTCTAGTTTTAAATGTTTAAGTTTACCGGCTTATGATTGGATGTTGAGGGCACAGACATGCAGATATGGAATCTTCCAGTTTTTAATGCATCAGAAGCTCAAAGTGGCACCGCCGACCGTGGAACCAACCAGCAGGCTTCAGAACGAGTCTTTGTAAACCAATGGGAGACATCATGATGAGTCCTCCCATCTGCATATGCAGTCAGTGAGTGGCCTCAGCAGAGCCACCTGCTGTAGAAACAGGGCTGCCTTATTACACAGGTGGGCAGTCTTTACCTTTCCATGACCCCTGGCAGCAGAAATTGGAAGAGAAAAACAAACAACGTATTCAGTCAGAATCATCTGTCAAACTTCATTGTTATTCTCGAGGTCGCCACTTTTCGCGACATCAAATTGAAGCAAACGATAAGCAGCAGACGCTTTTATGTTTTACATTAATATATTTTTTAAACATTGTTTGCACTCATGTGCTTTTAAAAGGCCTTGACTGAGATGCACTTCGGCAACAACAATAACAACAAGAAACTGGTGAAGCAACTCTGGTGAAGGTTGACCCGCTAACTCTCCCTCTCCTCTGCTGCCGGCAGCTCGGGACAAGTCGGAGAAGATCTTCGCCCTGTCCTTCGTCAAGCTGATGAGGTACAACGGGACGACGCTGAGGGACGGCGAGCACGACCTCATCGTCTACAAGGTGAAAATACACACAAGAAGAGAAAAAAAAAACCAAAAAGCCACAAGTCAACGGCGAACCGCTGTGAAATCAAATTAGCGAGCAATTAAACTCCCCCATATAATAATAGCTTTCCTGTTGTCAGGCCCATTTATGCTCATTAAAAAGTCAAAGTGAGGGCCGTCAGTTTTTTTTTTTTTCTGTTCGTTGGAACACCGTCATCACTTACATTTGGTGTGTTATGAAGTTTGTTAGAGAAACAACAAAAAATGCTTCTAAAGGCTCACATGGCATCATCCAAGTGTCTTGACGAGTCCGTAGTCACATTTACCCCCCAGACAGCAATATGTAAAACTTTTTTTAAATTTTTTTTCAGCCATGTGAGCTCAACAATTTTGACTGAACTGTCCCTTTAAGGATTTCAAAACAAAACAAAATTGCATTTTAATCAAACAGGACACATTCCCGTGAGCCAACAACCGACGAGCATTGCCAACAAACGTTAACCGTCTTCTTCTTCTCCTTCGGTGAAACCCAGGCGGAGGCCAAAAAGCTGGAGGACTCGTCGCTCTACCTCAACCTGCCGGCCACCAAGGTGGAGCTGGAGGAGAAGGGCTACTCGGCCACAGGCAAGAGCACGCAGAGCCTGGGCAACTGCACCATCAGCAAGGACTTCTTCCAGATTGCCACGCTGGTCTGCTCCACCAAGCTGACGCAGAACGGTAATGTCTGTCTGCCCAAGAGGATGCATAAAGCTCACATTTAAAATTGATGGTTTCTTTTCAGCCACTTTTTGAGATTGACTTGAGTTGAGTTCCACCTCAATGTGGGCGGAGTCGTCGGAGCGAGAATCCCCTTGGCGTTATATGTTAATATAATACGATAATCACTTTTTACATGTTCGCCTGGACTCGGTGGCTCTTGGCCAGGCCCCCCCAGCGCTCGCGCGCACACACACACACACACACACACACACACACACACACACACACACACACACACACACACACACACACACACACACACACACACACACACCTCCTCGCCCCCTCCACATGGCCCCGCTAACTGCGGTAACGCCGCAGTAATGAGGTCACTGCGGACGCTCCGCTGTCAGCGCGCCGCTGCCTCCAAGAGGAAGGGCCCCGCCGGTGCGGGCCGAACGCTCCCTCCGAGGGTTATTAAGGCGCGCGGTGCCGTGCAGCTTCGGTGTCCAGTCGCAACTTTACGACGCCGTCTAAGTGAAAAGTGATTACGGAGGCACAAACCTTGGCGCCGCGCTCCTGGATCGGACTAAAGTCCAACTCCCTCCCACACTCTATCCAATTTCTCCTGTTATTCACACTTTTGACTTTCCTTCCTATTATTATTCCTCAAGGCTGAGGCAGCGCGTGTCCAGGCGAGGCGCTGGCGGCCGGTGGCAGTCCGGTGCTCTGTGGCAGGAATGTGAATGTGCGCTGGAGGGTAGCACCGTCACTACAGTTTGATTAACGCCGAGCTGCACACGTGTGTGTGTGTGTGTGTGTGTGTGTGTGTGTGTGTGTGTGTGTGTGTGCGTGTGTGCCGGGATGTGTCCTCCTCCCACTCGAAAGCTCCTCGGGGGGGGGGGGGGGGGTTTTTTTAATAAAGCGGCGCCGGCGGCAGCGGCGGGCGAGTCTCCCAGGCTGCCAGTCTGCAGACTTTATTAAAACCCCAGAGCTTGTTTTAAACCTTCACCAAACACAAGTTCACTCTCCGGCTCAGCTCGTGGCTTCTTCTTTTTTTTTTTTCGCCGCGCATTAATCACCCCCGTTTTGCCCTTTACTCGGAACGAGACGATATTCCCATTAAAAAGCCCTGTTTTTAACTGAACAAAAAGACGGAATTTTCTCCTTCGTGTCAGAGATGTAAAGACTTTGTTAGGAATAAAAAATATCTACCTACCAAGAAAAGTCTTTTTGCTGGCGAGCATTTTCTCTCCCTCGTGCGAAAACGTTGAAGTGAATTTTGCCGGCCAGCGTGACGCAGGTGTGCACTTTGCGTGCGCTGCCTGCGATACTTAGCTCAGCAGCAAGTGACGCCATCAATTCCATGCAGTTCCACCTTACACGTTATTTTACCGTGACTTGCTAATTATTCGACGGATGCCTTCGTTTGTTGAGAATGTGAAACACGTTGGAAATGTATTGAATAGCTGCCCAAAACAAGGTTAACCAAGAACGTCACAATGTCTGGACTTAGACAGTTCTGTCTGTGCTGCGCCGCAAACTGAACAGAAGTAAAAACGCTCCATTCCAGGATGTTTGCCGGCTAGGAGAGCAGGTGAAAGCACAAACATAAAGCAAAAAAAACCAAAAAGTTTCTTAGGTTGAAAACTGTGGGCAAAAGAGTCGCCACTCACACAGAGAGGATGTCAGCGTCTTTTTAATCAGCGGTGCATAAAGATGCCTCACAGCACAAGGTCGTGGCGGAGGAGAACAGAGCACGGTCGGTGTTTACACCTCGTTGCAACAGAGACAAGCGGCCGCACAGCAAATGGCCTTGAAGGAGAAATTGACCTGAAGTTGTCCTGCCTCTGAGTGCATAACATGCCAGAAACAAGGGTTTAGAGCACATGGTCAAACACTACAGCTTCCCATCTTTGCCAACTACCTGTGGTGGTGAGAGCTTTACGTTCGGCGCCTAAATGCTCACAAGTTCACGCTGCGTTTGTACATAGGAAGTTCATTAATTGCCTGGGAAACTGAAGGTCAATAAGAAAAGTGCTAGATAGCGGGAGGTCAACCATAGCATGGAGAGGTCAGGTAGAGATCAGGTTTAAGGACTTCCTCCGTTTCCCTCCTCTTTATGCTTTTTATGCCATGACTAAGTAATGGGAGTAAGGGAGAAAGTGGCTGCCCCAGTCGTGGTCAGAATGTTGAGGAGACAACTGGTGGTCTCCTCCCGGTCCAATCTGGAACTGTTGGCCAGTCCTTTAAAATTTCTGGATGAAATCCTTCACTTCGAGGGTGGGGGCTGGGGTGTCTTTGATGGCTCTAAACACCTCCACCTCCATCCAATGTCAGTATGGCCAGACTGATCCCTCTGCCTGGTCTCATTTTTTTTTCATCAAAAATAAATGAGCATTGCTGAACATTGTTCTATTATTTCAATTTACAGGCAACAGGATTTTTCCCTTGGCGTCATCCTGCTCTTTTGCAAACCTAAACCCCTGCCTTGACTCTGCTTCTTTTTCCGTGGCTGTGCAGGAGAAATGGGCCAACGTTAAAAACTCTGCAGGGACTTTAACTGAGACTAGTGCGGCTACAGTTTGGAGGTTTAGAGGAAACCTTCAACATTCTCCCATAGCAGGACTATTTTTCTTTTTATAAAGTGCGCCTCCACCAATTCTTTGAATCCGCTGATATAAATAATGAAAGCTTAAAAAATCCAAGAAGCCAAACAGCACGAGATCTGCCATTTTCATGACCAGAATGCTCAATTTAGCAACACTGTCACATTCGGTGTAATATTGGAACTATCTGTGTCCGTGCAAACGAAGGGAGTGATTTATGGATCCATACGAGGTCGTTGAGTGTTTCACTGCTGCCTTCAAATCGTGCGACTGTGCTTTGAATCTCAAAGATGACCTTCTTGTTCTGTACTGCAGCGTTCTGCTTGGACGGCTGCAAAAAGACTGAATTTATGTCTGCGATTTAAAAATACCCCACTGTTGTGCCTACTGTCATCTGTTGAAATGAGCTCTTGATATTTTCACCTCTAGAGTGAAGGTGGAATTGAAAAAAAGGCAGAAAGAGATTGCTTTTTTTTGGTTTCAATATGTCAACATTTTTTTTGTTTTCTTCCCAGTGGATCTGCTGGGCCTGCTGAAGTGGCGCTCCAACACCAGCCTGCTGCAGCAGAACCTCCGTCAGCTGATGAAGGTGGAAGGAGGCGAGGTGGTCAAGGTGAGAGCAACGCGTCCTGATTGGTCCAACCTTTGTCAATGCATAACCAGTGACTGTATATGGAGATGAGACGTCACCCACCTGGTTGGTGAACACTGGTTCTGAAGCAGAGAAGCCGGTTTTCAGTGTCAGCAGCGCCATCTGGAGCTTCCGGTTTTCAGTGTGTCACCTCAACACCTGCCCACCTGTCGGCTGCAGAAACTTTACGTGTCCACAACTTTATGGTCGTTTTTACTCAAAAAAAAAAAAAAAAGATTCTATTGGCTGAATTTTTTCTTACTGGTGAGACCAAAAATCTGAACCAGTTTGAATTCATGACTCCTCTGCTCATTGGTGGCAAGTCATGTTTTTTGTCTTTTTGCAACCAACTTTGGTGGTCCCTGCTGGCCAAACAATAGAATACAAGTGTTTGACCTCCTTTTTGAAACCTGAAGCTCTGTATATCTTTGTATACGGTCAATGTGAAATGACATCAAAAGTGCATTTTGTTTCTCATAGGTCTGGAGATGGACATGAAAGTTTTTTTTTTTCCTTTGTAACTTCAAAACAGTAGCTCACTCCAAAGGATTCTCTTGAAAGTTGCAGTTCACTTTGCACTATGTCAGTTTTCAAATCCACACACCCATTTTGCAGTCAGTCAGCAATTCAAAGCAATCCAAATACTTTTTGGAATCTGAAACATATAAGACACAAGAAAAGCAGAACATGTCTCCACACTGCTCATGTCATCTTGATTAGTTTGACTTAAACAGATGGGTACAATTTTTTTCTTTAGGTAAAATATCGACAGAGGCCCCCTGCTGTTGGACAGCTGTGCCTCAAAATCTCACTGACAGTTTAATTAATGTTTGTCTAGAGTTGCTGATTTATCTATTTATTTATTTATTTATTTATTTACTTTGGTGTCACGAAGCTTCACAGCTCAGCAAATTTTCCAGATGTTGTCGCGCTGCGGACATATTGTGCACGATGCTCCTGTTCCAGCAGGGGAGCTGCTTCCCAACACTTTTTTCATTTTTTTATTTTTCTTGTTGGAACATCAACGTGTTTGGATGGTTGGATTAAAAAAAATAAAAAATGAGGATGGGGCATCACAAATGGCAGATTTCCAGAATTGACGGTTTCAGTGCGCACGTTGTGAAGAGTGAAACAAACACAACTGGCTGACTGATGAATTTTGCATAATAGGCATCCTTGAAACATTAATTACATGTATTAAAATGAGATCAGATTAAATCCTCATTATTCCGCAATTCTTTCCTTCTCTCCTCTCTCTCTCTCTCTCTCTCTCTCTCTCTCTCTCTCTCTCTCTCTCTCTTTTCTCTCTCTCTCTCTCTCTCTCTCTCTCTCTCTCTCAATTTGACATATTTCTCTGACTAAACACGGCAGCTCAGCTCCTCTCCTGTGTCCACACTCTGAGACGGCGGCGTCTCCGGCGGCGGTGCTCTGCGCTCGCCGCTGAGACGGTGATGAACGTCATCCATCCTGAGATGACAGTCGCAGCGATATCTCTGTCCTCCACACCGCCTCTCCTGTTTCCACGGTGCCTGAGAACTGGCACCGCAGGAAATGGAGCATGTTTTTTTATTTTTTTATTTTAAGAGTAGGAGAGGATTGAGTGTGTTGTGTGTGTGTGTGTGTGTGGTTGGACCTCCTTGAATTACTGATGACAGGAAAATACATCTCGTCCTCGTATGACACGCAGTCTATTAGTTTGTGTTAGCAGTTGTCAACTCGGCGGTGCACGTACTCGTTACACAACCTGCCCTTTGTTAAGCCCCCCCCCCTTTGCACACCGCAGCTAGGCCTGTCGAGCTTTAGCCGCCCCTCGACGTCGAACGAGAACTTTTATTTCAGCTTGAATCAATAGACCTTTGGTCAGTTTTTAAATGGTAAATGGACTGCACTTATATAGCGCTTCCAGCACCTTCTCGATACCCCAAAGCACTTTAAAAGGCCGCTCATTCACTCATTCACACACACATTCATACACCAATGGGTGGCTGCTGCCATGCAAGGCGCTGCCTCGCCCCACTGGGAGCAATTAGGGTTCGGTGTCTTGCCCAAGGACACTTCAGCATGTGGGCGATTGGAGCCAGGATTTGTACCACCAACCCTTCAATTATCAATTCGCAGACGGCTCTACCAACTGAGCTACAGCTGCCCAGTTGTGCAGTTGCTGCACAGCTGTTTTTAACACTTCTTTGCAATTATTGTTTTCATTATTGAAACATAGTTGAAACATTCATTAACAAGAGTTTAGGGTTGCCAGTTTTGCTTCAGCAGCCTCCCTGTGTTGCATGTTAACGGTTGCTGAGGTGGGCTTGGACAGCGGCCATTCTGGGGGAGGGGCTTCGCGAAATCAACCTTCCGTCATCAATCATCCTTTAACGTCCTCCAATCTTGTCCCTCCAGTTTCTGCAGGACACACTGGACGCACTCTTCAACATCATGATGGAGAACTCTGACAGCGACACCTTCGACACGCTGGTGTTCGACGCCTTGGTAAGCTGAGTGCACTGGCAGTAATAATGGTAACTCTGAACGAAGGTGAAATTAACAAACCACCAAAGGTTTGTTGGTTAAATTCATCACGTTAATCACTTCCTCTCCACTTTAACAAGATCTTAATGTGATCTGCATTTCATCCTTCATTTTGAAAGCATATTTCTGTCGTTTGAGAAAAGCACATTTTCACTTTGCTCTGGCAAAAAACATTTTCTTAACTTGACCAACTGCGCTGGAAACCCGTCGCCATGTTTTAGTTCCAGACAGCATCAATATTTATAACTTGTTGCCTTCTGGCGTTTGGCAAAATGGTGCAACAGTTAAACAAAGACAATGTATCTGGCAGGATTCCCGTCTAACGTGTCATCAGGCGAGATCACAGCCGCCTACCCCACCCCCACCCCCACCCCCTGAAGAGCTGTTTCCTCTTTGACGGAGAGCAGCTGGAAATTGTGTTGTCAGGTGTCCCAGATTGTGGCTCGGCTGGAGAATCGAGAGAAAATGGCTTTTCTGCTCAAACGCAATCTTGTTTAATTTGCCAGTTTTTTTTTGTTCTCCTCCCACCTCCCGCCTCCCATCCCCCACCCGCACCTCCCTCCACCCTCAGCGTGTTGAGTGAGACACTTTTCTCCTCCCCACACCCTCCCTGCTCCCTCTCTCTCGCTGCATTTTCCCTTCTAATGAGCGTGTCTCTGCTGGCTGACAGGTCTTCATAATTGGCCTCATCGCGGACAGGAAATTTCAGCACTTTAACCCGGTGTTGGAGACCTACATACGCAAACACTTCAGCGCCACGCTGGCCTACACGTGAGTGAGAAGAGAAGAGAAGAGAAGCCCTGGCAGGTCCACGGCCATGCCCACCTTCATCCATAGAAGTGACGAGCAGATTGGCTGGATCTTCTGTGTGTGTGTGTGTGTGTGTGTGTGTGTGTGTGTGTGTGTGTGTGTGTGTGTGCATGCATGCACGTCTAGGAAGCTGACCAAGGTCCTGAAGAACTACGTGGACAACGCGGAGAAGCTGACAGAGCAGCTGCTGAAGGCCATGAAGGCCCTGGAGTACATCTTCAAGTTCATCGTCCGCTCCAGGGTGCTCTTCAACCAGTAGGTCCACACCTCCATCTGCCTTGGAGGACAAATAAACAAACAAACAAATAAATAAATGTTTACACAGGATGCTAGGCAACACCAAAGCTGGAGGTGGAGGCCTTTGTTCCCAGTATTTCCCAAAGTTTCTTGTGCATCTAAATGTGGAGAATTCTTCTTCTTCAGCAGAATTGCTGACCTTCATTGGTCAGCTTCGTGCTTCGATACAAGCCCACAGTTTTCACTTATTTCGAGTGAGATAGTTTCAATAGTGTGTTTAGATGAACCTCAAAACTCCCCAAACTCGCAAATAGTTGAAATTATGCCTATGCATAATTTCATAGGCAAAATAGAAAACCACGTAATGGAATCATGTTAGGTACAAGAAAAAACTTACAAAGTTATCACAAGCTCTTTTGTCCGGTGATGGGATTAAAGGCACATTTCAGAAACTGTCAAGCTGATGTTTCAGATGCACACCTCCTCTCAACCGGACACTCACACATAGCCCCTCCCGCCTCTAACGAGTCAGACTTTCCGTGCGTTGGTCCTACAACAACCTTCAGTGCAGCTGATTCACAGCAGTGACAGTCAGAGTTGCAACAAACGTGCTTGAATTCAAAATGTGTGCCGCCGCTGCTCCTCAGCCTCGCCGTCGAGCCGCAGCGGGTGCAGAACGCGAAGCTCTCCACTCACGTAGCTTCCTAATTGGCTGGCGGAGCGCCGTGGACGTGTTCAGGGGACCCGGCGGCGGCGGCTGATGCACGACGGCGCTGTAATCGAGTGTGCAGAGCATGATTGGTTTTTACCGTCTGATGTCTGGAGGACGCTTCGTCCTTCACCTCTTCACACCGTCACATCTCACATGCGACTCAGAGCCCAATTCCGGGCAGGGCGCCTCCTCCCCCTTCCTCCCCACCTCCACCTGATTGGTTTCCACACAGAGCCGTTGTGCTGTTTGGGGTTAATCACCGGTTTTATCTATTTGTTTATTTATTTATTTTTGCTGCCCCAGCGGCTGAGCGCTGGTGTGGAACGGCAGGTGTGGGTTTCGCTCGCTAGGCCGCTGCATGTGAACTGTGAGGCGGACGCCTCTAATCCGGCGACGGCTTAATCCCCCCCCGAAGAGAAGACTGATGATCCTGCACCGTCCCGGGGATTTGGTCGTGCGGCAGGAAAACCCTTCTGTGGGGAAAAAGTCCCAGGAAATCGGAAACGTTTTCACGCCTTCTACTGACTTCTGTCCCGGTCGAGTCCGAGAGGCTGAGAGTGTTTGGCTCATTTCCACTCAATTCCTTGTTTTCTTGAAGGAAGATCCATGGCTGTCTGCCAGAGGGTTGAGAGCACTGTCATATTCTGTAGGAGGAGAAGGAGAAGAAGAAGAAGCTCTTCGTGTTTCCATTCCCACACATTTAGAGGTTTAGAAGTTATTGTTTTTTTTGTTGTTGATTTCAATAAAGCTATTGCAACTACTGGCCACTGGCCAACATTTACTTCATAGCTTTCTTATTAAAATTGTCTCAGCCACATCACCGTTATCTCCAGTTTGACAGAAAAGAAGCAGGTCCAGTTTATTAAAGATGCATTAAGAAGAACGAGGCAGTGAGAGAGAGAACGATAAATATGAACGATACGCTAAAACGATGATTATTCCGCCCAGGTCTGGAGGAGCAGTTTAATGACTGCAGAGGGCTGGAGAGAGGGGTGGTGGATGGAGGGAGTCTCCTGTTGGAGTCAGCACTCTCTCCACCCCTAGCAGCAGAAGATCAACCCAACAGGTCTTGGAACTGAGGTGTTTTTTTGCCAGAAACATCTGCTGCATCCCAACTGGCAGAAACATCTCCCCAAAACTTCCTCCCTGCTGGCCAGAGCTCACGTCATTGCGTCTCCACGGGTCGCAGTGAAGCAGCAGCAGATTGAAAAGCGACCGTCTTGCCAGTTGTGGCCAATCGTTGTGCAGCAGATACATGTGTCTCTTCTCCTTCTTCCTCCTCTTCTTCTCATCTCTCTGTGTGTGCAGGGCAACAGCAGCCTGGTGCTGCTGGCCCTCTTTTCGTTGTCGCTGTCGTTTCAAATGCTAATCTGGCTGGCAGCGAGATGGAGGCGGGGCCGTTCTGATCCATTGACATTTGCGTTGACGAGACACGCGGCCCTCCCTCCCTCTTTCTGCCAGCGGTCTTTCAAAGATTTAACAGGGCGGTGGTGGAGTTGGTGGGTGGGGTGGGGGTGGGGGGATGGAGCAAAACATTAAACAGGTGCCGTTCCCAGCGCGTGCCGAGCCGTTTGAACTGGAAACCAACCAAATAAACTGCTAAAAAAACAAAAAAACAACAACACTGTGTGATTGCCTGCCAACTTGTCTAACAGCGCGCCGCTCTGTCTCCTCCCAGGCTGTACGAGAACAAGGGCGAGGCCGACTTCATGGAGTCCTTGAGGAACCTTTTCACGTCCTTCAACGACATGATGAACAGCAGCTCGGAGAACACCGGCATGGTCAAGGTAGGAGGACCATTATGCAGCAGCAGCGGCTCAGCTGGACGCCTGACAACTGTAGCAGCAGCTGCTATGAGAAGAAAAACAAATCTTCTGTGATTTTCTCGGGATGATCCGTTATTAGAGATACATGTGTCTCTAGTTTGCTGCTGCTTCCTTTAACCCAGCAGTGTTTGTGACCTTCAGCCTGCAGGAAGAGTATTGTATGTGTGTGTGTGTGTGTGTGTGTGTCTGTGTCTGTGTGTGTGTGTTGTGGGCTGCACTCAATAATAACACAAGGTTCATTACGAGTCACTCTGCTTCCTCCTCTTCTTCTTCTTTTTGGGGTGGCAATATGTGGGTTTTTTTCACCACTACAGGGCGCAGCAGAGAACTGCACCTAAATCAAAACAGAGAAGCTTCACACTGGCGCTGCTCTCATGAGCTGGACATGGGAACACTGGCTAAACTCATGCTGAATACGACCCCTCAATCCAGAGACTCTCCCTCTGTTGCCAGAACTCTGTTACCATGTGTTTGCCCCCAGGAGAGGCCGTTGTTTCTTGCAATTGATCCAACTGGTGGGACAGGAGGCGAACATTCACACGCACTTGCGCGTGCACGTGCGGCCGGTCCAGCTTTGTTACCAAAAAGACGGAGAGGACGTGTCATGTGACACTCTGGCTCATAAGAAATAAAACCAAGTTGTTATTATTTCCTTAATTCTACAGTGTTGAAAATCACGTATTGCCGCTTTAAGTGGCCGACAAACTGTTTGTGTTGTTATCCTGCAATTGATCCACCATCAGTGTTGTTATTAATATGCTACTATATTACCAGTTATTTACAGTGGAGATTCATTATTGTGCAGCCGCACCCTCTTCTGACTCTTCCTCTTCCTCTCTTGATCCTCCTAACTGACACCGCCTCCACCCTCTTGACTCCTCCTCTACATCTTCTGACTCCTTCTCCTCTTGACTCCTTCCTCTCCTCTTCTGACTCCTCCTTCTCCTCGTCTGACTCCTCCTCTACTGACACCCATTCCCCCTTCTTGACTCCTCCTCCTCCTCTTCTGACTCCTCCTCCCCTTCTCTTGACTCCTCCTCCACCTCTTCTGTCTCCTCCCCCTCCTCTTGTAACTCTTCCTTCTTCTCTTCTGACTCCTCCTCTACTGACTCCTCCTCCCCTTCTCTTGACTCCTCCTCCTCCTCCTCCTACAAACTGTGTGTGTTTTATTCTGTCCTGGCTTTTGTGTTTCCTCTCCGTCCTCGACCGTCCTGTGGTCGTCCTGCGGGTCCTCCGGCCTTCTGCTCTTTAGCTGCTTCTTAAGGTACCTGTACCTTCACTCCTTCACTTCCTGCCCCCCTCCATGCCCCCCACTATCCCCCCTCCCCCACTTCAAACCCTCCTCATTGTGCTTTCGTATCCTTGTCAATGACCTCCAAAGTTACAAAAACACAAGAGCGAACACACAACTTGTTTGCTATTCTGCGCCGATCTTCCTAAATCCTCCCCATCCCCTCCTGCCACCGGCGCCACCTCTGGCCTCCTGGGAGATAACATAATCACGGTGTACATGCACCTTCGGGGAACCTACAGTAGATCTGCGCTGTGCACAGTCAACCATAGGAGGAGCGGCTCAGGAGTCAATTAGGAGTCAGTTGCTGTGTAATTGGCTGAGATATTAGCCCCGTCTGTCAGCAAATTAAAAACTGATCTTGAGGAACGACCACCGAGCCGACCCCATCCCGGCTTCTCCCCCTACATCCTGATTAATGAGCGGCTCCACATCGTGAACCTCAGAGTCCTGACGAACATCTAGACTGACAGACAGGCAGGCAGACAGACAGGATGCAGATAAACCCTGGGAATAAAGGCAGATCCACATGGAGGAGGATGAAACTCCTCCACCAAGGCGAATAAAAAAAGCTGAACTGCACAACAGGTGCAGTTTAGCAGCGCTCCAAGCAAAAATAACCGGGAAGGAATAAGAAAGACACCAGACTTGATGTTCTCTGTGGGAAGACGTGTGTTTTCCCACAGAGAGACTCTCAGGGAATAGCAGTACAAGTAGACCGAAATCGCTTTCTCAAACAATTACAACCTAATTTCAAGGCTCTAAATGGCCCTTTTTTGTAATTACCAGCAGGCACAAAAGCCCAGAGTGGGTTGCGGCAAGCGGCAGAGCTAGCGCGCTACATCTGTTCTTGCTGATCCACCTGACGACACCAGAGGAGACGAGACGAGACGGACTGGCAAGACTGGCAGCGGCGCTAATTTGCACGCTTGCCACACAAACAGACAGGCTGAACTCGGCTGGCATTTAGCAGGAGGAGCCAGTCAGTGAGCGGTGGGGGAGGGGGTAGAGTGGGGGGTTGTCGGCTCAGTTAATCACTCCATTATTACAGACGACTGTCATCAGCCACCGGCCGCTGCTGCTTGACAGCTGTGTTATCGTCCGATAGCCGATGGCTGCAACCAAGATAGCATTGCATGCCTGGGGTCCCGTCCACTGCATCCACACCCAGATCCTCTCGTTGGTCTATTTTATGAATAATTAGCCGCCCTTTATAAAGCAGGGTACACATGTAAAGGTCATCAAGCTGTTTTTGTCCCATTTTTTTCTGCTTTTCAACCAGGACAGCAAACATCAGATAAGAGTCAATTTGTTCCTGATAATCTGTTTAGAAAAGGATTGGGACTGATGATTAAAAAAAATATTAGACTTGCTCATTGTTTGACGACTTGGGATTTTCTGGCCTTTACAGATTCAAAGTCCATGGTGACCTGTACCACTCTACACTGGCAAAAATCTGATGTTTGAGTTGCAATCGAACGCACCGTTAACATCCACTGCAATAATACAGCATCCCGTTCCCAGCTCACTGACAAACTTCTTAATACCAGTCTGACCTTCTAAGTTTAATGAACTTTAATGACCTCTATTTTCTTTTTGTGATGTTGAAGGGCGCCGCACTGAAGTACATCCCCACCATTGTCAACGACGTGAAGCTGGTGTTTGATCCCAAGGAACTCAGGTAACAACCACGATGAAACATCACACTTCTGAAAACTTAAAGGCCCAGTGTTTAGAACGAAGCACCGTCTAGTGCTGAGAAAAAGTACTGCAGGCAGATAAGTACAAACCTGCTAGGTGCGTAAATAAAAATGCTGATTGTTTGCAAACAGCTGGTTATTATTTATATTTTTTTAAATAATACAAAATATAATGTATTTCTCCCCTTTATATGCAAATAGATGCCGTTACGCGTCACACACTGGCCCTTTAACTATTTTGTAGAAGCCCTTCTGCTGTATTTCACTCTTTCAAGCGGCTCCTATTTTTAAACGTTCAAACGACTCTCTGGTGCCTTTTTGCAGCCGAGTGGAGAGGAGCTTGTTTGTTTTTCCTGTGTTGTTTGGGTTTTTCTTTTTTTATGGGCCTTGAATTAAAATTTCATGCTTGGATTGCATCCTTTACAAGCAAATGGGATGTAAGGAGTTACAAGCTTCAATTAGCCTTTTGCCCGTCTCTCTCTCTGCCGCTGCCTGGACTCGGCGGCTCCGCGGTCGGCCACTGAACTGTGCCGGGGCCTCTCTCTGCTCATTTCCAATTCAGCAGCGGCCAAATGTTTTGGTTAAACAACAAGCATCCAGTCAAAGAGGAGGGGCTGGATTGACCCCCGTCGCCGGGGGCTTTTCATTGGCCGAGATACGCTGATATTTAGAATTCACAGCTGGTCAGCTGACATAAATACAGAGTTATCGAGTTGTTGGTTCAGTATTTTTTTCTTTTTTCTTTTTTGGATTCCATTAACATTACACTAATTTTTATAAGAAGCGAGGAAAGTTACTTTTTGACATTTTTTTTTTTTTTTTATAAAATTGATCAAAGTCATTGAACAGAAATGGAAAAAATAGAAAATGATGGAATTAATAAAAAAGTAAATTAAATAAATTCAAAATATGGAGTAGACTTAAAAACAAAATTTCTCATGTCTCACCTGGGCAGCTGCCGTTTCAAATTCTTGGCCACACGGGAGCCGACAGTCGCTGCTCCAGGCTCCTGCTGTTGCTGCTGCTGCAGCAGCTGCTGCTCTATCAGCTTTTAGATAAAAGCCAAACTGAAAGACTTCCAGCCCTGCGGCTCGTCTCCACTGTCTGACACCCTTTGTCTGCTCAGCTCGTCAAGATCCGTTTGACTCCTGCGTGATTTTAATCCATCACAGTGTTTTTTTTTTCTTTTCTTTGCAATATTTATTTTATTTGGCTTGATTTAAGATATTTAAAGATGATTCAGTAGAAATTCACCTGGACAAGCTCCCGGGTAGAGAGGGAGCTTGTCTTGTTTTTTTCGTCTTTATCTCTCGTGCCGCCGTGACGCCGCTCAGCAGCCAATCGCAGGCCGCATTCTCTCTTTCTCTCTCTCTCTCTCTCTCTCTCTCTGTGTGTGGCCGAGCGACGGTGGCCTCAGCTGTTCCTGTGGTGGACGGAGCTGGATGGAGCTGCGGGCCAATGAATTCCAGCCTCCAGGGGCTTCTGGGCTGTTTCATCGCCTGCCAGGACCCTTTTTCCTCTCCGTCTCCAGCCTCATCTTGTGTTCGGCCTCCTTCACGCTCAGTTGTGTGTCTGTGCACATGAATACCCATTTTTTATTCCTTTTTTTTTTTTTTTTTTTTTTTCCTTTCAGCCTCTGAACCCTTTTAATGCTCATCGCCCATCCGTCCATCATCAGTCCCAGTCTGTGCTGCTACTTGGACCCGTGTTCCACCCTCCACTTTCAGATCTATATATTCCTTGTCATCCCAGACTGCAGTGGAACAACAATATTTTTCTGTTTGTAAAAACAACAAAAAGAGAAAAGAAAAAGAAAAAATGCTCTGTTGATGTCCAGATGCAAATGCATGTTTAGCCCTCTGTTTGTATCCTCCAGCTAGAGCTGATGCTTTGCTGGATTTTGAACATGTTTGAGGCAAAAGCATAGCCACCAGCTGTGTTTGTGCCCTTTGTGACGTCACAGAGGCAATACTTTTCAGATTGTTTCTGGGAGCCTGACTTTTTCATTATAATAAAGTTTAGGTCGAGAGCTCACAACTGGTTTTAAACAGAAGTACTGAATAAAACGGGAACAAATCTATCAGGAGAGGTGCTGCTTGAATAAAATACAAAATTTCTTTTCAGTCTGCTGAAGCTGTTTGATGGCCACTCCTCAGGTGCTGGAATTCATCCCTGCTGCTCTCAGTCAGGACTGTATTTTAGCCAACCACAATCTGATTCAACCACCGGTTCAATTAACTGACGGCTCTTTGATTGGCCGCTGACGTCTCCTCGTCGACGGTTCTATATCAGCTGACAGCCGTCGAGTTAGAATTGAGAAAGCCGACCTGATCAGCTGATCACCTTTCTTTCTTTTCATTCTCTGTCCTGGTTTTGTCTCCACACAGCAAGCTGTTCACCGAGTTCATCCTCAAGGTTCCTGCGGGCCGCCTGGTCAAGCAGAAGCTGGACTGTCTGATTGACATCGTGCACAGCGACCTCTTCACTCATCACGGTACACACACACACACACACACACACTCTCCCTCGCCACAGGCAATCACAGCGACACACACACACACACACACACACATACACACAGGGCAGCTGCCCTCAGTGAGCTCACAGTAAAGGTCACTGGTGCAACATAGAGGAAATCCCTCTGGTTTCAGCTGGCCGTTGGGAAACTTCTCCCGGTTAGGTCCTAGTACACAGTGTGCCCGTACTGGTGAATTTGGAATTATTCTGGTTATAGTCATTGATCACCTCGTCTGTCTTTACATCATCATCATGTTTAATGACTGCAGAAGCCAAGTCATGTGGTGTGGGGGTCTTGCAGATGCACCGATTTCCAATGTCCTTGTTACCGGGATGACAATTGCAGCATTTTAAAGAGTCAGAGTGGGATGTGACACGGCGGCGCACTGGTTAGCGCTGCCGCCTCACAGCAAGAAGGTCCTGGGTTCAATTCCAGGCCTGGGACCTTTCTGTGTTGGAGTTCTCCCTCTGTCGGAGTTCTCCCTGTTTCTGCGTGGGTTCTCTCTGGGTTCTCCGGCTCCCTCCCACAGTCCAAAAAAATGCTTGTGAGGTGAATTGGGAACTCTAAATTGTCCCTAGGTCTGTATGTGTGTGAGTGTGAATGGTTGTATATCTTTATTTGTCTCTCTATGTGGGTTAACTGCAATGAACTGGCGACTTGAGACCCCCAAGACCCTAAGTGCAGGAAGAAAATGGCAGCGCTGTACAGGATCATCTGATGTTCTGATTGCTGCTCTGGCTGCTCTGCTCACTAACTGCTGCTGCTTCCTTCCCTCCGTTCATCACCATCGATCCGTCAGCTGTAATTGTCGACGGTCCATCGACCCAAAACAGCGGCGCCACTTGTTGCGTGCAAGTGATGTGTGCTGAGGCTCCGCCCCCTCCTCTCTGTCAGCTCCCCCCCAGCTGTTTCCGTCCAGCCGGACTTGGCTTTTAAGATGTTTCACCGCTGGAGAGGACCGAGAAAACCAGTCTTCTTCTTCTTTTTAAGACATGCAAGTGCTCCTGGAACTTGTTAGAAGCGTACAGTGCGGCGACTTAAAATGCTCGATTTTGCTGCTCGGCCACCAAAGTGGAATGCGGTGTAGCGCTCAAAGCAACGAGCCGCATCCAGCTTCGATTCCCTGGTGGAGCTCGGAGCTGCTGGTGAAGAATTCCCTGCAACGCTGCCGAGGGAGTCTTTACCAGGGGGCGCTGCTGCATTTCCTCTTTCCTGCGGGACTCTCAGTGGAGTTGCTCACCATCGAGCCAATTAAGTTCAGCATCTTGAATTTACTTCCGCCTTCCCGCAGCAGTGTCGTGTCCCAAATTTGACTCTAAGATTTGAATAAAATAAGTCTTTTACTCATTTAAAATAAATAAGGAATAAAATCTTAAAGAGAGTCACTGAATGACTCGTTTTGAATGTTGGACCACTAAAAGACCATTGGTGAAAAATCTACAATAAAAAGATTTGCTATGAATCGCGTTTCAGGTCCCGGTCGTCCTGTCAGCCGTTTTAAAGGCATTTTAATTTTTGTATTGCAGTTCATGGGAAATATTCCTTTTGGGCCCATGGGAATTTTTTGCTGCAGTACCTCGAGTGGCCACTGGGATAAAACGGTGCGCCGCCATATTGCCAGTCCGGTATCCAGTTCTTATAATACATCCATGCTCTTCGCACCGTCTGTCTACTGAGCTTTGGTTAGCAGGTAGCGTGAGTGACGATGAAGCCACTTGTGATGCAGAGCTGCTCAGTCAACGGTGCAGCGATACGGAGCCCAAATAAAGCAACGCTGGTGCAGGAAAACCAGGAGATCAGGAGGTGGATACGTGAGGTTCTGCATTTACGCACCTGTTTCCGTGGAGATGCAGACTTAAATTAAACTCATTGCAGCCCCACATCACCATCCCGGATCCCCACAGGGCTGCTTTTACATGTAAAGAAAGCATTTATGTCCTCAGCATTCAGACCGCGCTGCCTCCGGTGGGAGGGAGGTGAAAAAAAACCCTGTGAAAGTCCACTTTGATGAGTGTCACCTTCACCATCGTTCACCTTCACAGTTCATCATTTGGGCTCTTTGGCAAAGAAAAAATACGTCATCAGCCGCTCCCGCCAGTGTGTGTGTGTGTGTGTGTGTGTGTGTGTGTGTGTGTGTGTGAGAATCAGCATAGCGTCTGAAATCTGTTTGCGCTCTGACTTTGAGGCGAGCAGCGGTGGGCCTGACTGATAGTTCCAGTCTACTTGTCACGCCGCCCTGAACCTCAGCGCTCTTTAACGTCCACCTGTTGTTTGCTGTGGAGGCTGGTGGTTCAGTGGTGGGATGAGAGGCCTGTTTTTGTTGTTGTTTTGTAGTTGTACCAGATTTAAAGCTTTGCGTTGTTGCCACAGCGTTGGACTATATATAGATCTTTGTGAAAGGTTGCCATGAACGTGTTATAAGAACTCGATTAAAGACTTGCAGTATGGCGGTCTATCGATTTTTTTTTCCAGTGGACTTTCAAGGTACTGGAGCCCAAAGTCCCATGTGGCCCAAAAAAAGCATTTCTCCCCATAGACTGTAAAACAAAAAAAAGTCTGTAATGACTGCAGAATTGATGTGGTCAATAACGATCAACACATTGTGATTAAAATACATTTGAAAAATGTGTTGAATATTTAAAAATTGTACAAAAAATTAAAATCAAAACTATACATATGGGAAGAATAAATAACCGCTAGAACTCAGCCTCACTCTTCTGCACACCGTTCCTCTCCAATTATTCCAATATGTGGGATGTTTCAGCAGAGAGAGAGAGAGAGAGAGAGAGAGAGAGAGAGAGAGAGAGAGAGAGAGAGAGAGAGAGAGAGAGAGAGAGAGAGAGAGAGAGAGAGAGAGAGAGAGAGAGAGAGAGAGAGAGAGAGAGAGAGAGAGAGAGAGAGAGAGACCTGAGCACCACCTGTGCTGTTGCTAATGGA
Organism: Thamnaconus septentrionalis; assembly: GCA_009823395.1. Lineage (NCBI taxonomy): Eukaryota > Metazoa > Chordata > Actinopteri > Tetraodontiformes > Monacanthidae > Thamnaconus > Thamnaconus septentrionalis. Next base: position 18,009,961 of record CM020503.1, on the reverse strand, counting down.
GACAGGTGTGCCGCGTTTGTTATTTTTAACCTTGGACTGCAACGCTGGGCTCCGTTGTTCTCATTTTTCTTCTCATGGCCGTTTTCGCTCCTAGTTCCATTCATTATTATTATTATTTTTATTGTTATTACCACAATTTATGCCTATAAGCGTTTGTTTCCATTCTCTAGAATAACCTGCAGCTATTATTGTCTTTGAGTATCTTAGAAAGACAATGAATAAAAAAGTAGGACTTTATTATTATTATGCCAGTGCTTTCAAATTTATATCAATTGGGGACGTTATTCCAAAATTAGAAAAAGGAGGTAACAAAATGCAGGGAGTGGATGGGCACCTTTTTCACTGCCAGAATCAAACACCTGAGCCGACATCTCCTGGTTCTCCTGGTTCTGTCCCAACATCAACATGTTAGCAGTGAAAAGCCAACCAGTCCAGCTGCCAGATCCATCTGCAACAACAGAAAAAGATCACACGTCCCCTCCTCTACTTTAGGGGGACTGGAACTCTGTGTTGTGATGTTTTTGTGCTCAATGGCCCAAAACCAATACTGCCAATGTTCTGGAGTGAAAAACAAGTTCTGCCAGCGCGGCTGTCAAAGAAGGAAAGAAAGAAGGAAAAGAGGCCTTTCACCTCACGGCTGCACCAAATTCAGCTCTGACTCTTTGTGTTGTTGTCCTTGTTGTCGTTGTTGTTGTCATGTGGTTGGACCGCTGAGCACGCACACAGCAGTGACGCAAGTGTGTGAGGAAAATCCTGTGTGTGTGTGTGTGTGTGTGTGTGTGTGTGTGTGTGTGTGTGTGTTGTTGTAGCCCACATTACAATAATACATTGTGAGCACTCAACCACCGGAGGGAAATCTGCTAAACTGGAACAAATCATTTGTTTTGGGGACAGAGAAGTGGCCCGTGAGGGAAAGCCCAGAGTTTTTTATATCGTAGAGTAAAAAAAATATATATATATATATATATATATATATATAAAAAAAAATCATAATCATAATGCTTATGGCTAAAAAGAATCAAGTAAGTAGAATTTAATGAATCAATCTACCAAACACAGTTATTGATCTTCCACTGCTGCCTCACACGCACTCCCACTCTTCCCAGTGTTCCAAGTGTTCACGCTGCCTCTTGCGTTTTGATGCCACACATACATTCCAAGACATTCAGACCGACACTGAGTCAACGCAGTCCCGGTAATTATTTTCACTTTGGGATCATTAACAGTGTTATAAACGGCGGCCGGGAGGAGAGATTCTCCTGCAGCGCTGAATGAACGAATGAATGAAGATTCATTGTGCGGAGACGATAAACTCATCAGCAGCCCTGGCCCCTTCTAAAAATCACTTGCCGAATCCTCCGCGGCGCCTTAATTTGGCTTGTTTCTTATTGCGATCGTTAGTCTGTTGTTAGCAAGATTACAACTTGTTGTAGCTGCTGCCTTTTTTATTTTATTTCCCAATGTGTTTTGAGGTAGAAACCTCCACTTGACACTAAGTAGATTGTACTTTCAGTTGCAGTTGTTCTCACCCCAAGTGGTCAAAGGTCGTCAGGTTCTCCTCCATCCAGCCTGGTTGTCCTTCATCCAGCCTTAAACATCGTCAAGAGCTTTTATCTCTCTTTTTGCCTCTCTGATGAGTTTGGGGCAGAATCCTTCCAGTCTCTGCCAGCTGATTGGTCTAGACTGGGCGACAGGCGCTGTCTTTTTAATGAATTCATTAATTTTTGCCTTTATAGTTGATTGAAAAGTTCATTTTTATTCAATTGCTTTTCCTCACTGTGAACAGCTTGAAAACCGCCGTGTTTACTCTGCAACCAGCTGCTAATCCTTCCAAGTTGAAGCAACCTGACCTCATACACACAGGCACACACACACACACAGGCACACACACACACACACACACACACACACACGTGTGCCACCGAGATTGAAAATCAGATGGTTTTAATAAAAATATGATAATTTGTCTTCAGGCTGAGAATATTGGCCGGCCCACTGATCTTAGTGCAGTGATAAAATTCTCTGTTCCCATTTCCCATTGATGGAAATTCATCTTTTAATGCTACTGTCAACATCAGTCCAGACTCCTTTTTGGCTGTGTTTTTAATTTTGCTGGATGACACTGAGAGCAGAGAGAAGCTGTTGTTGTTCCTGCTCTGGCTGGTGATTCTTTGATTGGAAGCAGTGCCTGTTTTTTTCTGTTTCCTCCATTGTTGACGATCCATCTTTCAAATATCGCACTTGTATTGTTGTAGCAGCTGTTCACCAAGCTTCCAAACCTGTGGAAGCATCAAGTTTTAGCCAGAGGCTGCAAACAGAGGGCTAAATTAAGACCTGAAAATGGTGAAAATTATGGACCTTTTTTTAAGAAAATAAAAATTCAAGCAAAATGAGTTGTTGTGGGTTTGTTCTGTTGTCAGTTGAAGGGATAAACTCACTCTGTGCTAATTTAACCTCTGACCTCTGAGGAGGCCTGCAGTGTTCCTCAGGATCCATGTTTGTGGTGAGCTCTCCTCACTCTCTCTCTCCTCACTCTCTCTCTCTCCCTCAGACTGCCGTGAGATCCTGCTGCCGCTGATGACGGAGCAGCTCAAGTTCCACCTGGACAAGGAGGAGGAGCCGCGGGCCTGCTGCCAGCTGCTCAGCGACGTCCTGGAGGTGCTCTACAGGAAGGACGTGGTGAGGCCGGAGACGCCGCTCCACGCTTTTTATCGGCCTCCGCCACTGTGGGGCGCCGCTCTTTATTCATGAAACTGCCCTGCTGCCACTCAAATCAGCACATTTTATACTTCCTGATAGTTTCTCGAAAATAATCTTCCTATATTGAACTTCACAACGGTATCGTTCAAACACCTCCACTTAAAGCAACAACAACTACAATAATGATTGAATTTTTGGGAACAAAATTTTAATCTTTTAAAAAGTTGTATTTTCTTTTTTTTTTTTTATTTTTTTTTTTTTTTTTTTGGTTACTTCCTAGTCTGGTGAACAATCACAAGCAGGTTAATGCAGTGGAAGCTGCTGAAACTGTCTGAAACAACAGGACGAGGGGAACCTGATGCTGCCCCTCCTCTTCATTTGTTAAAATTTGTTTGTTGTTTTAATGAAGAAATAAAAACCCCACCCCTTGAAACTATTTATTCCTTTAACGCCAAGTGAAACTGGGAAGCTGGAGCTGTCGATATCAGAGGCGGCTCTGATGTTTATTATCCCTCCGTCTGCTCCTTCACGCCGCAGCAGGAATCTTCTCTGAGCCATTAAACACTGTCAATGAGTTCAGTCCGCATCTGGCAGCCGAGCGCTCCCCTTATCTCGCCGCCGCCGCCGCCGCCGCCGCCGCCCTTGTTGCTTTTTTTGCACAACTTCAGGGTCGGAAATAAGTTTGCTGCATCTTCAGCCCCTCTGGGAATCTTCTCTGTGACAGTTGAGAGGTCCACGTGGCCCCAGTAGCAGAGCAGCACAGTGCAGAATCGCAGCTGTAGGCTGCATGTGAAGATGGGCGGAGTTCTGGTGACGCCACCTAATGGTGCTGAAGCCTACAGGTCGGTTTCACTGTCCGCAGCACCACCTTGAGCTTCCAGCCTGTTTTGAAACCAGAAAATTTCCGGTGAGCATGAGAGTGGCTTGGGAGTCACGAGCTACTGAATTTAGCCACGCCCACAACCTCATGGCCATCTTTACTCCAAATTAGACCAAATCAGGCAAAATATACATTAGTGTCTATTGGCTGAATTGATTTACTCACGATTATGACCAAACAGAAAAATTGCTACCAGTTTGTAACGTTTGTGTGAATCAAAACGTTCAAAACAGCTCCTTACTGTATTGACCGCCAGTCTTTTTTAGTCATTTTGCAACCAACTTTAGTGGCCCCTGCTGACCAAACCATAGAATGCACATTTTGTTTTTTGTCACTGCCATGTTGGCCCACTTTTTGAAACTGGAAACATCTTCCCATCTTCTTATACAGTCTGCTCCATAGAGAGGTCTTGTTACTCGTGTTCCTCCTGTTGGTCCTCCTGACTGAGACCGGGAGGTTGCGGGTTTAATTCCCTCCAAGTTGGCGGCCGTTTGACCTTAGGATGAATCCGAACAGTTGGTTTTATCGTCAAACTGCTCGTTTAACAAAAGATGAATAAAAAAATCAAATCAAACATGAATCCGTTTGTGGTCCTCAGGGTCCGACGCAGTGGCACGTTCAGATCCTGATGGAGAAGCTGCTGAGGACGGTGAACAGGACCATCATCGAGATGGACCTGAACTCCCCTCACATCGTGAGTCTGCAGCCGTCTTACACACACATGCGTATGCTTTTCCATCTCGAGTGGCACCGACGTCTTTCACTTTGTCAGTGTCTCAGCTGGATCCGAGCGGCAATTAACGCCTTTCATCGGCCACCTGTGAACATGTGGCCAGTCTGATCTACTGGAGAGTCAAAATCTTTCCTTCCTTGACGTCGTTCTGGGAAGAACCTGCTTTTCATAGGTGTTCACAACAGACTTTTAGAACAGAAGGCTTATTAGCAGAGGAAGGTTTTGATTATCCAAAAACTGCTGTTCCAAAATGTTGGAGACTCCTTGTATCTGAACGATCAAATTCCTAGCTGGCAGCAACATCTCAAGGAGTGTCTTGCACACACACACACACACACACACACACACACACACACACACACACACACACACACACACACACACACACGCAGTCAGTCTTAATCCATCATTGAAATCATTGTTCTTTATGCAGACGGTGGACTTCCATACAGGCAAGCAGCCAATCAGATTCAGCTGTGAGCTGTTTGTAGGCCTCAGTAGAAGGTTCACGACTCCTCAGTCATAGCAGTCGGCAGTTTTTTCAGTGTTTTTTTCTTTATCGGTTTGGACCCAGTGGAGCTCTCTGTGTCATCTCTCTGGAGCTGGTTGAGGCTGATGCTCGGTGAAGCAGCAGGCAGCGGGACCCAGCGGAAAGCTGCTTCCTGTCTCTTGCCGCTCCAGCAGAGTGAACTTTAATCACCGCCGCCGTCGCTGTGCTGATCACTGGTTAATCGGGAGGATGGTCTCTGTTGTCGCTAAGCCACAATTTGTCCTGCGCCTCATCACCACCCCACCCCACCCCCTCTGTTTTCCTCTCCATCGCTCCGAGGTGCAGCGCAGTGATTTTTGGATCTTCACTTCTCTTTTTCCCCTCCCCCTTTTCCTCTTTTCCTCAAGCCGACCACAACAAAACGCAGCAGGAGCTCTCCGCTGTGTAACCGACCGCCAGCGTGATTTCAGCTCCGTAGTGCAATGTTAACGACTTTAGCTCGTTCCCCCCTCCCCACCATCACTCTGTCACCCTCTCTCACACCCACCCAACCCCTGCCGACCTCCCGCCTCCGGGAATGCCGCCCACTTCTCCTGCCTCTGCTTCCTTCCAGCCCGTCCAGGTCTCTGGTCCTGGTCGGAGGAGTTGTGGAAATAATACATGACAGTATTTGTTCCAGATGTTGCGATTTTAAAATAAAATTCCCGTCAGGGTTGGAACTGGCTACCGATGCCTGATAAGCTGGCACAGCAACTGAAATGCTTCCCCGAGTCTGTTTGATTTACCTCCAAAAAATGGAATAAACTCCTGGCGAGTAAACACGTAAATCAGATATTTTTGTCGGGTCGCTGCGCCTCCGCTCTTGTCCACCGCCTCTTCCTGTGTAGCCGCCCTGTGTTGTGCAATGTTTTGTCGTTAAACTCACGTCGGCCACACCGGTAAACTTGGCTTTTCACTTTACTCAGGTGAAACTCGGCAGTCAGCTTTTTTTGATGTGGCAACCAACCAGTTTGGATTAAACTTCCAATTCCAGCGAGCGTGCTAACCTTTTTAGCATTAGCAAGGCTCACAGTCCCTTCCTGTATATCTTCTTCAGCTTCAGGGGTTCTGTTTTTTTTTTTAGGGCTGCTGAAGCAATTTTCATCTTTTGCTGTATGACTCACCAAAAAAAAAAACACTTTCCGTACCTAATGGTGGTAAAATAGATGGTCAAAAATCTCAGCAAAGCAGCTGCTGGGCAAGGTCAGCAAAGCCCAAAAACTGTGAATTTCTCTCATCTGTTCAATGCTTTTTTGAGCTTCACGGAGGAAAAGAATTCCACCCAACGACACCCAACTGCTGTGTTCACAGATGATCAGACTCTCCTTCACGCTAGTCGGGATGATTGCCGTTGATATTATATCTAGAAAACATGACGCTAATGTTGCAGTTACATTTTTGGTCTTCACCTGGCCTTGTCCACAAGAAGCTTCCAGACTATGTCATGTGATTAGAAAACGTCCCCTCCATCATTATCATCATCATCATCATCATCATCATCATCATCATCATCATCATCATCATGGAGTGAGATGCAAATGGGTGAAATTTCCATTTTTAAACTATCCATTTAGAACACACTACCTCCCTCTGTCCTCCGCCATCCTACGAATGGCAACGAGGTGCAAAGTGACACGTTTCCCGCCCCCAGCTCTGCCTCCCATTTGTCTAATGAAACGCGTCTACCCACAATCCCCTGCAGCCATCTTGGCTGCCTGTTTAACACAAACCCACCGCAGCAGCCTTTCACTTCGCTTTACATGCGGCGCTCGCTCTAATTGTCCCAGCTGACCTATGGCCTCTCTCTCTCTGTGTTTCTCTCTATCTCGCTCTCTCTCTTTGTCACTGTACTTTGCAGCTTTGACATTTTTTTCTTTCTCTCTGCATATAATTCACTGCCGTCCTTTTTTTTTTTTTTTACCCGGCAGGACTTGGAGGTCACGTCTGACGCCATCGCTGCGTTTTGCTCTTGCGCCACCTTCTGATATACAGCAGTCGGGCTGCATAACGAAGCTCAAGACTCTTGAATCACTATTTTATGACCAATCAGGCCAGTTTTGAATTTTTTAACAGCCACCAGACCCACTTGGAAGTGTTGTCGCTGCCTAATTAGGCGGCTGTGGCTGCTGCTGTTGCTGCCTCCGCCTCCTCTGCACCGCAGACCTTGTTCTCCTGAGCTCCAGCCTCTAACATTAACATTGATGCACCATCCTTTTACTCCCGACTGCCTCTCCTCCTCTCCTCTCGTCTCCTCTCCCCACCTCTCCTTCCTCCTCTCCTCTCCTCTCCTCCTCCATTCTCAGCGGCGGCCAGCACAGAATGTTGATGAGAGCGATCACGGAGACGGCTTCCAAGCGCGTCCGTTCCGTTTTGTCGCTGCCACCGCTGCCTTTTTTTGGCCTGCTAGCAACCCCAGACTGAAGCGTCGCCACGCGGTTGGGCGGCGACGGCAGCAGCGGCAGCAGAAGCTTTATATTCACGTCCAGCCTCGGTCGGCTTGAGATGAGTCGTGCTGAAAAGATTTATTTTAGCACAGCGGCAGAAAAACATTCAGGCTGTCCCTGCGGGCTCACTTACTTTTTTGGTGTTTTGTTTTTTCTTGCCCTTGAATTACCTTTTAGGGCAAAACAAAAATCCTCCTCTGCAGCAGTAAAGCAATAATTTAAGACACGTTTCTCCTGACTGTTTTTTGCAGATGGTAATCAGAAAGTTTGTCTTTTACTTCTTCTGTTGGAATTTACATGTGACAAAATTATGTCACAGTCTCAGAGGGCGGAGTCAACATCATGGCTGGGGGTGTGATTAATAACTATTCTGGGTGGCCTTTATGACATCACAGAGGGTTAATTTTAAGATACATCTTTGCCTCACACATACAGTTTGGGAAAAGCGGAGCGAGATGAAGGCTTAACGAATAGTGGAGGGAGTTTTCACTGCCTACTTTCAGGAAAAATTGTGGATTTAATGTCATGAGACCTTCAAGGTTCGGAGGCTATGGTAGGAATTTAGAGTTTTGACCTCACTTTTGTCTGCATTCCCTCCGAGTACTTCCGTGTTTTCTTGCAGTAGTCTTTGTTGTGACTTGCAGCAAATACAGTAAATTCATTTTTACTTTCCTCGCTCTTTTGCGGACGCCCTTATTGCACAAGTGTATTTTCAGCTTTGTATTGGATGTGCGATGTTGTTTGACTGCACTCGCAGACACGCAATGAGTGGGACCAAATGGAGTCTGCAGAGATTGTTGACTGCAATAAAATCTGGAAAATATTTTGCTTGCAAAAAAAAAAAAAAAAAAACTTATTGCAAAGGAATGTAAAACGATAGCAAAATAAAAAGTCATTTTTCATCTCTGAGCTGAGGCCGTGGGGAAGTGAACAGAACAAGATGTTTTATCACTCTTCATATACCAGTAACACCACTTCAGCATCTCTACATCTCTGTCTGTGTCTGTTTTTATTTGAGTTCTTTTTATTTATTTATTTTTACCTCCAACGTTTTGCATATGAAATCCTTTGTATTTAGCATAATTAAAAAAAAAAAACAGTATAAAATACACAGTATTGCACATAATAAATCAATTGCACTTTTTCAAGGTACAGATGAAACATCTAGTTTTCTCCGGATGCTACAGCGTCACTACAGGAGGAGCCGTCCGGCCGTGTGCAGGAGTGACCGTGGGGATCGCGGGGCGGTGGGCGGGGTCAGTGGGTGGGGTCAAGGCGTCAGCTCATTTTCTACCTTCTCGTCGGTCGTGACACGAGGTTGAGAAGTTTCCTCGTTGAAACTACTTTGGCTGGGTTCCAGGATGTCGGGGCAGTGTGTTTGACCACTGTGGGTTTGTTTTTTTTGCGCTTTGTCTGGAGTTTTTAACTGTTTTTATCTGGAGTTCTTTTTTTTTTTTTTTTTTTTTTTTTTTTTTACTTTGCAATCGGTACAATGGGAAGCAGGTAGTGGGTGGTTGTTGGGGGGAAAAAGAAAAAAGTTCCCTTGCTCTTTTTATATGACTATTATTTAAAAATTGATTTCTCTTAGGAGATAAAAAAATATCCTGCAAAATCTGTTTGAGTTGTTAAAAAGCACGCCAGGTGGCTGCCCTGCGCTGGAGGAGCCCTGGTTTTTGTCAGGAGTGGCACATTCATCCGTCTTTCTGTGTTCTGCTGCTGCTGCTGCTGCCGCTGCTGCTGCTGCTCTGCAGGAATACAATCGCCGCTCTGTGGTTTCCTGCTGCCACTGTGTGCTGAGGACCAAAGTCATTCACTTTATTCTTCATTCTATAGCTAAAATAGAAAACCCTTTGTTGCACTAGAACCCTCTAATGGATTTCTTATTAATGACGTGGTTCGAAATGACAATGCTTTTATTTTTATTTATTTTTTTGTCTTTAAAGGTCCAGTGTGTAACATTTAGCAGCATCAAATTATCATTTAGCATATTGCAAAACATTGTTAATGTTAATTCCTTCAATCAGCTGTGGCATCTGTGTAATCAGCACTTTTCTGGGCTGCAGTTGAAACACCTCGTTGATTTCCTCTTTATTTCAATATAACGACTCGTTGGGACGTAAATTAAACATAGGGTTTTTATTTCTATTTTCAGTGACTTTATCCAGCCAAATTAAAACGTGGTTATGAAATGTTACACACTGGGCCTCAAATACTCTCAAAATTCAGCTCATCAGAATGGAAATATATCAATAAATGAATAAATAGATAGCCTGCGCAGACCTGAAAGCATTATATCGAGAATAGAAAACGTCACAGCGGCCCATACCTGCCTCTGTGTGTGTGTGTGTGTGTGTGTGTGTGTGTGTGTGTGTGTGTGTGTGTGTGTGTGTGTGTGTGTGTGTGTGTGTGTGTGTGTGTGTGTTTCCCGTCTGGGGCCGACCATACATTCGTGTTTGTTCTCGATGCTAACGCTAACGGTAAATCTGAGATCGCCATCTTGTGGCCAACGTAAAACGCAGACGCCCTGCCACTTCCTGTTTGTTTCGGTGCAAATAAAAAAGTTTGAGGAATAAAAAAACAGTATTATTTGCAATTTTATCTGCTCTTCATCGTCTTGTTTCAAAAATGCACGGCCTCCTTCGTGGCTGCTCATCATCATTATTATTGTCATCATCATTATTATTATTATTATTATTATTATGAATAATAAATATATCCTACTAAACCTTAATGTGAGTGTATATAGATATATAGAGATCTTTATATAGAAAAAGTACATCAATGTCTAACTTTGCAAATGTCTTTAGGAAAATAAGTGTCATTTATTTTTTATTCTCTCCGTCCGGTCAGGTAAATTAGACATTTTTTTTTAGCGCTGGATAGAAATACGGTCATAGAATAAGCGTCTTTTCCTTCTCTTGAAACTCCATCGTCCTTAAAGTTTCTCATCAAAGTGTCCAGTCTGTCGGCCTGCTGATCCGCTATGCTGAAAATAGTATCTTTTTTTTCTTTTTTCATTACAATCCGGACAAAATGTTTCCCGACGAGTGTTTGTTGTGCTTTGCAGTACAATGATATGCTGATGTTGTAGCACCCGGAGCGCCGCAGCTGATTGGCCGACCTCTCCAGGAGGCCGGCGGTGGTGTTGTGTTGGCGCCGTCCCCAAAAAGAGATGTGGCGCTCTGTCCCCTCACGGATGCCCCCGCTAGAAAAATAAGACATCTCGCATCTCTAAATATCTACACTCTTCCCTCAGTGTGTAATTTCACACCCCGATTTGAAGAAATGAGTTGAAAATTATTTTTTTTTCCGAATCCGTTTTTTGAGGTTGGAAGGATGACGATGGCATCCCAGCACGAGTAAATCCCGTCAGATTGGGTCCAACATCCGGTATGGAAATCCCAGCCAAGGAGGTTTGAGTTGAAAAGAGGAGGCTGAACAAAGCGGAGGGACCATAAATAAATCCACCAGAGGAGGAGGAGGAGGAGGATGAGGAGGTGGGGGATGGGCAGCAGCGTCCTCACAGGAACCAGAGTTTCCAACGAGCGTGCTTCTTGGACTCAGCTTTGGACTTGCGCTTGGGGGTGGAAGTGAAGGCCTCCTGGGGGTAAGGCAGCTGGGGCAGGTGGAGGCTGTCGGCAGGGCAAAGCCTCTTCATCAGCGGCTGCAGCTTGTCCTCCTGCTGCTTGAAGTCCAGCTCCACACTGCAGCAGACAGATAGACAGGCAGGCAGATGCTGTTATAAGCTCGGACTGAGACACATGTCTTTTACACATTTGAGAACTATTTTAACATGTGGAAAAGTGGCATAATATGGGACCTTTAAGACAGTATTTTTATTTATTTTTTTAAACCAGCCACTTTTCTGAACCACATTCAAACAAAGCTGGCTCCAAATACGTTGGAGCATCCAGATGGAACCACTGAAAACCGTTAGCTGCGTTTCCATTACCCTAAGAATTGCGCAAAACAATATTGCAATAAGAAACTGGTAATGGAAACGCCTAAACTTGGAAAAACCTCTCAAATATGGCTAAAAGCTTTTGACGCTCTCATGAGTTGGTTTTTCAGAGGTATATCACAAAAAGTGTAATGGAAACACTTTTTGCATGTACGCGTCACGGTACGTTGGTTATGTGACCAGTTCACGTCAAGTGAAAATGGCGCGTTATGTTTGGACGGAGGAGGAGACAGAATTAACAACCATTCTTGACAGCAAACAAAGTAAACAAACAAATGCAAATGTAAATCTCGCAGGACAAGATTTTATGAGAATTACGGCTGATGCACCATTCAATGGAAACACCTGCAAATCGCAACTGTACGTTGTTGAAGTTTTAGAAATATCCCTCATTTTGAGAAAGGATACCTGGAGTGTGTGCATAAGCTGGCACGCCTGAGGCTACAAACAAGCAAAAAAAAAAACTAGCGACTTAGGTTTTGACAAAGCTGCAGGGGACGGTGTTTTCTTCCACTTTGGAGGCAGGAATGAAACGTTGTACAGTAAATTAATTCAATGGTGCTGGGGAGGTTCGGGGGTATTTAATAATGCAGCTGAAACCAAGTCTTTAATTCAACAAATCACAAGAGGATTGGAGAGATTCTGCTTCTGCTTTTAAATTAGATTAGAAAAAAAACGTGCTCAATACATGGGAATTTTCTGACGTGTGGATGAATAATTCAGCGATGTGATGATTGCCGCATTGACGTCAGCCTCAGCAGGTTTCCCGGGGACCACGTGTGAGAACGAGGCTCTTTCTCTTTCTGTCTCCTGCCGCTGCTTTCAATCTCTCTCGCCCTCCTTTTTTTGTTACTTTTTTTAATCCACGAGCAGCATGACGACGAGCAGCCATTTCCTTCACAGCGGGACATTTTTTTTCAATACCGGAGAGATTTTCCAGAGATTTGGGAATGAGGGTGTTGGTGACTCTCTTGTTTCTGTGCGAGCTAAAACCTCTCGTCTTAGATCGATGAAAGGAGATTTCATTTCTGGACGCCCATGTTGCCAAGCTCTGTCCTGATGCAGTTTTGCAGTTTAAGATGTGAGATTGGTCAGAACCATTGATTAGAATTAGAAAAGAAAATAGCTTCTTCTGTCGTGATTATTTTTTACCTCCACCTCTCTAGGTCGCCCTCTAAGACCCGCTTCCTTTCGGACTCGTCCGTCTTGAATGTTTTCCCCTCGCCGGCTCCCAGTGCCGTCCATGTGTCCTTCTCTCCCCCTTCACGCTTTGTTTAATCTGGATGTGTTTTGACCGCCTCGCTCCGCCCTGCGGCCGTATCGCCCGCCGCCGCCGCTGAGGTCTGTTCTCACTTGACCCCTTTGCACAAGCATCTGTCGGATCGCCGCTCCCGCCCCCCTTCTGCTGCCGACCTACATCCCTCGCTGAGCTCGTCCTTGTTTCCCTCCGCCGCCTCGGCTCTCCTTCCGCTCGCTCGAACCGCCGCTCTGACTCATAGCGCCGGTGTTTCTCCTGCTGAGGAGCCCCGCTGTCACTCAGACCAAGAGCAGTTTTCGCTGCTTTATGCTGTTTCTACTTCATGTTGCAGCTCTTGAATCTGTTTAAATCGTTTGCAAACACTAATTTGGATGCAGAGTGATTTAATTAACACATTTGTTTAGTTTTAAGTAGTTTTTTCAGCTACTTATAAAGAAATAACTTGTTCTTTACAAATGAAGAACGAGCTGTTTGACTTTTTTGGAAATTATTTTATTTTATTTTTTTCATTTTTTATATCTCTAAATGTTTTAGGCACTTTTTTTTGTCAGTGACAAAAATTGTCTGTAGATGTTGACAGCCTCTCAGACATCTTTAAGAGTCCTCAGAAATTCCATCAACGCCTTCTGATGTTTGCAGGGAATTTTGAATCACGGTGGACTAAAACCAGCCGACCAGTTGGATTCTTATTCCAAAATTTCACAATTTTGTGTCAAAGACTATTTATTTGACTTCTCTTTGACTCCCTCTAAGAACACGCCGCTTTGACCAAACTTTAGCCAATCAATGGGCTTCTCTCATCAAAGCGTCTTTTAAAGGATGATTAAAGTCTGACTCCACGTTTTCTCCGCCCATCAGTTGGCACTCTACTGTAATTGCTGGTCAATTATCGGCTTTCGGCTCAACACGCACACAACTCGACACTACACAGCCAATTTCCCCGTCAGCAACATCAAAACAGGCGTCACATAAACACACACACACACACACACACACACACACACACACACACACACATACAAACTGGACTCTTGACGTGGCTTCAGTCGAAGACCTTGTGTCAGTTAATGCAGCTCAGGTCTGAAATCACACTCATCCATCCTGCTAAAGTCCAGAGGATGTTATTTTTTAATGTCATTCAGTTTTTTTTTCAGCTTTTACCAAAAAAAGAGGTATGAGACCAAAAAAAACCCTTGAAATACACAGAAGAAGTCGACTCAGAAGTAGAAGAGCTGTCGGCGAGTTTAGCATGGACGCTGCAGTTTTAATACAGCCACAACACTTTTTCTTTTGAAAAGACAACAGCTGCTGTTGTAGACTGAGTGACCAGTTTGATTTGAGTGATTGACACACACCAGTTGTGCTCAGTCCCCTCCTACCATTTTTTTTTTCTCCTTTCCAAAAATTTGAGATTCAGAATAACTGGGCGCTCATGCAAAATATTAGTTGGGACAGATAACAAAACACTGTTTTTCATTCTATTTTTCCTTTTTGTCAACATTTTTTTGTCCAGACTCACGAAAGCGACGTGCCAAAGCCTCATTTGTAGAGCCACATTCCCCACGAAAAGTGGCTGAAAAAAAACCCCACAAAATGATGTGGATGCGCCTCTTGGCGTGTTTGCGGGAGGCATTAGATGTGTTTACGCGGCTCACTTGACACGACCGCTCGCCGTTTTACACCATTAATCCGAGCAGATAACATCAATGCACCATCGGACCAAGAATCCGCCGAGTGCCCTTTTCGCCTTTGCGTGCTTTGTAAATGCTGTGACGGAGGCTTAATAAGAGTCGGAATCAGCGTCCGAGTCCCAGTAAATCCTCAAAAACACACCTGCCAAGAACGTTCTGGGCATGTGTGGCAACAATTTCTTGATTTGTGTTGCAACCAGGGGTGTTTCTAGACCTATGCAAACCATGAGGGCACCCCTGGTGGAGGGGGTGTCAAATTATCCTTCCACATTTTTTTTCTTTTTAGTTCTGTTAAATATGTTATGGATGTTAGTTTGGGAGGACGTAGGTCCAGCTCAGCCTGAAAGTTTTATATAGAGGTAAGACAATCAATTGGGTGTAGGTCACCAGCAAAAGCTCCTGGTTGCAACTCACCGGGTGCTGGCAATTCTCTACTTCATCTTGTCTGGTCTAGTTTCCTTTTTTTTTTTTTTTTTTGTATTTTTTGCTGTTAAAAGTTCATTTAATATTTACACTTCCTCCTCATAAAGCATCGACCCGTCTCAGAATCGTACGATGCAGAGCGCCGAGTGGCCCTGGGAACACCAAGGACTCTTGGGGAGGAGTTGCGAAAAAAGAAAATCTGCATAATTTCACCATGGAGAATCTGCAGAGTGAAAAGATCTTTGAATATTTTTGATGAAAGATTTACTGGCCTCCATTCGGCCCAGTTCTCAGAGTCTCCTGATGAAAGTTTCCCAGCTGTGTGGTGGCGCTGTGTGTTCCGTTCCTGCTGAAAGCGGCGTCGGCAGCGACATCGTTTCCTTTTCCACTCGCTACTTCGTCCCGGGACATTTTTTTTGTTTTCTTCTGAGCTGGGAGCAAATCGAAAGCGACTCTTTGGGCTATTTGAAAGTTTCTGATCTTCCGAGTCTGACCGTCTCGACCACGCCCCCAGGATGGAGTAGTTCACCCGCGCCCACACTGGAAAGGTTTTTGGCTTCCTGGTTAATTCCACATTATGCGGCCCCAAAGGTCATGTAGTAGTAGTGTCACTTCCTATCATGCCTCTGTAACTCACGTGACGTATTGAGTGATTAGCATCAGCTAATCAGAATGAGTCGAGACACAGCACATAGGAAGCCACAATCTCACGCTTGGAATAAACTCTTTTCTGGGGGATTTTCTTAAGTCTACAACTTAAAAAAAAACACAACAGAATAATCGCCTGTTGCAGGCATTCATTCTTGTATTGTGCCCTGCGGAGGAAAAAATGCTTTTTGTGCCGAATTCCTGCAGTACCATAGGTGGCCACTGGAAAAATTGGCATGCCAGCAGAGTGTTGGAAGATGATTGTGTGAGCTTAGAAAAGAAGCGGCTCTAAGATTTGAATAAATTAAGTCTTTTAGTAATTTAGAATAAAGGAATAAAGTCTTAAAAGAGTAACTGAATGACTCAGTTTCAATGCTGGTGCGGCTCTTTACACCATCTGTTTGGGAAGCTTTGGCTCAGTAGCGCGAGTTAAGAGAATCAGAATGAGCCGAGACACAGCACCACGTACGATGCTGTGATGTCACGCTGGAAATGAACCATTTTCTGGGATTTTCTGGCCTTTATACATTTTATTTCAACTTAGAAATCTACAGCAGAAAGGTGTATTATGAACTGCGTTTCAGATTGGAGGTGTCCTTTGAACCGTTTTACAGGCCTTTTTTTTGTATTACAGTCTGTGGGGAAAAATGCTTTTGGGGCCAAATGGGGATTTTTGGATGCAGTACCTCTAGTGGCCACTGGAAAAAAAGTATTTGCACCGCCATATTGGCAGTCTGGCATTCAGTTCTAATAATACATCAATGGTGTCGGCGATGCTTTGCTCTTTGACAAGTGAGGGTTGATTCTCACCCCGTCCTCCCAAGTTTTTTTGTTTTGTTTTTTGTTCGCTTATCTTTCTGGGGTGTAAATGTGTTTCTCACCATTGTCCCCTCACGTCCTCTCTGTCTCCATCCGTCCCGTAACCATGGCAACGGACATGTCACTGTGTTGGGGAAACATCATTATGCTTCCAGAGAGGGAGAGAGCGAGAGAGAGAGAGGGAGAGAGAGAGAGAGAGGGAGAGAGAGAGAGAGAGAGAGAGAGAGAGAGAGAGAGAGAGAGAGAGAGAGAGAGAGAGAGAGAGAGAGAGAGAGAGAGAGAGAGAGAGAGAGAGAGAGAGAGAGAGAGAGAGAGAGAGAGAGAGAGAGAGAGGGAGAGAGAGAGAGAGAGAGAAAGAGAGAGAGGGAGAGAGAGAGAGATCTCTTCCATGGTCGGGGCGAGCAAGCCAGTTTCAATATGTGTTTTAATGTCATCGGCTCTGCAGCCTCGAGCCACTTTTAATTGATTGCCATGGCCTGGCGGAGGTTGTGTATTTTCTAAATTAATTTTCATTCCAATTCCTTCATTTTTAATGCAACTTCTTATTTAAGAGAACATTTAAATTATCTGCAAAGTTCTATCAGGACACTTTTTAATCACGGAGGTGGTTTGTTATGCGGCTGCAGCCACATTTCCGAGATAGATTCTGACTTGTAAGCACAGATGTGCTCCATATATATAATTTTTTCCAACATAATATTAGTCATGCATCCAGCAGACTTGCATAGAACTTTTGACTCATCCGCAGGGTTGTCGGTGTTGTTTTTGTTGTTAACCGCTTTCAAAGCATCATAATCGCTAACCTCTTTAGCAGCAGCGATTGTTTACAGTGAGCAGTAGCATCATCTTCAATGTTTTTTTTCTTTTCAAGGCGGCTTGTCAGAGCTGCTTCTCCTCTTTATCCGTCATCAAGCGGATTCATCATGGTGCCGTCCATTGACGGCTTCGATTCAAACTGCTTTCTGTTTGAGTTTGGCAAGATGGATAAGCCAACGGTAAGATTTTTAGTGTCACTGGTCTGGCTCTTTGGAAAAAAAGAAAGAAAGAAAGAGACTCCCCAAGAAACGCGAGGGAATTTTCCTCGATCGCAGCCACTTAAGCCCCAAATCTCCGCCTGCTCCATCAGCACATTAGCCCGGTCGCGCAACGTGGAGAAAATCAGATTACAGCCTCTTTGCGTCAGAGATGCAGAACCGCTCGGCGCCTCGTGGCATCAAAATACATTAAACACGTTCCAGAAAAGCCCCGAGCTCCTCAGCTCCCGTTTCCTGTCTCTCCAGAGTCGTGCACACCCCCACTACCACCACCACCACCACCACCGCCCACCCACCCACCCTGACCCAACACACACACCGTTCACTGGAATTACATCACCTGGCAGGACGGAAATAAATCTAATCTGCTTTCTCAATTTCTCTCCCATTTGGCCTCCTTGTCATCTTTGTCATAGAAGGCATTGGAAACCCCCAAGTTCACAAAGAACACACACAAACACACACACACACACTCACACTGAGGTATATTGCGGTGCAGCGCCGCAAAGTTGCTGGAGCTTCTCGTCCATTGCATACCCTGAAAAAAAATTTCTGCAAACGTATAGAGCATGTAGCAGTAGTGCCCCTTCCCATCGTGCCTCTGTAAGTCATGTGATACATCAGGACGCATCAGCCAATCAGAAGTAGCTGAGACACAGCAGCACGTACGACGCCGTGATTTCACGCGAGAAATAGTCGCTTCTGTTCTGGTGATTTTCTGGCTTTTATACGTTTTTTTTTTGAAAGATTGAAAGTCCAGTACTTGGAATTCTGCAATAGAAAGGTTTATTATGAACAGTTTTCAGAATAAATTACATCTGATCAACCATTTTACTGGCGTTTATTTTTGTACTGTGTCCATGGGGTAAAATGTTTTTTTGGGCCCAAAGGGATTTTTGGCTGCAGTACCTCAAGTAGCCACTTGAAGAAAGAAAAATCGCTTTACCACCACACAGGCAGTCCGGTCTGCAGTTCTTAAAATACATCCATGGCTCCAAGCCGAGAAGCTGTTCAGTCGGCCTGCCAGACTACGTCGCGTGACTCCCTGGACAAATGGTTTTGTGCCGCCAGGCGACAGTAACTCGTAACTGCGCCGCGATGAAGTGATTTACGAGTGAGTGCGTGTACGCGTCTCCTCCGGGCGTGAGCTCCATCGCCAAAACACCGCGGCGAAACAAAAACGTTGGGAAAGTGACTCAGCGGCTCTGATCCTGCTGCCTCCTGTTTCCACAGAGGTGTTTTCTCTTTTTGTCGGTCACGGAGATCAGACTAATTAGATTGTCATTTAATCCTGCCGCCCGGGTGAATACGACGGCTATATTTGAATCTGTGTCCAATTGGCGCAATTCAGCGCAGCAGTGAGTGATTCTGCTCCGGAGCCGAACCTCCGTCAGTCTGACAGACGGAGGCACGGAGGAGTGTTCTTTTAGTCCTCTGTGTGTGTGTGTGTGTGTGTGTGTGTGTGTGTGTGTGTGTGTGTGTGTGTGTGTGTGTGTGTGTGTGTCCAGGTTTGGTTTTGCACCAGACAAGCTCTTTCAGTCATGTTTGCGGTGTTGAAGATACAAACAAGCAAATATTATTTTAGTTTGGTTTTGTTTGCAAGCATCAGTCAAATTAAAGGACAGCAGAATATCTTCTTTTAAAGGTTTCGCGTTGGTTTTTGCCATTGAAATCATAAACAGGTTGATATAGAAATAAAGGCAGGCGTGTTAGATTCTTAAATGCCATTTTACTGAAGAGCTTCCTGTTGCTATTGCCTGGGAGCCTCTCCTGCACACACACACACACACACACACGTATATATATATATTCTGTAATTGGCTCTCTTTCAGATGGGCACACTTAACCACGTCCTTTATTGCTGTGTGCATTTTGCATATTTTAATCCCTCGCTGTGGATTCGGCTCACGGCGGCGCTTCACTCAGACACCTTTTCCAACAGCAGGCTGATTAGTGTCGGGACTCTGTGAGCTGCCGAGGAAACCCCGGGAAAAAAAGAAGCTTGGAATGTATTTTTTTTAACTTTACATAGGTGTTTTTTCTGTCTTTCTCTCTCTCTCTGTCTTACTCTCTCCCTCTCTCTCTCTCTCTCTCTTTCTCTCTCACTCTCTCTCCCTCCCTCTCTCCCTCTCTCAGTTGTCAGATTGTGTCCAGAGCAGATTGGGAGACACTAGCTGTGTTTCCATTGCAGTTTTTCACAAAATAAAAGCGATATTTCGAAAAATTTCCACAAAGTGCAATTGTAATTTGCAGGTGTTTCCATTGAATGATGTGAAGTGCTTAAGCCGTAATTATTGTTTGCGTCTGTTTGCTGTCAAGAATGGTTGTTTCCATTACTAGTTTTTTATTGCCATATTTAGGTTTTGTGCAATTCTAAGGGTAATGGAAGCACAGCTACTGATAGTTTGTCTGCTGCTGGACGCTAAATGTGACGTGCAGGACATTCCGCTTCCCCGCATTGTGATTGCTCGGCTGAAGTGCTCAGTTCAGGGGGAATAAAAGGGACCTCGATCAGAACAGAAGTGCAATGTCCTTCCTTGTGGCAGCGTGCAGTTCACGTTTTGTGTAACAAAAAAAAACAGAAAAAGAAAAAAGTTCACACCCAGCAGGTTTGAATGGTGTTTTGCAGGCTGAAAGGCCTTGAGCGCTAAACCTCGTGCTAACTTGTTTGTCTGAGCCAGCCGACCTCCCTCTCAGCGTTTCCGCAGCCTGGCTGCACTTCTGCACTCTGATGTCCTTCACATCCTGCACTGCCATTTATATATTTATTTATTTATTTACTTACTTACTTACTTACTTACTTACTTACTTACTTACTTACTTACTTACTTATTAATTTATTTTCAAATGTAAATCTTGCTCAACTCGCGACCACGCTGTCGCCTCCTCCTCTTCTTCCTCGTCCCCTTTCTCCTCCTCACCCTCCCACCCCCCTCAGCTAGAAACGATCGCAGCGAGCCGAGCGGCGCCGCGGCGTGCACTCTCTCTCTCTCATTTTCAAGGTCTGATTGAAGTTTGCCCGGTGGCTTATCAGTCATTAGGAGCGGCGGAATATAAGGCGATTTAATTGGCTCATCAGAGAGGAAACGTGGACCTGCGCTGAGCCGCTGCGTCCGCTGGAAACACTTTGATCCATCGCCTCTCGGCCTGCTGCTGTCCGGCCGCTCCTTCTTCTGCCTGATGGTCATTTCAGAAGATTTTTTTTATTTTTTTTTTTAACAGACTCATTTGCCAAGAGCCTGGTTTCCATTATAATGTAAAGCAAATCTTTTTATTCTTGAAAAAATGGGAAAGAATCGAATGGGGGAATGTTGCTCTCTTGAAGTGGAACAGACAAGATCCACTAGTTTTCGTCAACAGGTGGCAGTATAGGTGACGTACCGTCACGTGGCTGCGATGGTACGTAGAAGAACAAGAGGTGACAGACTGGAAAGGGGTCGTTGCCATGGCAACATGCAGCTCGCCAGCTCAGTAAATGGGCTTGGATTTTGGAGACAGGAATATTTTGGTCGCCTGATCAGTCGACACTTGTTGTTGTTTTTGTTGTGTTGTGTTTGCGCCGAAAAGAGCCAAAAATTAACAAAAAATGTACTTTTTTTTCGCGGGGTTCAAATGTGTTGTTTTTCTCCAACATGGTCATTTTTTTGTGGATCAGATACGTTTACAGTATTTTTGTATCACATTTTGCTAGCTTGATTCTCCAAAAATATGCATCGAAACGGCTTGACGGCAAGTCAACCTGTGTCAACGCACAAACTGGACAAACTGGCAGCCAATGGCATGACATGAGATTGTGATGTCACGGTGCGACAACCAGCCTGAGGTCAGCTGACGTGGTGGACTCAGAAGCCCTGCCCCATACACGGCACCTTAGCACTACTAGCTTTGTGTTTGGCCAATACTAGAACACAAAAAGTGAACAGGAAGATTTTGCGGATCCGTTTTTTCTGCCTCCTCCAGTCTGAGATCCCAGTTGGTGCTGTTATAATTCATGTTTGGCCTTGTTTGGAAATATCGTTTTCTTTGTGTGAGGCTTCAAAATGTCAACAGAGGCTGAAGTGCAACGGTTTGTATCGACCGTCGGAACAGTCAAGGGACGAGAAAAACAAGAGGAAGTAAATGAAAGCTCCAGCTGGTTCGACGCCATGTCGCACTCTGCGGTAGACACGCCCCTCCCGCTCCCTCAATCTTTCGCCGTGGCCCTTTGTGCGGTGTGGCCCCGCCCACCCCCGGACCTGCCGCTGAACGAAGGACGAGCTCCGACAATAGAGAGGCTGATAACAGAGTGTCCATCCAGACAAAGAGCTCGGCCTGCAAATGTCAGCTGAGCCCCCATGAGCTGGTTAACACAATCCACATCTGTCTCCCGTCTCTCCCCCCTCCAACCACCCATCCCTCCTCTGCCTCCACCCTCCCAACCCCCCACCCCGCCCTTCTCCAAGGACTCACCTGTAAATAATGCAGGCGCTGTTCCGGCAGGTGTCACAGTTGGCCGTGTCCTGTCCGGTGCGATAGGAGAGTCTGCGTGAGGGAAGAGAGCAGCCAATGGGTGATTACGGCAGCTCGTTAGGCCCCTCCTCCCCCCACAGCCCTCCCATTTCCTGATTGGCCAGTTGGTTTGTTGCAGGAAAATAAGCACAGGTTGAGTTTTGGAACACTGACAAGAGTATAGAGGCTAGCTAGCAGGGAATATGGCTACTCATGCAGTGAGGTCTTGTACACATTATCTTAAAACAAAGTCAGCATGGCAGTAATGCCAAAAAAAACAACACACACATTAGAGCTCAAAATTGTCAGTTTTCCATGACAGGGCACCTTTAAATCCTGTTTTGTTGCTTTTTCACCTGATCAATAAAAACTAAATGTTGGGTCGAGATTGACTGTATTCTTAGAATAAACTACAAGTAAAAAAAACAACATTTTCATTAACATGGAATGAAGCTTATTGGACAGGATCACCTCAAAGAGGAAACAGTCATTTTAGTTTGAGCCGCTCAGTGTTTCTGCTTCTCATCGTCGGCCCGTCTTCATTTCGTCCTCATATCGACTCGTTAAACTGCATCCAGACCGTCGATATTGTATTATTCCTCCTGCCTGCACTCATATAGATCTGTTATTATTAGCACTATTATTAGCAAAGTTCCCCCTCTGGAGGAAACAAAAGATGATTATTGGGTTTTTATGCCCTCAGAGCTTTTATTTTTATTTGAATGTAATAAAAAACAAATATACAAAAACCAGAAACCCAACATTCCTGTTGATTGACAGCAACTCTGACAACAACCCAGTGAAGCTGACTTCCTGTGTCCCAGTTTCTCTGATGCAGCCTCAGAAACATCAGCAGAATCCTGGATCCTTGAGATCTTCCCAAACAACCTTGTTTCTGTTTGGGCGCCATCACCTGGCCACTCCTTGCTGTTTAGCTGACCACATAACTCGCAAACAAGTTTACCATTCATTTTTCTTGTTTTTGCCGACGCCCCCATCACTTTTTCTAGCAACAGGCATTAAACACAGGGCTAACTGTGCTGTTTTTTTTGTCGTTCTGGAAAGTTCTAGGGTGTTTAATGGCGTCAGGCTGCTCTACTCGGCAGAACCCCAAAGCAACTCTTTCTTTTGCTCTTTCTTTCTTTATTTTCGATTTTTTTTTTTTTTTTTTTTTTTTCAGTTGCAGCCGAGACATTTCTCAGAATCTCTTTGTCACTCCTGTAGCGCCTCACATAAGCTGCGGCACTGACGATAAAAATTAAACTGTTGCCATAAATTACACCTCCTTATCGGCCCGGCTCCGTCCAACCTCCTCTGACAGGTATATTAGAGTGGTTGATATTAATATTGTTACTTAAGGCTGCAACAGATTTGATTAACGGGGAGAGAAAAGTCAGAGAAACAAGACTGCACTGGCCAGGCGGAGGTTCCACTTTGGGTTTAGTGTAAATCCCACTTCCTACACACACTTTATGTGATTTTTTTTAAATTCCTCATCTTGAACTCCAGTGGTGCAGCAGTGCACTGGTGGCAACCGGAGCCAGAACACCGACATCGAGTTTTGTCATTGAAAAAATAAACTTCAGATTTTAACATTTTACATTGCCAAGTTTTTTTGTTTGTTTGTTTGTTTGTTTTTTTTCCAACACCAACACTTTTTATCACTGTTCCGGATGCATAGTGGCAGATGTTGTGTTAAAATACTGGTAAAGTAATTTTTCACCACTTTACGGGACCTTTGAAGGTTTCGTGAGGAGCTTTAAGATCTGATCCGGCCTCATCCTGCTTTGTTTTTTATCCCCACCGGCTGCCCTTCCATCAGTGTTGTGTTGTTCTCACACTAGCTGCGATTCCATGAGCACTAGTTCGGTTCTCGCGGTACGAGATCTTACGAGAATTACGGCTTATGCGCTTCACACCATTCACATGAAAACACACGATTGAGGCTTATTTCAACGTGGCAGCTCCTACCTGGGAGGGTAGAGGTTGAGGTGCCAAGCCAAAAGTGCCATTAACAACCTATTTATTACACCTGGCTCCTCTGTTGAGCGCCCCCCAGAGGCTGCCGTGTGAGTGTTAGTTGGGCTGCATGACAACAGGGACTCGTCACCGCCGTCGGCGGGCAGCGGAGCTCCTCCTGAGTGAGATTAATCGGTTCGGGGCGCCGGCGCCAGCTGATGATGCAGCCAATTTATTCCTACGGTGTTGGATGTGGCCTCTGCATATGTTTCTGCACCGTGTGCGTTGCGGTGTAATAAATCAACGGGCTTCTTTTTGTTCCGTAAAGTGGATAAAAAGCTGCTTTACTTTGCAGTCGAGGGGAGAATTTCACTCCGTTGTCGTCTCAACCTGGCAGAGTCTCAGCTGCCGTCAATTAGCAGCTGGGGAGAAGGTGGTGTTGTTGTTGTTGTCGTATTTTAATGCGTGCTGCCTTTGGAACAGCCCTGGTTTGACGGTACTAGGTCAGATTACTTGCATTTAGGGCGGCAGAGAAAAAAAACATATCATCAGCTGCATTTGGAGAAGTACAAGTTTAAAACTTGAAAATGTGAAACTTCAAAGTCTTTGCGGAGCTCAAAGGGAGCGAAGACTGAAGAATTCATCGGTTCTATGGTGAGAGATGCTTCGGTTCAACACTTTCTCTGTATATTCGATTCATTTAAAAATTGGATCCAGAGATGTGTTCTTTGTGAGTCTGATTTTGTTTTGTTCTGTTCTTGTTTAATTTGCTCAGTGTTTCAGCTGCTGCAACTCTTATTTCTTTGTCCATGTGATGAATTCACCGAGGTGCCGCATTGCATTTCCTTTCCACCGAGATAGAAACAGAGAGAGAGAGAGAGAGAGAGAGAGAGAGAGAGAGAGAGAGAGAGAGAGAGGGGGGGGGAGTGAATGTCATCCAATATAAGGAGTTTTGCGTCGGATGTAATTGCGCCCACAGTTCGCCTGCAACCCCTCCGGCGCCGCTATTTGTTGTGTCAGTGACATTTATGTAAGTGTAGCGTAAAGCTAATGTAGCGTGACCCCCGAGCAGCGTTACAATTCTTGCTGCGTTTGCAAAAAAAGTCAATAATGGAGGGGAAATTAAAAAGAAAAATAAAAGCAAATGGTTCTTGTGCAAAGACGTTGAATGTGTTTGTTTTGCTGGAGAGGAGAACAGCGGCTCAGCTGGATTACTGCAGACTTAACGCTGCTCCTCAGTGTTTGCGCTGTTGTTTCCCGATGCACACGGCCGCATCGCGTCACGCCTGCCGCTGCTAATTGCAGGCTAAAAAACTGCTGCTGCAGCTCCTGCTGCTGCCAGGTGGACGGAGGTGCAGCAGCAGGACGACCCTACACTTGATGGTCAGTCGACCTCCACCTCGCCTGCCGCTTCAGCAGTTTGCTCTGCAAAAAAACTGTCCTTTCTGTTTGCCCGCTGCTTTTTGATTGGATGGCAGTCCTCCTCCTCCAACTCGATGCTATCTCCAGCATGAACTGACAGTAAATGGCTTTTTTGTTTTGTTTTGTTTTTTCTCCAAACACCTCCAGGGGGTTTTACACTCTGATAAACAAAAAGGAGTTTCAGGGTCGCGGCAGAGTGAAGGTGAGCCGAAGGTTTTGTGATCGGAGACGGACGAGACTTTTCAAAACGGTTGACGTGAGACGCAAGATTCACAGTGAAAGCGCTGGGATTTTTTTGGGGTTTGTTTGCAAACTTTGTGCACTATGTGTTTACTGAGTCATCTCAGTAAGTTTGTAGTTTGTCTTAGTAGGAGAGTCAACAGTGGGCCAATACTTGTCTTCTAATATTGTGGTCAGATTTCTGACCCGGGTAGATGAGCTAAGAACCAAGGAAGCTCACCATTCAATTTGGTCATTCACTGATTATTATGATTATCGCAGGTTATCACTATGCGTATTTTTCCCCAGGAAATATTTATTTATTTATTTCATTTTTTTCAGTTTCTTTGTGAATTACCTATAACGAAAAACATTCAATTTTAAACATGAATGGAATGGTCACATGTTGGATCTATTAGCACAAACCTACTAGTTACCTTGCTGCAACAAAAGTAAAAAAAAACATTTTTGAAGACTGTCAAAATTTCCCCGTCTGTCAATCATCTGTCTTAGTGGACTTAAAACTGTTAAGGCGCGACTAAAACTAGATGAACGGTGATAAATCCTGCTGTCATTGACTCCCTGAGGATGATTCAGTCGAGGTTGTGTGTGTGTGTGTGTGTGAATGTGGAGCTTGACGCTGTCACTTATTTCTAGTCACTGTCGATTAGAAATATTGTGATTCATTAATGCTGCAATTAATGAAAGAGCAACCCTCTGTGGTAAGATCATATGGATTCCGATCAGGTCAGAGGTTACCTTCAGTCACAAGCACAGTCAAAACAGTAAAAGCAGCATCAGTGGGTGTCTGATACGAGTGGGCGGGACATCCTACCCTTCTCGGTGGGCTTCTCCCTTCTCCAGCTCCTGGATGACCCCCAGCAGCACCTTGATAGTCTCCTGGCTGGAGCTGATGAGGTTCTCCATGGCCTGGAGCTGCGCCTTCACCTCCCCGTCCTGCTGCTTTATAGGCACAATCTGCTTACAGGCCTCCTGCGTCTGCTCCTCCTCCGCCGCCGCCGCCACCTCCTCCAGGTCCCTGATTGGCTGCGCCGACAGCTGCCCGATGTGGCACTGGGCCTGGGTGGTGCAGCCGCCGCTCAGCTGCATGGCTTTCTTGCGCTTGCTGCGCAGTGCCGGGCTGCCCAGGCACTCCTCCTCCACCTGGGTGAGGGAGTTCCAGGCCAGGGGGCCCGTGACCTTGGCGGCCCCGTCCGGCACCCCCACCCCCACCCCCACCTCCCCCTCCGCTTCTACCACCACCTCCCTCCCCTGGCCCTCCCCTTCCTTCAGGTGGAGCAGCTGCCTCTTGTTCTGTGAGCCCGGCCTGCCGCCGCCGCCTGTGCTGCTGCTGCTGTTGCTGGGCGCCGGGAGGCTGCAGAGCGTCAAGTCGGAGCCGCTGCCCCTCCGAGCCGCCAGCAGGGCGGCGCTGGAGCACGGCCCGTCGGCCGCCGTGTGCTGCTCTAGCGCCGCGGTGGCGAGGGCGCCGCACTCGTTGGTGTGGAGCAGGGCCCTGGTGCGGCGGCGGACGCCCCTCCCCGCAGGCTCCTCCCTCCTCCCCCACCCCCTTCAAGCCCAGCTCCTTGGCGTCGTCCTTGGCGCCGCGCGCCGCCGTGACGAAGCCGTTCTTCTGACCCCGGTACGTCTCCACGGCCGCCGCCTGCTTGAGGCCGTGGCCCTTCTTGCGCTCGAAGGGGAAGGTCTGGCAGTGGTAGCGCCTCCGCAGGTCGGGGGAAGTCTGCACGCCGGTGCTGCGGGTCACGTTGGGGATGGCGCGGCGGGCCGGCACCGTCATGTACTTGCGGTAGGCCACCCGGTAGGGCAGCGGCTGAGCGGCCTCCCGCTGCTCGTTCTGCGCCTCGCAGATGTCCTTGAAGCGCACCTGCAGCGCCTTGTTCCTCTTCCTCACCTGCCGACTGGCCTCCAGGGAGCAGCGCACCTGCAGCGCCAGCGAGGCGCCAGAGGGGGGCGCCGGCGCCGACTCCGAGTCAGACTCCGAGTTTGTGATGGTGCATTTGGCGCCCTCCTTGCTCACCATGTTTCCTGAGAAGAAGGGAAAAGAGGTACTGCATTAATCGCTGCTCGCCGCTCTGATGTCGCTGGTCACAAGAGGGCGCCACCACGGAAGACTTTGAAATGTTGAAACGTAATTAGACGCCGTTGAGTTGAAACACGGCAGGAAACTTTTTTTATTTTAAAGATGTTGGATTTTTCCCAACTCTTATGCTTCTCTGACAGTCTTTGTTGATTCAACACACACATACACACACACGCACACACACCCTCCATCTTGTAATAAACAGTCATACGGTCATTTAGACGGTTTTGGGGAGCTGTGGGTGGGTTGGGGCAGGATCACAGATAGAAAGTGCACGTGCTGTCAGAAAGAGAAGAAGAAGAAACTTTGCAACTCATTGAAAATAAAACAACAGTTGCGTTCGCGTCTGTCAGCTGCGCCGGTTCAGACCATCTAGTCGAGGGTTCCAGTTGGTAGCGTTGTAGTCAAGACCGCACCAACTGAGCCCAAGACATTACAAGACTAGAGAGTATCGAGATCGAGACCAGACCAAGACATCTGGATTTTAAGACCGAAACAAGACCAAGACTTTATAGAACAAAGAAAATTAACAACAAAACAGAAACAATGACCAGTATCTTTTTTTAAGTTCAAGTTTGCTTCTAAATCAAACAGCAACATCTCTTTCCAGCGAGGTATCTTTTAACAATTTTCTTTAACATTTTGCTGCTTTGACAAATATTTTGAACAATTAAAAAAAATAAAAACTTTGCAACTTCATAAAATTTAAAAATAAAATAACTAGGAATAAGGGTTGTGTCACTCTGGGTGTTGCAAACAGAGCGTAAAGCAGCAGCAGCTGGATTATTTTCTGTTATTATCTGTCATTGGAGTGTTGGCTGAATCTCGACTCGTCTTGATCAAACATCCTGAGTCCGTTCAGTCCGAGAACGAGACAACACCCAGTAAAAATGCCTCTGAGACCGAGACCCTTAAAAAGTGGCCTTGAGACCAAGACCAATCTCCAGTGCTACAACACTACTGGTTAGTGCCATCATAATGTGCACCAGAAGCTGCTGTATTTGCGCATTCCTTTAAGGTAGAGTATAAAACTTTTAGTATTGTTTTGACAGAGTGGCAGGATAAAGTTTAGCACAAAGCAAACAGATGATCATTGTCAGACGGCGGCGACAACAACAATAACGCAACCACCCAGGAAGCCCAGCAAACGCGCCACGCTGAGATAAATGTAGGATTATCTTTGATTTCTGCTGCAGGTATGGAGAGCAATCACAGCTCTGCAGTTTCTACCTCCGCCTGCTGATTTTTTGTTCTACAGAAAAAGACAAACAATTTAGTGATGCGCAACCAGATTAGGACGATTAATCTAACTGAGTCTGACATCCTGCTGCCAACATGTTGGCGATGTTGTGCTACTTCACGCTTGTGTTTGATCTCCAGTAAATCAAACACAATCACGGCTGCGTGTCCTCAGTCGTCGGCTTCTTTTCAAGTTGAACTGCACGTTGAAAACGTAGACATTTTTTTTCCTCCCTCTTTCTCTCTCTCCGACTCGTGTGCTTGTGTAACATCCAAACCAGACAGACGGAAAATATCACAACACAACCACATCAAGAAAATTAAAAGCCATCGCAGGAAATTCCTGCAGCTGCGACGGTGGCGTTTGTCTGCGGCGCCGCCAGATGTTTGTTTGATTCTCGGCTGACGACTAATTGCTCCGATGACGCGACCAACCGGGGACTGAGCGCAAATTAAAATGTTGTGGAAGTTGTGTTTGGGGCGGCGTGTGGATGAAAACAGAGATTGATGGCGGCCATCACACAGTCACGGAATCGCAAATTAACTGTAGTAAAGGAAGGACAACCTTGTGTGTGTGTGTGTGCCTGTGCGTGTGCGTGTGTGTGTGAAATCATAACCGAGTGGAATGGAGCACGCCTCCAGAATCCAAGATGGTGGCCCATTCATTTCAATGGAGTTGCTCATTCAGCGCATACTGTAAGCTGAAAAAGTTTTTGACTTCCGCAATAATGGGCCCATAGAGCGTGCGCAGTAGTGTCATTTCCCATCATGCCTCTGTAACTCACATGATCTATTTGGCCAATCAGAATGATTCTGCAGAACGTCACTTACAGACGCATCAGGACGAGCTGAGACACAGCAGCACGTACGACGTTGTGTGTGGGAATAAACTCTTTTCTGCTGATTTTCTTGCCAAAATCATCTTTTGACTGAAAGACCATAACTGAAAAGTCTACAATAGAACGATTTGCTGTCAGCCATTTTAAAGGTGTTTACTTTTGTTTTGCAGTTTATCGGAAAAATGCTTTTTGGGCCCATGTGATTTTTTTTTTTGCTGCAGTACCTTGAGTGGCCACTGGGAAAACTCTTGAGTGTAAAGAGTCAAATTCCTCGTCTGTTTACGAACATGGCCGTCAAAGTTATTTCAGATCCAGAGTTTTTGTTTACGCCTGTTGCAGAAAGCACATTCCATTAGAAATAATAAGAATTAGAAACTTCCAGTCATGTGACATATGTTTTGTTTTTGGTTTGGTTTGTTTTTTCGATTATTTCAAAAATCGTGAGATCCCGAGACCAACATTTTAATCTAATGTCAAAACAGCCTTGTACTAAAGGTGGACGTGATGTAGCAGCGCCTGTTTGTGGGCCTCGATGCAACGCTCAGTGCTGATGTTTGCAGTGGACTTTTCAGGAACGTGGGATACCGTATTAACCAATGAGTCTTTTCTACTAAATGGTTTTGAAACATTTCCACTAGGTGGCAGCACCTGCTAGCGGTTATTAATTTAGCACCTACTCTGAGTTGAGCCAAAAGATCCCGACAAACAACAAGTGTGTTTTTGTTCTTCTTCTTCTACGTTCTTCTTGTTCAATTTAATCTAGACGCTCCTTTTTTGAATAAATACAGCGACGGCTGGATGATCCGTCCTAGTTCCCTCATTGTTGGGTTTTTGTTTGTTTGTTTTTTCTTGAGGCCAGTTAGCACTCTGTTCTCTGGCAGGCCTCTGGCTTCTCGCACAAACAGCGTGACTCATCGCCCCCCTTCATAATCCGCCCCGTTCAGGTCAAGTCTGATCTGAATTCGCGGGCGGGCGGGCAGGCAAGCAAGTGAAGGAGTGAGTGAGGGTGTGAGCTGACCCACTATTTGGTCCCCAGTAGAATAGACCCAGAACAGCGGAACTCTGCTGTGAGGTCACATGTTCGCGGCCCCAATCGTCCTCCACGTCCTCAACATGTGACTTTGCCGGGTTGTCAAAGCTCCTGGTCGGTCCCGCGCCGGGTCGTCACTACTTCAGGTCGGCCCCGCTCCGGTTCTCCAGTCCTCTGGATGCATCCTAACCCAGACTGGAGGCGGCCGAGCACGGTCGGCTCTTTAAAGCCGCGAGGACCAGCCAGATTACAGGACCTAATGTAATTCATTATTTCTAATGTGCATATTTTTCTCTCTGTCTCTCACTCTCTCTCTATCCCTCGCTCTCTTTCTCTCTCTCTCCCTCTCTTTCCCTCTCTCACCCTCTCTCTCCAACGCTACAAACCCAGCGTTGAGGAAACGTGTCCCCCGTTCTTAACGGCATCATTTCAAAGCAGCGATGAGTCGACGCTTTCAGTCGTGAATGAACAAACGAGTCGCATAATGATTAGATGTGGGCTCAGCAGGGGGAGGGGCTCAAAGAGTAGAAGGGATGGGGGGGTTAGAAAGGTGGAAAATGTCAGTGATGTGATTAAAACCCCTGGAATTGAATGTTTACTGTGACTTCAAGCTCGGCTAGTTTGTGTTTTTCTGGCCGAGGAGGGACGTTGTTAATACTTCACACACCAGCAGAGCGGAGGATTGATTCAATGTGTCAATTAGCCGCAGCTGCCAAAAGAGTCGTTTCCACTGCCATCGTCATCACCATCATTGTCCATGCGACTGGAGTCATCCTCCACCTCCTCCACCACCGCCGTGGTGTGTTCGGTGAAACCAATCATCTGATTGATTTTATTGGAGCCTTTTGGGTTCCAAAAGAAATAAATCGTCTCGTTCTGTTTCGGAACGAAGAATCACGAGTAAACTCCAGAATCCTGCCGGGGACAATCGTCAGCTTCCTCCTCCTCATCATCTTCCTCCTCCTCCTCCCCTTTCCTCTCCTGCTCCTCCTCCTCCATCTCCTCTGCCTCGTTCTCCTCCTTCAACATACACTGAGATGCCCCTGGAACAAACTGCCTCAGCAGCAGCGCAGCAGCGGTGGAAACTCGGCCGTAATCCAACTTTATCTGGTCCTGTTTTGTTTTCCTGTCAACTCGCTCTCATAATTACACTCAGCTTAGCGGTGCTACAAAGAGACTTTGATCCGTCTCTTAAGAACGAGCGCACTCATTAAAAAAAGCTGTGGTTTATTTTGATGGTCTCACTCGCTCCGCAACGTGAACTCTTTTTTTCCCGCCGGATGCCGTGGCTCCTTCATCGCAGGTTTTGACGGGTACATACGACGGTGGAGAAAAAATTCTTTGGACACCTCTTGCATTTGTAATGTACCGTGTTGCACTAAGAATCAGTCTTAAGTCTCCAAGTGCACCAGTCATTGACTCACAATGCTGCACTGTTCCGTAGAGCTCAGAACTGGATGTTTCAAGAGGACCATGTCCCTGGAAAAACATCCAGAAGAACTTCAATATTTTCGTTCTCTTATTTGGCCTATTTACAATCAACAAAAAATAATTCCCATTTGAAACACACAACAAAATTCTCTGGCAAATACTGGGATTGAGTAAAAATTTAAGGTTGACTGAAAACTTTTTCCACTACTGTGTGACTGCTACTAAAACTACTGATAGCTACTGAACTATCCAGGGTTGAAGTGTTAATGAGTGCAGCGGCTTCGTTTTGTTGTTGTTTTGAGACGGAACAACACTAAAAATCGTTGTTGCCAAGAAACGATGCAAGAAAACTTCTTGTTTTTTTTCTTTTCCCCTGCAGAGTCATCTTGCAGCGTTGCTCTGATGACTCGGAAAAATAAGAGCCGGTAGGGACACATTTCAGTGGGACACAAGTAAATAATGATTCATGGAACACGCAGATGTCAGCGGCGGCGGCAGGTCTTCACCTGGTCACAATTCAGAATTAGAAAACTGTGACTGGCCGGGCACTCCACAGCGAGTAAAGTATATACATGCTTGCGCCAGAAGGGGGTGTCGGATACATTTCATAGAGCATCAGTATTGGGACATGGGTAAAATGGTGGAACTAGCATTGTTCGCAAATCCACGATGCTGCCCGTTTGTCACGAGCCACCCTGTTTGTTTGTTTGTTTGTTAATAGTTGGATTTTTAAAGCCACACTGTCGACCAGATTAGTAAAGGTTCCACACTCACCATCAGAACAAGGTCATGTCGCCCCCTATGGTAGTGGAGGACCCTCATTATTGTGGGACGCCTGAATTAATCAATAAAATTCAAATCTGTTGTTGGACACAGACTACCTCAGAATGGAGGGAGAGGAAGTTGTCTTTTTAACCATATTCTTTTTAAATTTGCCAAGAAAAAAATGCACTATCCACAATTTTTATCCACTACTGGTGTGCCACAATAAGGAGTAAGTTTGCCTAAATAATCAGTAGGTGGCGCAGCTTTTACAGAAAATAATAAATGGAGGACAAGGCATGGAAAATGCAACCCCAAAAAAAAAAAAAACTCAGAAGTTTCCTAAACTGTCCACAAGGGTTGCTGTCACTGCACCGACGTGGAAGTCACATGATTTTCGCAGTTGCGTCGCTTTTACCCTTTTAAACTGAAATTGAAAGCCATTGTTTTGTCAGTGTCTAAGGTGATTTCGTGAAGCTGTAACTGGTGCCGTGTTATCCTCCCAGAGGACTGAATCCTTCACTCTTCCCGTGCTTCTCCTCCTGGATTACACCCGACTTCTCTCTTATCTCCCTCCGCCGCCGCCGTGAGGTCGTCCGCTCTGCCGTGGCTGTGCACCTGAAGTCAGCTGACTGACCTCCAGGCAGCTCTGATGAATTTGCAGCAGGGCAGCCTGCGATTCCCTGCACGTCAGCGGGACGGAGCGCGGCCAGGTTGGAAATCAGATGCAAGCAGACAGGAAGTGTGTTGCAGCGTCCGCCTGCTCGAATCGGAATTCATCGGCTCGCTCGCCCGCCTGCCCACTCCCTCTCTCTCTCTCTCTCTCTCTCTCTCTGGTGGTTTATCTGGGATGGTGGGAGACGAGGCGAGAACCACAGCGAGGTGCCAGCAGCCCTTGAAGATCCAGATGAACCCCAGGAGTTGCACAGAACAGCCAAAACGAGGAGCTTGGAAATTAAATAACGCTTACAGCAAATAACAATAATAATAATGGCTAATAATGGATTTATATAGCCCATTATCAGAGCTTCATTTCTCATCCTGGACTCTGTTGGAGGCAGAGTACCCCCCCCCAAAAAAAATCATCCCTGGATGTCCTTAAAAACTGCATATTTAACCCCATGTTTACAGCCTCCCACCTAAAACTGAATTGCTTTGTTGGACCATCCACATTTGGAAGGAGACAAAAGAAGACACGGTGGACTCAGAGGGCAGAGCCAATAGCTCACAAGAGGCCCATTCTGTGAAAAGTGGAAGGAGAAGAAGATTTTAAAGATGGAATTTTCTCATTTCTGGAGTTTCGCTGACAACTAACAATGTTCATGAACTTTCACAATATGGGACTCTTTCCAAAAACAATGTGATGAATTCTTGTGACTAGCTGATCCTCAAGATGTGCATCCTGCTACTTTTCTGAATAACCAACTGAGCCACACAAGCAAATCTCCCCAGCTGCTCACACCAGCTTTTTTTTTTTCTTTTTACAGCCGAGGGCTCCTGGAAGTTAAGTTGAACTAATTAATGGACAAAACCGTTAAAGAATAAAACAAAGCGTTTCCTAAAAATAAACAGAAAAACAGTACACAGCCACCATGAGACTCATCGGGATCCCAGAGTCTTTTCCTCCCCCCCCCTGCGACTTGTGGGGAAACCTTCAGTTCTGGAACCCAGGGGCGTCCTGGAGACACGCACACACACCAGCAGCAGCAGCAGTAGTGCTAAAGCTGCTAACAAACACCCCGGGTGGGATCAGGTGTGAAGCTTTTTTTCCCTCTTCACAAGCACAAAGGAGGCGCTTCTCCTTCTTCTTCTTCGTTTTCTAAACAAACAGACGCTGACGGTTTACCTCGACTGCTTGGCGGCGCTGCGGGGGGGTTTGGAATAGGGGGAGGCGACTCTTGATGAATAATCCTATTAGCACATGAAAGGAAACATCTGGAACGTCTGGCTGCTCCATCCAGCAGCGGTCGACGGGGGGGACACTTTGTTTCCTGCACAAGCCACTTTCCCTCCTCCCAGAGTTCCACACTGACCGCCGGCCACCGCTCGTCGGTGTTGGAGAAGCCCCGCCCCTAATCCCACCACTCAAAAAACAAAAGAAGAAAAAAAATGCAGATGCAGGTCCGAGCTTTCCATTCAACATTTGATGCCTCATTGTGGGTGGAGGAGCGTGCATGTGGAGGTGACACTGCACGTGCACGCTCCCCAGAGGGGCGGTCAGAGTTCCTCGCACCTTTGCCCGGCCAGGTTGTCGATCAGCCTTGAATTTTTTTTTTCTTTTCTTTTTTTTTTGTTATCCTGGACGTCCTACTTTTAAAGCCCCGCCCCCATACCCCCGTCGTCGCTCCGCCCCCCACCTCCCCCCCTCCCCCGCTGTTAACCTGATGCCAATCGGCTCCGTATTCTATCGTCACTCCAGCCCGCTGCCGCCGCTGCTGTGCGACACGACCATGGGCCCCCACAGGGCTGCAGCATCACATCACCTCCAACCAACTCTCGTCCTTCTCTCCTCCCTCCACTGGCTGCATCTATCTCTCCATCCACTCGCCCCTGTGCCAAAGAGAGATACAGCTGGGGGAGGGGGGTTGTGGAGAGGAGTGGGAGTGTCATGCGCTCTGTGTGGGCAGCTCAAGAGTGGGGGACATCCGCAAGCACGCACGCGCGCGCGCACAGACACACACACACACACACACACACACACACACACACACACACACACACACACACACACACACCACTGCTCCAATGATCTTTTGGCCACATCGTGACTTTTTTTAAAATCCAGATTCGCCTTTTTTTCTCTTTATCCAAGTCGGGGTCTCCCGCCTCTCCTCTCCCCACTTCCTGACGGCGTCCCACAACACGACAATTCTGCCCATTCGTCTGAGTGTTTTATGTAACACGTCTCTCACTCCGGCGCCGCTGATGCAAAAATAACAAAAAAAGAGAGAAAAAAAAACCTGAGAGGAAATGCAGCATCATGCCAGCCCCTCGTGAGCAGGCAGCAGCGTTTTGGCAAAGCCAGTCAGGTTAAATCTGGATCAGGAGAGGTAAAAAAAAAAAAGAATAAATAAAAAACCCACCGACCTGCCACTAAATGTTAGCGTCTGGACTCACTGGCCAGGCTGCTGCTTCCTCTCCTACACCTGATATTTGGCTCATCTTTTCACTTGTTTCCTCTTTAAAGTTTATTTTCTTTCGCTTTTTTTTCTCCTTGCAAAACTTGGCAGCGGCACGTTCCACGAGCGCCGCCTGGAAACCTCCCCACCCAGCAGAGCATCCAAGCATCAAACAATTAAAAAAAAAAAAAAAAAAAAAACGAAAGGAAGAGAAAAGAGATCTTGTTCCTCTCATCAGACACACGCATCCTGCACCCGATCATCTGACCTTAAGGGACATTCCCCCTCCTTCCTGCATCATCAAAACATCGCCTCTGTTCCACCCGACTTCTGTGCAGCTTTCAGAACAAGAGATGAAATAGAGGTGGAGGAGATGGAGGAGGTGTAGGGAGAGAAGGGGAATAAGAAGAAGAAGAGGCGACTCACCTCAGACTGTGAATCACTGACGGAAAGGATGCGATCGCCTCGATTCCTTGATGTGTCCATGCATGCCAATTCTCCTGCTGGATCAGAGGCTGCTGCTGCTGCTGCTGCTGCTGCTGCTGCTGCTGCTGGTGGAGGTGGAGGAGGTGAAGGTGGAGGTGGAGGTGGGGCTATGCCATGGCAGAAGTTAAAAGGACTGGTGGCAGCGGCTGTAGTTGGAGCAGTTGTTGCACATCAGCAGCGTTAAATCCTCTGATCCAGTGGTGGTCCTCTGATCTTCTGGTCGTCTGATGATCTGATCCAGTGGAGGATCTGGTGGTAACGCTGGTGGTCCACTGGTGATCGGATGATCTGGTCCGGTGGAGGATCTGGTGATCATCAGCTTGCGATCCACCAATCTTCTGATCCTTTGATCTTCTGATCCGGTGGAGTATCTGGTGGTCCTCTGATCAGCTGGTGGTCCTCTGATGATCTGGTGATCTGATCCGGTGTGAGGAGCCGCTTGCTCCCTCTGCCACTCCACCTTCTCCTCCTCCCACTCTCTCCTCTGTTTCCCCTCTCTGTGCCGCCGCGTCGCCGTTTTTTTTTTTTTTTTCCCCTTCAGTCACTCGCACACGCATACATTCTCACATACACACACATGCGCGCACACATGCACGCACACACACACACACACACACACACACACACACACACACACACACACACACACACACACACACACACAGCGGCTGTAGACCGGATGCCTCAGAGCCCACGCAGGCGGAATACGTCCATGGTGCCGCTGCAGTTGCTCTGCTTCTCCTGCTCTCTCTGTCTCATTCCACACACACACACACACCCTTCCCGTGTGTGTGTGTGTGTGTGTGTGTGAGACGGAGAGAGAGAGAGGGAGAGATGGGTGAGGAGAGATGGGTGAGGGAGAGAGAGAGAGAGGGAGAGATTAAGTACGAGGGGGAGGGAGCGCAGGACGGAGAAAAAGTGAGCGGAGGGGAGACTGCGCTGCAGAAAGTCTTCCCTCATCGTGGGCTGTCCCTCCCCTGACCCCGCCCTTGACACCACCCTTGACCCCGCCCTCTGCAGAGACCCCGTGCACATCGGACCTGAACAGCGTAACGACCCGAATGCCAACTCTGAGGGATCCAGGCTCAGCCCTGCAGAACTTGAGCTCGAGGTTCATTTTGTCCTCGAAGGTCCCGCGAGTCGGGATGTTTGAACTTGAGCCAATCAGAGATCAGCTCCCATCATGATGCAGCTGCCCCCCACCCCCACCCCCCACCCAAGAACTGGCTGTTGGTGTTTGCCAAGAGACCCCACCTTCGACCTTTTAAATACATTTAATCACTGCTGAAAGCCGCATAAGGCTGTTTCGATGTTTAATTACGCCACAAGATTAGCGCTGCTTCGGCTCTGCCGCCGCCGGCATTTTGCAGAAGCGCTTAAGATTCTTTGGAAGAGGAGCGCCCGGAATCTCCATTGAAAAGTATACCAAAGTGAAGAAGTGAAAACAGAAAGATGGTTGCCACCAGCTGGTTGGGAAGGTGAACTAGGCTAGTTGTAGGCTAGCTAGTAGTCCTGAGTCATTTTCTTGGTAACGTACGACTTATCTTAAGGTTTCCATGCAGAAGTATTCTGCTTTCTCCACATGCTGCTTCGTGTTTCGGTCTTGACACTATGGAATCATCTTTTTCTGCAGACATTGAAACCAAACACTGTCCATTTGGCATAAACGACTGTCAACTTTTCACCATCAATATTTTGAAGGGTTTTTTTTCAAGACTTTTCACCTTTTTTGGCAGTGGTGGATCAGTGGGTGGAGCTAGCTGGTCATCTGACTGTCGAAGGGTAGACGGTTCAAATCCTACCTCACACTGTCCACATGTGTAAAAGTGCCGTTGGGCTAGACACTCTGCCCCAACATTGTTCCCTGGTGCCCCCTGGTGTGTGAACACTTTTGTGAACCGTTAATGGGCTTCAGGTTTGGAGTTCATAGACGTTCAGTTTAAAATTTTCTTCACAAAAAAAAAAATAAATAAAAAAAACACCCACACGTACACACACCTGGGTACATTTTAAACGATGGTTCTGCTTATTGAAAAAGAGAAAGAGAAGTAAAGTGGAGAGATTTGTGAAGCTGATTTCCAACTTTACTTGCCACCAAAAACATCATGACTCCTCCTCCTCCTCCACCTCTCCCCCTGCACCTCATGTCTGTCACTATTCACCTCTTCTTCATTTTGCTTCTTCTCCACTCAATGCACCTCCTGACTGACTGACTGACAGACTGACTGCACCATTAACATGCTGAGTGCTTGCCGGCACCCCCTTCCTGGGACTCCTTGTTGTGGAGTGATGGCTCCAGATCGGCTGAACAGCCTCGTTATCACCGTGGAGCCGGAGGAAAAACAAAAGCCGATACCTGGCGTGATATCGACTCCGGGCGCCGTCCGGCTTTCAACATAGGGTTAATTGTATTAATCTGACAGTGAGACCCCCCCCCATCCTCAGGGGGGGAAGCTGGAACCGGTCGACTCCATTTAGATTTTTTATTGGGGTCGGCTGAGAATTGTGCTGCTGTAAGCAAAGTGTTTGTCAGACGGATAAACCAGCAGCGATGGACGAGCGGCTGCTGTGTGTCTCTCTCTCTCTCTCTCTCTCTCTCTCTCTCTCTCTCTCTCTCTCTCTCTCTCTCTCTCTCTCTCTCTCTGTCCTTGTATTGATTTCTCCATCCCAGGGCCCAGAGGGCAGGACTCCTCTGCTGAGTCCTTGTCCGCTGTGCAGACCTTCAGCCTGTGATGATTCTCCATGCAGGGGAAAAAAAACTTTTTCCCCTGAAAGATTATTTTGTTTGTTTGCAGAGTGAAAGTTGAAGGATTTTTTTTTTTAATTCATTGCACCCACCGTCCAGTGAAATTTTGACCAATGGCTCAGTGAAATTCAGTTATTTCTTTATCTTCCAACTGGCACTGAACTGTACTGGCCTGGACTTGGCACTGTTGGTGTGTGTTAGTGTTGTGTTGTTGCCAGTGCTGTTGCCAGACTGTTTTGGCCGGTGGAGCTCCTGTTACCTCTCGATCGTCCTGATCTGAGCTGCTGCTAAGGCGACGTGCGCGCAAGGATTTTTCTTTTTCGAGACCAACCTTTTTCTGAAGTGCTCTCAGGAAAAACCTTCATACGGCGGAAATCGCCTCCAACAATGTTGGCGTCCAGACCTGTGATTTTTCCTTTCTAAACCTTATTTTTATTCTAAATGTTGACACAACTTCCTGTCTCAGGAGGGTCTCTGGTGACACAGCGCCCGTGTTTTTTCTTTTAATTTGTTTTTGTTGATTTCTTCCTTTTGCTGTGGTGGTGCCTGCTGGTCAAAGATCAACTCAGACAGAGATGCTGTTGTGTTGTGTTGTGTTGTGTGTTAGTCGTCCGTCACTCTGCTCCTCCTTCCTCGGCAGCACTCGCCGCAGTCACGTGACCTCTTAGAACGCGATGGTGTAATTTACCCACTAATGAGCCGTAAAATCTGTAACGGAGCGCGGACGGAGCTAATTGAGAGAAGGGAGGGGCCGTCATTCACCCCTCCCCCGCACCGCTCCTCC
Source organism: Thamnaconus septentrionalis (assembly GCA_009823395.1). Lineage (NCBI taxonomy): Eukaryota > Metazoa > Chordata > Actinopteri > Tetraodontiformes > Monacanthidae > Thamnaconus > Thamnaconus septentrionalis. The sequence goes on along the minus strand of CM020503.1, from coordinate 17,970,219 downwards.
TCTTCCAACCATCTTCCGTCTCGTCTGTCTGAGAGTCTGAGACTCAGTGGTTTCCCCACTGGCTCAATTAAAACCTTAGATGTATTTGCTCCTCACACAAAAAACTCTAAAACTGGAGTAAATATCAAGTTTCTCTTCTTTTTCCTTTTTCTTTTTATAGCTTCTTGGCTGCTGCGAGCAAGCAGGATTATCGGTGAGGTGTGCAGCCTTTCGTGCCACTGCCTCTTCTTTCCTGCGAAGGTGGAGAATTATCTGCCGCATATGATGAATGTAGAGGCCTCATAGAGCTGCTGCAGCTGAATATCAATCGTAGCAGGTCGAGAAATCGTTTCTTTACCTTTTTTTTAACTACAGCTCGTGTTTGCAGCTGGGCCTGAGATTTCTCACCTGAACTTCCAGAGTTATTTTGGAAGCAGGTCGGAGGGTCAAGGTCGATCCCGGCAGCTGCAGACAGACTCGATGAGCTCTTGCACTTCAGATTGTTTGAGAAGTGGCGATGCACTGATGGATTTCGTGTGTTACTGTCAGATTCCATCACGGCTCCACGACTGCAGAAATGATGAGTCCCTTGAATCCTCTTGTCTTTTTTTTTTTGTCGTTTTGTTTTGTCTGGAGATTGATGCCGGCCAACCAGCCGCCTCATCATCTCTTGCAGAGGCACCGTGATCGATGCCGCCGGTTCCTTCCAGGAGTCTTTCGGCAGCAGCGACATGTGTCGAAGGTATAAAGGTGGTGGTCATACCAGAAGGAGGGGGTGGGGGGTAGAGGGTGGGGACTGGCCCTGCGATGGAGGAGGACGACTGCTAAGTGGGTTTTAGAGCCGGTGAGACGAGGACGCGATGCCCTGAAATTAAGGCTTCCTTTCAAAGTCCTTCTTTTCTTTTTTCCTTTTTTTCTCTGATCTGTCTTCTTTCTTGGAAAATAAAAATAACAAACATGTTGTCATGGTAACAGCGCTGCGGTTTAACCAGCAACAAGAGTAAAATACGAGCCAGCAGCAGCAGCAGCAGCAGCGGAGGTTGTGATTGGCTCCAGACGCTGCAAGTCGCTCTCTGACAGACGAGTTCGGTCAGCTGTCACTTGACTTCACAAACCTTCCAGCTAGAAAAACAAAACAAAACAAAACAAAAAACTCTTTGAGACTTCAGACATTCTGATTGTTCTCCTTTCTCATTTCCACAAAAAGATATAACACCTGCAAGATCAAATGAAGTCAACACAAGCGGCTAACGGCTAATGATAGTGGCCGCATTTTTACAAATTTATTCCAGAACGCGACCTGGTGCTAAAGAAAGTCAGATCGTAACAACGACCGTTTGATTGACCGTAAAACCAAACACACACTGACTGCGTTTACATGCACAGCTTAATCGAGCTATGCTCAAAAGTTTGGTTTTCTCGTCTAATCGGATTTCTCTTTGTGTCCCAGTTTACATACAGCTGAGAAAATCTAATTATTGAAGGGAATGTGTCCTCCTCCCCAACACTAGGGGGCGATATGAGTTTTTTCAGCGTGTTAATTTCCGGTTAACTTCTTTCGTCGCACAATAGCAAAACAACTGTAGCTCGATGCAAAGTCGGTGTCATGTCCGTACTGGTCTTCAGTTGAACCGAACAGCTGCAGATGTGCTTCGCCACCCTCAGCGGATTCGTCAGTAATTCACAAACATGCATAACATTTCACTGCCGATTCTAAAGTCATTGCTACATCTACCTCAGCAAATATACTATTGTAAGTGAGTGCTACGAACTGGATCATTGAAAAAGTAGGACATTTGATAAACGCAAATTTGCGTCAAGCTGGACTTCATTTCACCCGAATAAAAACTCAGTGCAATATCAACTGTAACTTCAGCAGCTGAATTTCAAATATGCTGCTGCAGCTGGGAACATGTTGGCTAGTTAGCGGCTAGCCAGCTAACCCTCCAAGCTTCTCACTCTGCCTACATTGCTCTTCCTATAAATCCCTTTTCCCCTTTTATTCAGAGGACTTTCTTAATTTTCTCTCATTATGTTTATTGCACTCAAATTGCTATGTAGTTTTTGTAATTGCAGCAATTTTTCTCAAGTTGCAGCGACTCATGCGCCGACCCCCCCCCATCTCTTCGATCCTCCAGGACTCCGCCAGCTGATCCGTCTCACTCAAACCCTTCTTTATTAATGCGCTGGAGATCCGTTCACAGGGTTCACATCACGGCCCGAGTCAACAGTTTGGCTGCTTCTCACTTTTGATCGAACGCCGCCAGCGGAGCTAAAGGGGCTTATGGCTCCATTATGGCAGCTGCTCCGGCTCCATATTGAAGATTATAACAGCGTACAAAGTTTTTCACCAAAGACTGGTCACCGTCGGGGCTCGTTGACAGTTTAAGAGGTGGAACCGTTGCTTTATAACAATAATAGTAACGGTCATGATGATGATGAATCAGTGCTAATGTGAGGTGATTTGCAGCAGCTTGTGAGTCTCCCTCAATGCAGCTTCTTCCGACGGAGGTTCGGAATCAAGTGCAAAGTGAGACAAATTGCTCCCGACGTGAAGAATAAAAAGCATGGCGCTCGTTGGAACCTGACTTCAGATCACTGACGTTATCTTGGTTGCACTTCATTAAGGAAGCGCGTGGTTTTGTATCAGACTTTTGTGAATCCGAAACCCCCACTATTAGAAAATAAAATAGCATAAATGTGGCTTTCGAGATGTTTAATAGCGGCAGTTATTTCGGATCAGCCACCGTCTGAGTCTGTTCACCACCTGCAAGTCTGACCGGGTCGCTGTCCTCTGAGCTCTCAACGAACATGATAATAATGCAGCATGACTCAGTCTGTGAAGCGTTAGCTGGCAGAAAGCCAAAGAAAGAAACATGATAATGATTTTGATTTTTTTTTGTGTGTGTGTTTTTTTTTTAGTACATGTTTTCAAGTTCTGAGTTTCAATTGCTTTCAATTGGTTGTCAATCATGTCGCATAAAGACACAAAGAAAAAACACGCCTAGGGCAAAATGCTGTGATCTGAAAAATGAATCATCTTTTGCTGCCAGATTCCGATATATTCAATAAAGTAAATCTCACCATCTGAGAGCCAACAATCATTCAGCATCAAGATCAGATAAATCAAGATAAAGTGGCTGCTGATTGGCTTTCACATTATGGAGGCGGGAACAAAAGACCCTGGCAAACTTTTGTTAACATCAGAGTGAAAATTAGCGTCTGGCCAAAGATTCTAAAGTTTCTCCACAGCATTTGTGCTGAGGACGTAGTTACAAAGGACAGGAACACAACAAAGTGGATTTGGAGGACTCCTGGTTTAAATCAGCAGTAAAATGGAGAATTAACATCTTCTGTTGTAAGGGCATCAATGCATTTTTGTTGTTCAAGTTTGTTTTAAAACATCTGGTATCAAAAGAAATTCTGGAACTGATATTGAAACCAAGGTATTGAAAATGACATTGTATCAAAACATTTGGAATGCAACCCAAATCCGAACACGCTTGATGTTTCGAGACATTAACGCCGACTTTGATCACAGCTACTCTAAAGAGCCTTCAGCGCTATTTTCTTTTTTTTGCTCTCTAAGAAGTTGCTTCTCGGAGTGAAGGCGCCCCTCCTGGGAGCTCTCGCAGGTTCTCACCATCAGTAGACAAAGATGCAGGGACTCCAGGTTCAGCGTGTTAATGAGATCAGCTGCAGAAGCTGCTCTTAAATAATAATCATCATCATCCGGCAGCTTCGGGTCAGCGCCGCTCGCCAGCAGCAGCTGCAGCTCCGTGGTGAACGTGACTGAACGCCGCTGTGTCTCTTCCCTCCTGCAGGGCGGCTTCGTTGCAAGCATGACGGCCACGCTGCGGCAGATGGACGACTACCACTACACTCACCTCATCAGCACCTTCGGCAAGATCAGGAGCGACGTGGTGGTGAGTGGAATCTCTTCTCACTTCGGGGTGGTCCACCGTGGTCACTCTTGTTTTCCTGCAGACTGCGGTGCACGTCGGGACGTCATCAGGCCTCAGATGAAAAGTTCTCAGGAAAAAACCTCTGCCAGACTTCACAGCCTCAGCTGAAAGAGGAAAACAGTCATCTGATGCAACAAACTGAGGGGGAAAAGGGGTCTCGGGGGGGATAAAGAAACACTTGTAGTGTGGAGTTCACGCTTTTTTTGAGCATAAAAGTTTATTTGCCAGCCAGCGTAATAGAAAAAAAAAAAAAAACAAACACAAAATTCTCAGCTTTTTTCAGTTTGTTTGTGCTCTAATCTTTGTGCCAAGAACGTGGTGGAGAATAAACCAAAACCAAAAGAAGTCCTCTCTGCATTGACAGAACTTCCTGTTGTTTTTGTTTTTTTTTTCTCATTTTGTCCGCTGCAGGATTTCCTCATGGAAACGTTCATCATGTTCAAAGTTCTCATCGGCAAGAACGTGTATCCCTCCGACTGGATCATCATGAACATGATGCAAAACAAGTAGGTGCAAAACTGCAACACGCACACACACAAGCGCACTCGCACACACACACACACACACACACTCACAGATTGTCAGTTTGAACACTGCGCTGCTGTTGTTGCTAAGGAACAGCAGTCAGACGTGAGCCACAGTGTTTCTAATGTTTTTTGTTGTTTTTTTCTTCTTCTCCTTCTTCTTCTTCTTCTTCTTCTTCTTCTTGCTCCATGCAAATATCGGCACGCGGCCTCGGCAGCGTTCCAATCAGATAAGCAGCTGCAAACAGTCACATGAATTATAGATGCTGCTGTCGGCCGCCTGCTAATCTCCTGACTTTGGCGCCGCGTCCGTCCCGTCACTCTGCGCCGCCTCCTGCTTTATTAATGTGTGAACCTGTGAACTCGCTACGGGGTTTTTTTTTTTTCCCACTTTTTTTCTTTTTCTTGAAACTGATTTGACAAGATGATGTGTGTGTTCTGCACTTGAGCAAATTAGACACAGTAATTAGCGGCTGTGACTCGTTCACACCCATAAAAACTTGTTAAATGGGGATTTTAATTTCTTGTACGCCCAATTTTCTTCTCATAAGCTCAATTTTACATAAATCTATTTAAAGAATAGCGTGAAGGTTTTTTTTTTGTCTTTTGTTGTTCCAATGTTGATGTCTTATTGAAGTCTCTTTCTCACTTTCTCCACTGGGGATGAGCGCAAAAACAGGTACGACGTGCCGCCGCTGCACTCAGCTGAATGTGTCGTCTTCACAGATTTACATATTTAGTTTTTCGAGAGCTCGGTGTTCTTTTTCCCTAAATGTGCTGAATCACTGCAAACTAAGTGCACTCATGGTCATTAGTTTGAACGGTGTTCTCGGGAGGTAGAGGGTTTTTCTTTTTTTTTTTACCTCTTTAAAGAAACACAGACGTTTTACTCGGCTGAAGGTGGCGCAGACATCGAAAACACGCCAGACGACTGAACTCACTTTAAAATGGTTAAAGTCTTGTTTGAAAATCCTCAATCCATCTATTCCACTTCTTCACCTGCGTCTTGTTTATTCCCCCACTTCATCTATTTACCCATCCTTCCTACAGGACAACTCGGTTGAGTCCAGCTCAGCACAGTTCAATGGAAACACCTGCAAATCGCAATTGTGCTTTGTCAAAATTTTAGAAATATCGCTATTTATTTTGCGAAAAACTGTAACGGAAACGCAGCTACGGTTGTGTTTCCAAGGGGACAACTATCAGTGACGGACCTGTGTTAGTTTCATTTGAACTGACTTTAGATTAATAAAACAAAGTAAAAAGTCTTGTGTTTTGGAGGCGGGTCCATCACTGACAGTGGTCCCCTTGGAAACATGACAAGGTAACAGAGTTCTGGTAACAGAAGGCGACTCTCTGTGTTCAGGGCTTCATCCTGCATCACTGTAGCTACGTTAGCATGTCCAGCTCATTCATTCAACATGCTTATGGATTTTTTTTTTACAATACATGCTGATAATCACATGCTGCGTTGCGTGCATTACTGGCTGTTCTCAGCTGCTCTCTCTTGTGGTGGAAAAAATACTCTCCTATTGCCACTTTGTATGAAAGGCGGAATTACAATTTGCAGAGATGAAATTGGGAATTCTGGCTCTTCCACAGGGACTGCGGCTCATTCGACACCTTCTTACATCAAAGAGAATCTGAGTCGGAACCTTTGGAGCGGAGCTGCTGCAGACAGGAAGCATCTTCACTTGGTGTTTTCTTGTTAAAACAAAACATTTCGGAGATGTGTAGTTGTTTTTTAACCTGATGTTGTCGTCGTTCTAGAAGAAAAACAGGAAAACAACAAAAAGTAGCCGACAGTTCTAATTAGAACCGTTAGAAACACAGAGTTTGTTACAATTCTGCCCACACTGCCCAGTCAGATGATGTTTATTCATGAGCAGCTCGCCGAGTTGTGGTTTCCAGTGTGCGCCTGTTAGTCCACAATCACAAGCAGAAAAAAAGAACTAAAAATGCACATGTGCACTTTTTTTCTTCTTTTCAATTAAACCTAAAATGCTTGTGAAGTCACTCGCGAGAGATGTTGTGTGATGAAACTTGGGTCATTTATTGGAATTTGTCGTTTTTTGTTTTCTTTTTCACAAACTGAACCTCTGCTGCTCAGACAGTCACGGGACTGGTGCTGCGCCTCAGCAGGAAACATGAATTTTGCCATGTGTAACAGATTGGCAGCAACAAAATGCTAAATGATAGAAAATCTTCTCGCCTGCTTCAGCAGAAACACGGAAAAACAAATTAAGAAAAGTTTTTTGGGTTTTTTGGATGGAAGTTTTTGGCTACAAATCCAATAGTGGGTTTAAATGAAGCTTTTTTAATCTGATTGTGGCTTTATTCCGTAAACCCAGCTACTCTGAGCGGCAGCTACAACTTTTTTTTTTTTTTCCCCCAAGCTATCTAACTTGTGACCGTGGTCATGGGGTGAGGTATTTGTTGTTTCCAGTTCGCATCAACATCCCCAATCTACGCACACACAAAAAAAAATCCATCTGCAGTGTTAAAAGCGTTTGAAAAACACTCATGAAATGAATTTTTCAGCTAGGATGTTTGGTGATTTTTTTTTTTTTTAAAATGATGATTTTAAAAAAAGTAACAACAGCAGCAGCAAACGACTTTAACACTCAGCTGATGAAAGACAGCATTATGGTTTGCAGAAGGTTAGTGGTGTGGTGATTGGTTGTTTTCTCTTTTTTGTTTCTTGTTTATCAGCAGCACATTCACTGGTTCAGTGCTCTGCACTTATTAAAAACACACCATAATGGATTCAGCTGTTATTGTGAGAGCCGCATTGTGTTGTTGTTTTTGCTGCTGCTGCTGCATCTCGGCTCAAACTCTGTCAAACAGTCGAGAGCAGCAGAGCTGTCAGTCGGACCTGTTCGTCTTTGAGGTGCTTCCAAACTCCCCTGAGAGTTTTGACGAATTGTGTCGACGGATGAGTGATTTTTGTTCTTTTTTTAATCTGAGCAAAGCAAAGGAGATCTAATTGAATAAACTGCGTCAGTGATGCGGGGTTGTGACCTTGTCTTATCTCTTTTATCACAGCCGCCGCCACCGCCGCTTTGCAAATATATGCCGATCGTAATCGGCGATGCTCCCTGAACTCGCTCGGCGAGTATGATTGGCCGATAACGCCTTCATTTACATAATGTGCTCGAAGCCGCCAATGCGCAACGTTCACGTTTCGGTCTGCTTCGAGTGTGAATGCACCGCACGTCTGTAACTAGGCAGCAGCAATTCGGTTCATTTGACACCTTTATCTAATTGATGCGGGATTCTTTGAGCTGCCTGTTGACGCTTCGTCCCCCCCCCAAAGTGCAGCGTATCGATCAATATCAATTGATCGATATCAGAAACACAATACTTTATTAATCCCTGGGAGAAATGAGCTCAGATGAGGTAGCTAGTGGGTGCATGGATCCAAATACCAATAATCTCAATACCAGTGCTGGTAATGGTATTTAGCGATACCAGTCTAATGGCAACAATAATATCAATACCCACACCAGACTAAAGAGATTGATCATAGCGATACCTGTGTTGGTACTGGTATCGATTAATACCAGTGTAGTTAGATTGATAATATTGATATCAATGTTGATATTGATCAATACCAGTCTACTGAGAATGATATCAATTTCACTTTTTAACATTGGTATTGATCGATAGCAATGTAATGAGAGCGACAAAATTAATATCAATGTTGGCATTAGTATTGATTGTTAGCAATGTAATGGGATTGATAAAATCAACACCAATGTTGAGATTGGTATTGATCCACGCCAGTGTGAAGACATCCAGACGTTGTATTTGTATATATTTTTTACTATATACAGTGTATTGCTATGTGTACGTATTTGTGTTCTATATTTCTCTAGAACTTTGATTGATGTGGCTGCTGCAGCTGTTTTCCAGACACTAAGTCTTTGTAAGGTGCCTTTGACGGCATTTGCAGCAGCTTCTTTTCACCGAAACAAAGTCGTGCAGCCGAGCAGTGTCCTTCCTCCCTTTTGGCATTTTAACCTCGTTAATTATGCAGGCAGGCAGGCAAAGAGCAGTGGGGCCAGACAGTGTAGCGGTAGCGCGCTAACACCACACTGCACTGGCCGTCAGAAGAAGAAACGCCCGTCGGGATGAATACAGAGTTGTGTTGGATTGCTGCATTTATTTTTCTTTTCGTAATTTGCCCAGTAAATTGCTTCAAACCAGCCGACACGAGGCGAGCGGTTAAAATAAGAAGATGCTCTCAGCTCTGAACGGCTCTCAGCTTTAATGAGACCAACTTTTTTCGGGCGTTCAGTCTGCGGAGGTTCTCAGTGGTCGTCCAAGGAAACTTCTTCAGGTTCTTGGAGGTAGTGGAGTCGTTTTGGGATTGATGCTTCTCGTCCTGTCAAATTGACAAACAGCTTGATGGGTGGAGCCAACCTGGGTGGGTTGCTTGAGCATGTCAATACCTGGGATACACTCAACCTTTTTGGTTTTTAGAACTGTAAGAAGCGTTTTGAATGAACGGTGTCTTCAAGTGGCCGTTTGTTTTAATTCTGGTCTATTTTCCAGATATTATCCAAAATTAATCACCCTTAAACTCTCTAGACAAAAAGCATATTTAGCCCTGTGTTTACAGCCTCCTGCTCGGAACTGACGCTGTATTGAACAACATTAAAAACACACTGTTGCTGTTCCTCAGTCTCTTTATGTCATTAAACTCGACTTTTTTTATGTAAAGCTAGCTTGAGCTACACATCTCGTATGAGAGGTCCCATACAAATAACGTCTACATATATATATTTTAGAATATTGGTAATTAACAACAGTGTAGCTTCAAGCCATCAGTCTGTCATATCACTTTGGTCTTTGCTGCTTTGGCATTTTGTGCTGTTGCTCAGCCATCATTCTAAAAAAAAAAAAAATTAAAAAAAATAAACCAATCTATTCCTCAATAAATGAACACGTAATGAGCAGCAATGTTTGCCAGCCTGCAGCTGCAGCGGGTAGAGAGACGTGTTAGAATGAATCCAGGAATTTAACTAATCCACTGCAGCAGGAGGTTGGTCCAGTCAGCCGAACGGACTTCCAACCTCCCAGCCAGAGGCTGGAGAGGGACTGGTAACCTTTCCTGGCTAAACACTGAGGTGGCTACACACACACACACACACACACACACACACACACACACACACACACACTTCGGCTCCCAGCAGACTAATGTCTGAGTGCCTGATCCGGGTTCCAGATTCCACCTCTTTGTCCCATGAAATGACTATTTTTTTTCTCTGGAGGGCTGAGAGATATTTTTCAGGATGCCCTCCGCATGCATGATAACGCCGTGCAAAGACCTTTTCATCAGTCTGGAGTTTTAGATTCTAACCGTTGTGTTGTCTCAGTTCGAAGTCACTCCACTGGATTTTTGCTCCTCTGCCACATAAAGCCACTCTAAACCGATTGGCTATTACGACTAGCTTACAACCACTGCCACCCCTCAGCAACAGGGTTGCGGGTTCGATTCCCGGACCTGAGGCCTCTCTGAGTGGAGGTATGCATGTTCTCCCTGTGTCTGTGTGGGTTCTCTCAAGGTTCAGAATGCTAAAACATGCACCTTCGCTGCCGTGCAAATGTGTTTGTAGCCCCGCCCTCCCCGATAATGACGGCTGGGATTGGCTCCAGCAAGCGCGGAAGGAGAAGCTGTGAGTTAATGACTAAAGATGGAGATGATGCTCCTCTGGAGTGCAAGGAGGAAAACATTTTCAGAACATGGGTCCTTTAATTATTTGTGTATAAATTTGTTGTTAACGCTGGAGCTTAATGTGTAAAATCACAGTCAGTCAGTCCAGCGACCTACTGCTCTGAAGTTGAACTGACCTGTTTCCCCTGATAGCATTGATAAGCTACATCTTGCTAACATGTCAACCTCCTCTTCAACCTCTTCTTCCCCCTCTCCCTCCTGCAGAGTTTTCCTCCGCGCCATCAACCAGTACGCAGTGGTGTTGAACAAGATGTTTCTGGATCAGACCAACTTTGAGCTGCAGGTGAGACGCAGAGGAGCCTCCTCGATCTCCTCCTCTTCCTCCACCTCTATCTCCACTTCCCCCTTCCTCTCCCCCTCTTTCTCATCCTCTTCCTCCTCCTCCCATCAGGCCTTGTTCTCCACAACCAAAGTGATGCTGAATTACCTTTTTTCTTTTAAAGCGCCATTAGAGGCACTTTCTGAGGAGCATGTTTAAGACGCCGCACCACTCTGCTCCTTCCCAAGGCTGCCGATATAAAGTTGTTGCGTGAACCTAAATTACAGTGTAATGGTCGGCAATTTGACGCCAGGTTTCGCCAGTTTTTAGCTTCCCTGCCGCAGAGAGAGAGAGAGTGAGAGAGAGAGAGAGATGGTTCCTTTTTTGCTGCTTTTATGTTTGACATGAGAAAATAATCCAGCGGCGCTCTCTACTGTCCCTTGGTGATGTCAAATGCTCTGTTGATTTCTCCCTCACTTTAACTGAAGGGAAAAAAGCTTGAATGGGAGAGCAGCCGTGTTTTGGGGTGTTTTGGCTCAGTAGAAAGTCTCACTTCAAATTCTTTCACTCTCATTTCAATGGAATTTCTCACCCGGCACATACAACAAAAAGAAATATGCCTTTGGGGTCACTTAGGTAATTATAGAGCATTGCTGTGTCTCAATTCAGGGTCTGCATCCTTGAAGTACGCATTTTGAAAGGAAGTTGCGTCATAGCACTGCGCGAAGGCTTGTCCCAATTCCCAAGGGTCCTTAGGACGCTCAAAATGCATACTCGGAATGCGCCCTCATTTTAGCCGATTCCAAGGCTGCACCGCTACGATCCTTCGCGTACTTATGTATCCCATAATGCTTTGCGTCCTGCAGCAAAGCATCGTGAGATCTTGGGAAGTCAGCTGAAATTAGCGTCATGTACTGGTAAAGACACTTCATATAAATTTAAGTATTGAAATTTCCCATAAAATATGCAGTTTTAACATCGTGTTTGTATTTATTTGAATATCGAACGACATCGTTAGATGGCGAACCAATGGTTTGCTTGATGCTATAAAAACGTCACTTCCGGGCTTGGCCAGCAGGCGGTGCAGGAGGAAACGGCGGTGACGCAACGAGGAAATACGCCGAAGGCTAGACCATCCCGCGTGGTTACGTTTGGTCCGTCCTTCTAGGCTGGGTCCTCGAAGAACGCTTCCTTCAGACGGAGGACACTCGGTTTGAAGGGTGCAGACCCTGAATTGAGACACAGCACCTGTAGCAGTTCTGCCACTTCCCATCATGCCTCTGTAACTTACATCAGGATGCATCAGCCAATCAGAACGAGACGAGACACAGCAGCACGTACAACGCCGTGATGTCACACTGAAAGCACTGAAACTCTTTTCTGGGGATTTTCTGGTCTTAAGACATTTTTTGAAAGATTAAAAATCTGAAATAAAAAGATTTATGATGAACCTTGTTTCAGGTCAGAGGCGTCCTGTCAACTGTGTTACAGGCTTTTATTTTTTTTAATGCGGTCTGTGGGGAAAAGCGCTTTCTGGGCCACATGTGATTTACTGGGGCCAAAACTGGTACAAATCGCCTTGTCGCCATATTTACAGTCCGGTGTCCAGTTCTTATCATGCATCCATGAGTCTGATGCAGAATTTGGCTTGCTGCAAACCTCCATTTAGCCGCTGTGTTCTGATGGAGAGTGCACCCTGCAGGCCGGCGGCCTGAATCACCAGCCTGTCCTCCCTCTGGGATCACGGCTCCCATCGTCTCTGTGAACTGCCAGTTAAATTCCCCTTTTTCTTCTTTTTTTTTTCTTCCTTTTTTCGTGCCTGTCTGCCGGAAGCTGTGGAACAACTACTTCCACCTGGCCGTGGCCTTCCTCACCCAGGAGTCGCTGCAGCTGGAGAACTTCTCCAGCGACAAGAGAACCAAGATCTTCCACAGGTGGGTGCAGGCGCTGCAGGCACTCAGGCTGCAGGACATGTTTTTTTTTTTTTTTTTTACCTCTTTACCTTGTTCTTTCTTTTCAAAGACATTTATTTTTAGGTCACTAAAAAAATGGACCTTTGAGAAAACACCCTGTGTTCCAGTGTGAAGATTTTCCTGAAAGTTCAGTCTTACTGTTTGTATGTGTCAGACGGAGTGGTTCAGTTTGTCTGATGTCGCCTTTTGTGCCTGTTGCCTGTTTTTGCGACTTTGTCTGGGAACGAGTCAGCCGATGAGCGGCAGGCAGAACAAAAATCGCACAAGTTCAAATTCTGTCTGTCTGGAGGTTCAGACGAACAAGGCTTTCAGACGCAACTTGGCTGTCAGTCAAATAGGGTTGGTCTGTTTTTCAGCAGATTCTTCTGATTGGCCAGCGTGTCCTCTGGTCTCAGAGATGACCTCACCGCCGCTTCAGCCGTCGGTGTGAACAGAGTCCAAACTCGACAAGCAGAAATGTGTCTATGAAAACAGCCACAGGCGTGTGAAGGAGGTCTTTACACAGCTCAGCTCTCGAGTCAAACAGAGTTCATCACACATGGACCTGTTGGTCCAGACTCACAGGGATACAGTGTGATTCCAGTGGCTGGCTGGTGGATCACCTCTGAACAAAGAGGAAAATCCTCCCAGTAAGTCCAGTAAGTCCTGGACTTCTGCAGAACAGCTTTAACACGTTGAGGAATCACCTCTCCCAGCTCCTGGTTTCTCCTCCGGGCTTCTCCTTCCTCCTCCACCCTCCTTCCTTCTCCTTCCTCCTCCACCCTCCTTCCTTCTCCTTCTTCCTCCACCTCCTTCCTTCTCCTTCCTCCTCCACCCTCCTTCCTTCTCCTTCCTTCTCCACCCTCCTTCCTTCTCCTTCTTCCTTCTCCGTCCTCCTCCACCCTCCTTCCTTCTCCTTCCTTCTCCACCCTCCTTCCTCCTCAACCCTCCGTCCTCATCCACCCTCCTTCCTTCTCCTTCCTTCTCCACCCTCCTTCCTTCTCCTTCTTCCTTCTCCGTCCTCCTCCACCCTCCTTCCTTCTCCTTCCTTCTCCACCCTCCTTCCTCCTCAACCCTCCGTCCTCATCCACCCTCCTTCGTTCTCCTTCCTCCTCCACCCTCCTTCCTTCTCCTTCCTTCTCCACCCTCCTTCCTTCTCCTTCCTCCTCCACCCTCCTTCCTTCTCCTTCCTTCTCCACCCTCCTTCCTTCTCCTTCCTCCTCCACCCTCCTTCCTTCTCCTTCTTCCTCCACCCTCCTTCCTTCTCCTTCCTCCTCCACCCTCCTTCCTTCTCCTTCCTTCTCCACGCTCCTTCCTTCTCCTTCCTCCTCCACCCTCCTTCCTTCTCCTTCCTTCTCCACCCCTTGGCAGATGCAGGAGAGAACCAGATTTTTTTTTGTCTTGCTCCGTCTCGTCTCTCATCAGTGTTTCTGCAACAGCCAGACATGGACGTCAGCTGTGATCTTTTGCAGCAGACGCTTCTGTCATGATGGACCTGCCATTGTCAGATCCATCACTGTGTGTCTGACAGCCGGGTGGCTCCTTCTTATTATCAACCTTGAAAAAAATCATAAATTCTGAAGCCGACTCTGAGACACGCTGGGACGCTTTCAGTCTGGTTCCTCAGCTGTTCTCACACTGACGTTTGCTTGAAAGGAAGATAAAAATAAAAGCCTCAACATTAAAGGGGCTTAAAATCACCTCTCCACCTCAGTCATGTTTATGTGACATTCTCAAGTGAGAGCCGTCCGTTGGGACTCTGCAGCCTTCTGAGTCAGCTCTTCAATGTTTCTCAGCCGTTCTTTGTGAAATTGTCGCTTTTGTGGCTCAACTGTACAAAGCTTCAATGCCGGCGGTGAACTAGCAGAATAGTGGCAAAGCGCGCAAGCGCACCAGTCAGCAGCCAGCAACTAGCTGTGGGTCTGGTCACTCAGGATTTTGATTTCCAGAACTTGTATGTGACTATATATTTTACAAATAAGATGTCAGAGGTCACAGTTTTGACCTCTGACCTCGGCCATCCCTGTATGAGCTGTCAGCCTTTATTAACGTCTCTCAGAGTTTCGGGCAGTTGTCGTTGTGTTGTTGCTGTTGTTGTTGTTGTCATTGTTGTTGGTCCTGACCGCCAACAGTCATCGCCGCCCTGCAGGCGGATGACAGAACAGCAGCACAGATCCCTCCCGGCCTCCAGGGAGCGCCACACACAGTCACTCTGGCTGGAACATCTGGAGGGCAAAGACATTTTAGCGCTTGAAGCACATAGCGCATCACCATGTCTCTCCATCTGTCTGTGCTTTTATTGTCTTCTTTTTTTGGGCCATTTATGATGTTTTCATATTTCACCGTCCTGCCAAGGTTCGGCCTTAATGTCAAACCCCCACGACTTTGTTTGGCTCCGCCTCCTTTTGACAGCTAAATGCGGTTAATGTCTTCGACCCGGCCGAGGACTCGACCACTTCATTACAGATTCTCTCAGTGTTGCTCCTGCCCCCGCCCCTCTATCTGTCTCTCTCTCTCTCTCTCTCTCTCTCTCTCTCTCTCTGTCAAAATACATTAGTGTGTCTTTGGACCATATTGGCAAGACAATCAATCGCCGCCTTGGAATTGCATCAAGACTCTCAGAGTGCTCTGAAATGTCACTGAGACTGTGAGTGTGTGTGGCGAGGGGATGTGCGTGAGAGTCCGTGCGTGAGTGTGCATGTGCGCGCGCCTGAGTGTGTGTGTCAGAAGGCCCTGAACAGATATTAATTAGAGGTCAGGAGATGTGTCACGCTTCAGATGGCCGTCTATTTACTCCTCAATGTCACGGCATCAGCAGACTGACGAGCTTTCATCAGTCACTCGGCGCCCTGCCGGACACGCCCCCCTCTTACTCCCCTACCCCCTCGCCCCCCACCCTCAACACACACACACACACACCCTTTCCTGGGGGATCTTTTTGATTGGTGCAATCGCAGAGTGACAGAATTGGCAATGCAAAACTTGATGAACATTATTTTGTTGGTTCGTAGCGTTTCTACCAATAAATGTATCGCCACGTCAGTTTTCCTAGACTGTGGAAATTTTATTCACTCAGCCAAAAATCTGAGTAGCACAAAAGAGTGAAGAAACATCTTAGAAAAAACTGAAATGAAGTTTTTTGGGAGAATTCTATGAAATTTTTTGCCCTGTTTTTTGGCCCTTAAAAAACCTCATTTAAACTCAAAGTGTCCCACAAGCTGCTGAGAGGTTTTTTTGGTAGGGGGATTAACTCGATTAACTCTTGTCAATGCCTTCATCCAAAAAATTTCCAGAAAAAATAAACGGAAAACATCTGGTCCAGGTGGCTACTGCAGCCTGGAGGCTCTTCCTCTTCCTTCTTCTTCTTCCTCTTCCTCTTCCTCTCTGATTTTCCATCCTGTCATCGTTGATCCAGCTGCTCCAGCAGCGCCTCCTTCAGGACCGCTGTTGTCGCTTGCTCATCGGTACACTGGAGCGGAAAAAACTCTGCAAAACTCGGCCCGAAATTCACCGTCTCCTCCCATCACAACCCCTGGTTTCCATCCATCACTTTGCTTTGATCCCATCGGCTTCATCGGGTCGGTCCCACTTTCCGCCTCCCGGCTCGTCTTTCCACTCGTGTTTCTGCTTCCATCTTTCACTGTCCAGCCATCTGTGTGTGTGTGTGTGTCCCCTCCTCACTACCGGGCTCCAATATGCCGAGGGAGATTGGTTCATGGCCCAGAACTGAAGACCGTGTTGGGGAGAAAAATCAGGACGGGAAATGATTTTGAAACGTCCAGCGTGAATCACAGTTTCATGCGAAACCAGCCAGATGGTGTGTGCGTGCGTGTGTGTGTGTGCGTGCGTGCGTGCGTGCGTGCGTGCGCGTGCGTGCGCGTGTGTGTGTGTGTGTTAGTTACCGTGTTCTGTAAACATAAAATAAAGTATTTAAAATAAAATATTTTATTTGAGGATCTAAATGTTTCCTTGCAGCCAATTTAATAAGCAAACAAACAGTGATTGGCCTTTTTTACATCAGGCTGCTGTGAATCAGCAGCAACACTCGCCTGACCTTAACAATGAGAAACAGAAGGTTTCTGGTGTCTTATGAAAATTTGTTTGTGCACAAATCTCCTTTGCAAAGACTTTTCAACAACATGGTGTTTCAACTTTGAAAAGCTGAAATGACTTTGGGTGATTGGTGCGATCTGTGTTGTGCTCCCTCTGCAATATTTTTTATTGAAAGAGGGGAACACAGAGAATTCGATTTTTAAGAAATGAAGAATTTATTTTCGTTAACAGCTTTTTTTTGTCTCAACAATGAGATAAGAACTGAGGGTCCTGGCAGAGAGAAAAAAAGAACAAACAAAAAATCATCATCAATTAAATTTTATTTTCTAGTCTTTACCTTTTTTTCTTTCTTTTTTTCACCTCGTCAATGTCATGCTGAATCTCTGACCTCTGGTCTGGTGCCACTCTGCTTCTGTTTCAGGTACCAGGACATGAGGAGGCAGATCGGCTTTGAAATCAGGGACATGTGGTACAATCTAGGTAACGACCCTCAGCTCCACCCCCTGGCATTTTCCATTTACAATCAGTGAATGAATCTGTCCATCAGTCCCAGCAGAGGCTCTGCTGGGATCACACACAGTTTTGATATTTTCTCACTGTTTGATCATCTTCCATCCAAGAGCTTCCGCTGTCACTGTAAAGTCAACAGAGCAGCAAACTAAGTCCGACCAATCAAGTTTCTTGGCACCTCCCTCTTTTAATCTCCACCGTCTAATCCCTTAATGAAAACCTCCGTTGGATCAGATTGACAGATTTTAAATGAGCGACGAACGAGCGACCCGTTTCAGGACCGTTTGTGTTGCAAACCAACATGTTGATGTTATTCCTCTTGTTTGTTGTTGTTGTTGTTTTTTTATTCCCCCACCTCCTCCCCCCACTTCAAGGGCCCCACAAGAACAAGTTCATCCCGGAGATGGTGGGGCCCATCCTGGAGATGACGCTGGTCCCTGAGATCGAGCTGCGCAAGGCCACCATCCCCATCTTCTTCGACATGATGCAGTGCGAGTTCCACTGCACCTGCAGCTTCCAGCGGGTGAGTGCTGACACGCTGTCACCTCTGGGGGATGAGACAAAAAATCCCAGAGGGGGAATTTTTTTTTACAGTGTATAATGCAGCAGCCAAGCAGTGTCAGTGCTCAGGAAAAATGTACATATACAGATTTCATCTTTGCATGATGAACAGGTTATAGACGCACAGAAACTGAAATCCAGTTTTGTTTTAAACATGAAGAGGCTCCACAGCGGCTTTGTTTTTTTGTTGGTTTTTTTCTGTCTTCTGTTTTCTGGCCTGCACTTGATCCTCAGCTGCTTAACAGCTTAATTAAAGTCAACATGCATGGCTGCACTTCCTCTCCAGCTAACAGCTCAGGGCTCACAATGGAATAATGAGAATAATAATATTATAATTAACTTGGAAGAAAAAAAACGCACAAGCTTGAAGTGTAATCGTGATCGCTTCAGTTTTTTCCAATTAACTGCGACAATTTTTGCATGAAAAACTATTACTTAATAAAAGGTCCCGTATTATCATATTATCCACAATCATTTGTGACAATCATTTTACACTAATAATCTGTGTCTCCGCCTCTCAAAGGGCACTAAGATCCGCCCACCACCAGCCCCTCCTCCCCCCAGGTTGAGTGAGCAACACCTTGAGGGGGCACTGACTTCCTGCTTAGGATCAATCAGAGCATCAGTTTTAGCAGGAGGCTGTAAACAGAGGGTTAACTGAGCTGTTTTCTGGGCATGTTGATATAGTTTTATAGTAATTAATCTTATGAGGCTGCTGTTCTTCCAGAATAAATCTAAAATAAGTCAGAAGAATATCGAACCTTTGAATTAAATGCATATAGGAGGGGAAAAAGAGGCGGCAATTATATTTTTTTAATAAATAAATTGAAATTGTCCCAGCTGAGTGTTTTTTGCAATCTGTTTTGTGTGACTGCAGTTTGAGAACGAGATCATCACCAAGCTGGACCACGAGGTGGAAGGAGGCCGCGGAGACGAACAGTACAAGATTCTCTTCCAGAAAATGTGAGTGACGACTGTGGTGGTGGTGATGATGATGATGATGACGATGATGATGATGATGATGATGATGATGATGTTGATGATGGTGAGGATGATGATGATCATGATGGTGATGATGATAATATTGATGATGATAAAGATGAGCATGTTGGTGATGATGATGATGATGATGATGATGATGATGATGAGCATGTTGGTGATGATGATGATGATGATGATGATGAGCATGTTGGTGATGATTGTGATGATGATGAGCATGTTGGTGATGATGATGACGATGATGATGATGATGATGAGCATGTTGGTGATGATTGTGATGATGATGAGCATGTTGGTGATGATGATGATGATGATGAGCATGTTGGTGATGATGATGATGATGATGATGAGCATGTTGGTGATGATTGTGATGATGATGAGCATGTTGGTGATGATGATGATGATGAGCATGTTGGTGATGATGATGATGATGATGATGATGAGCATGTTGGTGATGATGATGACGATGATGATGATGATGATGAGCATGTTGGTGATGATTGTGATGATGATGAGCATGTTGGTGATGATGATGATGATGATGATGAGCATGATGAGCATGTTGGTGATGATTGATGATGATGATGATGATGATGATGATGATGAAGGCGGTGGCGGCGTGACCCTCGTCACTGCTGCCGTGATCCTGCAGCCGCTGACCTATGGAAGTGTCGGCAATCGCGCAGTCAAAGCTCAACGGTTTCCGTGCTGTGTGTCTCCCTGCCGACAGCCTGCTGGAGCACTGCAGGAAGCACATGTACTTGGCCAAGACGGGCGAGAACTTTGTCACGCTGGTGGTCCGTCTGCTGGAGAGGCTGCTGGACTACAGGACCATCATGCACGACGAGAACAAGGAGAACCGCATGAGCTGCACCGTCAACGTGCTGGTGAGACGCTGTGCTGTGTGGAAAACGTTCAGGCTCAGCCACTCGGAGCCACGTGCAGAGAATTGAATGCGCAGGATAGAATAGAACTTTATTGTTCATTGGACAATGAAAGTGAGATGCACGGGTGCAAGAAATGCACACTGGAGCTGTACGGAATGTTAGAAGATGAAAAAACAGTAAATACATGCAACACACACACGTTGGAAAAGTTAAGCTCCTTTGAATTGAATATATTTTAAATGCCTCTCCTCTTTCCAAGGCCAACATGGTTGCTGTTTATTCAAATTGTGAAAAATAGGATAAATTATTTGATGGTTTAATTATTTAAGTGCGGAACTCTTTGAACTCTATTAAGATATGTAAAACACACACACACACACACACACACACACACACACACACACTAACCACTCGTCTGTTTTTCTTTTTCCCGCCTTGCAGAACTTTTACAAGGAGATCGACCGGGAGGAGATGTACATCAGGTACGACCAGTCCGGTGCTACAGTGATGCCTTATTGTGACAATATCCAGTTTTTTCACGGCCAGACATGTAAACCAAAGAAAAAGACTTTAGTTCTTCCATTTTATTGTGTCTTATTCATCAAAAATAAAACATAAGCGCTCATGTTATTCAGAAGATTCCTGTGTCAGATGTTGGTCCGTCACTGATAAATGTCCCCTCAGAAACACAACATTGCAACTCTCTGGCATTCGGGTTTTAGCTAGCGTTAATTTTAAGCTAATGTTCATTTGGAGCGTTTCAAGCTATTTGCATGTGTTCTCTGAGGTTGCAGCATGTTTGCCCACTGCAGAGTTGCAGCTACAGTTGCTAATCACTATTACTAAAGGCAGTAGATCTGATGGCAAGTCCGGCTTTGGAACAAAGACTGGACATCATCATGTCATGTGACGTCCTGCCCCAGGAGAAATGACACTACTAGGGCTGATATTTAATTATGTGTAATTATATTTCATTCAAACATTGAACTTATTCACATTTAATCATATTATCTACTGAATAAATCATCCCTCCCTCTGGCCGCCACCACCAGTCAAGCCCTATTCGTTGGGGAAACACGTTGCATTCGAGTGCTCTTCACTCTCTGACACTTGCTGCAACATTTGGCTCCGCCTGCGGGCCGGAGGTCAAACTGTGTGTTTGTGTGACGTGGCTGACCCGCTGTTTCCTGCCAGGTACCTGTACAAGCTCTGCGACCTCCACAAAGAGTGCGACAACTACACGGAGGCGGCCTACACGCTGCTGCTGCACGCCAGGCTGCTGAAGGTAAACAGCGGCGTGCGGTTTGCTGAAGGGCAGCGGCCGTGCTGCCAAAATACACTGTTGTGCTTTTTCTTTTTTTCTTCTTCTTCTTCCAAGCCGGATGACATCCTAACCTGCGGCGGTAGGCGGCGTGAGCGGGATGTACCTGTGAAATCCGGTTGGCCGAGGCCGAGGCAGAACCGCTGACCGGCAGAGTTTTTTTTTTCTTCCTCGCCGTTCTGAGTCGATGCAAATCAAAGCCGGACGCAGGGAAATGGCATCAGTTGTTTGGACCTGCAGCAGCTCTCTGCATTGAGCTGCGAGGGGAATAAGATCAAACCCTCCAACTGAACAACGACGGGATTCAGCAGAGGACGCCTTTCAGCTGGGGCTGGGTCAAAGGTCACAGAGCAAAGGCGCATTACTTTAAATATTTGCATCCATAAATATGGATTACGTGTCGTCGGTGGCTTTTTTTCTTGCCGATGTCACACTTTAAATGCTCCATTAAAGGACCTGGAAGGCGTCACTCAACCTCCTGGAAACTGCTTGAGTGGCAAAAATGCAGATTTTTTTTTGTGTTCCCCATTGCGACGTCGACTCACATCACCAGGGGCAGGAAACGTTTCTTCAAGGTCCCGCGTTTTAGCAAGCAGCCTCTCAGAAAATAATTTTCCAACAACCTTCTGCAATATTTAGCCTTATGTTTACAGCCCCCTTCTAAACCTGAGTTTTTGTTGTCTTTTTTTTTTGTTTGTTTTCCTCATGTTTGATAGGAAGAATTTAAGAGCCAACACCTGCCGGTGGGTGTGGTCTTTAACCGGGTAAAAGTATCAATGCCCCTTTGTGACATCACAAAGAGAAAACATCTTTTAATATTAAGTATTATTGTAAGAAAATGCTGGTCAGGCTTTGATATTTTGCTTTCTGCTTCTGGATCTCGCAAGTTTCTGGATCTTTAAGGATTCACACGCGACAATATTGACACTTTGTATCTTCCGTTTCTCTGGAAAATATATCCAGACGCTTCAGTGACTCAATATTCCTTCTTCGCCGGGTGAAATAAATCCGGCTGATGTGTGAAACATTCACCTCAGGTTGACTGGAATCCAATCGGAGGTCAGCCTGGCCCCTCAGATTGACCTCTGACCTTTTTACCCAGACTTTTCAGTGTCAGGCCATTCTTCTCTCTTCCATCGTATTGCTCTTTTTTATCGTCTGGGCCGACCAATCAGTCGACGGCAATCGATGACGGCGGATGTTTCTTGTTTATGTGAGAAAGTGATGCCTCCCTCTCTCTCTCTCTCTCTCTCTCTCTCTCTCTCTCCCCCCTGCTGCTTAATGAATGCGGTGGCGGAGGTGGTGTGCACTGCGCCATTAACTCTCCCTAAAGTCATTGGATGTGTATTGACGCACCTTTTTTTTTTGTCTGTGACTCAAGTTTGCATCTGGTTCTGTCGGGCTGTGGCGCTGCATCAATCAGTGCCACGTTTGGAGTGTTGGGGGGTAAAAGTCGATTCATGTAAGAATCGCAATTCTTATCCTTTACAATTCTGGATTGATTCACAGACTTCAAAAATTGATTTTTAAAAACACCTAAGGTTTAATTTTGTGCAATTTTAACAACAACATTATTCACATGTGAAACAAACTGTCTTCTGTTTTGATGCCATCATTTGCCCAATTATTAACACACAATTCACTGTATCCATTTTTGAATCGGGAATCGTTTGAATGGAGAATCGATTTTGAGTGGAATCGTGACCTCGGGAATCGGATTCGAATCCAATCGTGAGACACGCAAAGATTCACATGCCTGACCGGCTGTTTGCGACCTGGTCAGCCGTGCCGTCCACTGACCCTCTCACCCCCTCTCCCTCCACCTCACCCTTCCCTCTTCTTCCCTCCCTCCGCAGTGGTCGGACGAGCCGTGCGCCGCCCACCTGACCCAGCGGGACGGCTACCAGGCCTCGACGCAGTGCCAGCTGAAGGACCAGCTATACCAGCAGATCATCAACTACTTTGACAAGGGCAAGGTGAGACGCACCATCCTGCCACTGTCAGCGCTCGTCAGAGTCGTTGACCATATATAGAGATGCCGGAGCCGTTGTGACATCACCCATTGGTTAGCCAATCCTCAGGGCTCGGTTTCACTGTCAGCGGCGTCATTTCGAGCCTCCACTCCGTTTTCAAACACGAAGATTCCACATTTGGATATGTGGGCGGGGCCGGAGGGGCGCAGTGATCGGAAACTGGAAGCTCATCCATCACAGTCGATGCTTAGATTCAGACACTTTTTTTTTTTCTCTCTGAAGAACAATTGGAGACGAAACACACACACACTCACGCTAATCGTTGCTCCGTTTTCATCACATCTTGTCACCAGTCTTTGGAGTATTTTCCTGCTCTCACTCTGCTTCAAGGTTCCCATCTTGTTCTGTTAGATCTTACCTATAAACCTGTGCCTCAGCTGTTTTCCAGGATCAGCAACAAAAGACAACCTGTGCAGAAGGATTCAACATGTTTTTCCCTGCAGAGTTTACTTCCACATTCATAAGCGGTGCCTCCTTTCTGACGTTGATTGTCTGGGTAATTAACTTCCTGTCTGGTCGCCGCCTGCTTCTCTCTGCCGTTCTAACAGATGTGGGAGGAGGCCATCATCTTGGGAAAGGAGCTGGCGGAGCAGTACGAGAACGAGATGTTTGACTTTGAGCAGCTCAGCGCCTCTCTGGTGAGTCCTCAGGTCGCACCGCTCAGCACCAGCCTGAGACTCCTGACTGGAAGAGACAGTCAGTGGGACTTAAGTGGAAGTTTGTTACTTATATGAGGTCATTATATATCAAATGACCATTAGTCCAGAGTAACCTGATAGAAGGGTTAGATGTTGTTAAGATGTTTGTTTGTTATTTTCCCCAACAGCGGAAACAGGCCCAGTTCTACGAGAACATCGTCAAAGTCATCCGGCCCAAACCGGACTACTTTGCTGTGGGCTACTACGGCCAGGGCTTCCCTTCCTTCCTGCGGGTGAGTACCTGCCTCTCTCTCTCTCTCTCTCTCTGTATCGGCTCACTCGCCCAACAAAGCAGATGATCCTCCTTCCTTCCTCGCGGCCGCCGCCTCCTCACTCTACCTTCTCACCCTCTCACTCTGGTCCTTGGGCTCTCTGACCAGCAGCAGACGGACTGTGACTCACTGTTTAGTCTGTGTGGAGGCGATGAGTCTGCTGTTCACTGGCACCTGTTGAGTCGCTGCCGCTCGCCAGACACTCAGTAAAGGCTTGAAGCTGTGTTTTGCTATTTTGTTCCATTTTTGTGTTTGTTTTTTTTATTTTTATTTTTTTCATTTGCGCATTGAAACATCAAATGCTGGGTTCCGAAACAAGGATTAGCCAAAGAACCAGGGCCAGGACTTTACGCGATAATTCAATGATTGATGCACAAAAAAATCACGGTGTTAAAAAAAAAAAATACTGCACTTCTGCCGCAAACTCAAATATTGATACGTGATTAATCTAATTAATTAATTAGATTAATTTTTTTTTAATGAAGTCCGACGACTAAAATTAACCATTTGCTGGTTATAATAATAATAATAATAATATTGACCCTCAGCAACAAGTTTGCAAATTGTCACAACCAACTTGCTCAAACTTCTCAATCAGTATAATGCTGATCGTCAGAGCGCCCACTTCCCACCCCAGCGCCGTCACTGGTGTATTAAAATCCATTTAGGTGCACTTCATGAAGTCCTCAGCAGGGCATTATAGAAACGCAGCACTAAATAAAAGGGACAATCTGCATGTTTTCCGTCAGTCTTCATCTCCCTTTCACTCAGACTTTCTTCCCCCTGCTGGTTTAGAAGAGTACTGCTTTGCACGCAGTCAATTGCCTCATCCGACTCTTTGCCCCATTATAAAGTTCCAACCGGGGGCCTTTTGCCCGGCACAAACCTCTCCTGCCCCCCACACCACCAAAACCCCCATCTCCACACTGCATCCAGACAGGCCAGGAACTCCATTACCAGCGGGGCAGAACCACCTCGCTCTAATCTCACCGCCTTTTGAAGCAGCGGTTTAGGGAAAAGCTTTGAGTTCCCCTCTTCTTTTGTGTTTCTCCTTTCATTCTTTGGAAAAGCAGGTTGACCTCCCCTGAATTAACCGAGGGCGATAAAAAAAAAAAATCGGTACTTGATGGTAGTTTGATTTGGTCTTTTTATTTAAAAAAAAAAAAAAAAAAAGAAAATTAAAGTTTGCTCAGAGTTTGACAGAAAGGGTCTTTGACTTGACAACTAGAAAGATGTTGACATGCAAACTGAATCGAGAAATGCCAGAAACTACCCAAAAACTAGCATGTTTACTAATGTTCTCTGGCTAGTGCGCTAACAAGCGCGTAGCTACAGCGACTCGTCCTAATCAGACATTGACTGTGTGTCATCACTTGTTATTGTCCGTGTCTGTATTTGATTAAATATTTGTTCAAGCTGCTAGAATTATAACTACAGTTGCATATACAGTATGTTAAAATATATTGAGTGTTTGGAGATGGATGACTGGCTCTGGCCAAAGGAGGAGAAGAAGAAGAAGAAGAAGAAGAAGAAGAAGAAGAAGAAGAAGAAGAAGAAGAAGAAGAAGAAGAAGAAGAAGAAGAAGAAGAAGATTTTGATTTTTGATTTTTGAAAAATAACATTTATTTGCCGCTCTCATTTCCATTAATCAATCAAATTAAATAAATAGATAAATAAATAAATAAATAAATAAATAATTTTCTTTTTGTTGTTTTTTTTTTTTTACACAAGCACGTCGCTGAAAAATAATTCCCCCTCTGTCACTGCACACAATGCACTGTTAAAGGTCCACATGTCACAGAAGAGCTCTAAGTCCCCTGCCCTCCTGTAAAACATAAAATCAATGCGTAGCCTGGACTGGATGAGTTTCTTACAGATGACAGAGGGATCCACCTCTGCCCCATCAACTATCTTTCTCTTACGGCTCAACCACACCCCCAGTTTAGCCTGGCTTAAAACAAAGTTTAAAACCTGGCCCTTCCTCTTGGTCTGGCGGCTGTAGTTAAAACCAAAGATAAAAGAGTGTTTGTTAAAAACGTCCTGGTATCGGATTAAAACTCTATCTAAAAAACTAAACACAGACAACAGACGCTCACACTGATAAAAAAACAAAACAATGAAAAACAGTCTCTCTCTGTCCTTAGAAGGGACAGGTGTCCTCCACGGCTGGGTTTATCACGGCGATGAAAGAGTTCACGGCTACGATGCTGTGGAGGATGCGCCACTGGATATCCCCATGGCCTTTTTGCCACTGGGGCTTTGCAAAGAGTTCTCCACGCAGGCTTATTTCCATAGTTCAGGTATTTCCTCCACAGTATCCCATCGTCCATCTAATTTGTCTTTGTGTAAAGTTTTGATCATCATTTGATAAAGTTTTTTCCCGTTCTATGACCTCCAAGGGAACTGCTGGACAGGTTTCCAGCAGAGGGCTTCTGATCGTCAAGTCTGGGAGCAGGCCGACATGGGGAAGCTGTCCTCTGGGTTGGGGGTCAGGGAACCTCTGCCATGCAAACTGAGGAGGGAGTGCTCTTGTCTGGACAGCCTTCTTCTCCAGTGGTCCAGCAGCTGCTTGACGAACCTCTCGGATTTTATTCCCAGCATAGAGGCCAAAGGGGCGGGATCTTCTAATCCAGGACCGGTCAGCTCCACCACCTTGCCCAGCGTCGTGATCTGCAGCTCGGAGGGCCTTGGACAGAGTCACTCCCCCCCAGCTAGGGTAGTCTAGCAGGGTTCCCTGAAGTACAGGCTCCCGCAAGCGCCAGTACAATGAGTCGGCCTGCTCTGCCCTCTGCTTCCTCAGGAGGTTCCAAACCTTAAAAGCACTCCAGTAAAAACAAGGCAGAGAAGCTGTGCTCATGCGAGTCGTGTCCATTAAAAACGAACTAAAATCCAGGCCAAAGAAATTAAAACGCTGCAGGATGCACCGGGCTAATGGTCTCCACAGAGCATCCTTGGGGCCAGTCAGGAGCCTCTGAATGAACTGGAGTCTGAAGGCAGAGCCCTGCTGGCCAGATGAACCAAGCCCTGTCCTCCCTCTTCTTTGGGAGGAAAAGGATGCTCTGTGGAGCCCAGTGCTTCCTGCCCCCAAAAGAAATCAATTAAAAGCCGCTGTATCTCTGCCAGGAGAGAGGCTGGGGATCTAAAACCATTAATCTGTGCCACAAGGAGGACGAGACCAAGTTGTTGACGATGAGGGTTCTGCCTCTGTAGGACATTTTAGGCAGCAGCCACTTCCACCGTCCCTAGCCTCCCCTCACCGTCTCCAACACATTGTCCCAGTTCTTATTGTTGTGGGTCTCGTCCCCCAAGTGGATGCCCAGGTATTTAAAACCGCCAGTCTTCCACTGCAGCCCACCGGCAACTTCAGCCTACTCCTCAGCCCCTCTCCCACCATAAGAGCCTCGCTCTTCCCCAGTTCACTCATGAAGAAGAAATAAAACCAAACTCCGTTAAGAGATTTTCTAAAACACTGATGTCGTTTTGCGAGTTGATTAAAACAACCAAATCATCAGCGTAAACAGACAGTTTAAAAGACACGCTACACTGGGGGAGACACACGCCACTTAGACTCTCCCTTAATTTGTGGAGCAGAGGCTCTATGGACAGAGAATACAGCATCCCTGAGAGAGAGCAGCCCTGCCTCACCCCCCTCTGAACGTCGAAGGGGGCACTCAGACCGCCATTGACCTTGAGAACGCTCTCAATGCCACAATAGAGCACCCGGATCATGGCTATGAAGTCAGGATTGAATCCAAAGGCACCCATGGTCTGCCACAGGTACTGGTGTTCAACCCTGTCAAAAGCCTTTTCCTGGTCTATGGAAATAAGACCAGTCTCAAGAGCCAATGAACTGGAGAGGTCCAAAAAATCCCGAATTAAGGTGACATTGTCACTGATGAGCCTGCCCGCACGCAGTAGGTCTGGTCAGGGTGGATGATGGACGACATCACCTCTCGCAGCCTAAGGGCCAGAGCTTTGGACAGGATTTTGTAATCCGTGCACAGCAAGGACACCGGCCTCCAGTTCCTGATGTCCTGCAGGTCTCCCTTCTTTGGCAGTAAGGTGGTGACGGCCCTCCTACAGCTCACCGGGAGTTTTCCCTCTTTGATGCTGTCGTTGATCATCAGAAGAAGATCTGGTCCGATGACCGGCCAGAAGGACTTGTAAAAGTCCACAGGAAGGCCGTCAATGCCAGGAGCTTTTCCACACTGCAGGCTCCCCAGGGCGGCTTCCAGCTCCATGAGCGACAATGGTGCCGCCAACTGGGGGCTTTGCTCCTGGCTCACCTGAGGGAGACCGCTGAGGAAGTTGCTGTGCGCCTCCGGATTACTTGACCACTCACTCTTATAGAGGTCTCTGTAGAAACCGGCAGCATATTTCCTAATCCCAGAAGAATCCGAAATTTCGGAACAGCTACCCGCACGTAAAGAATGAATGATCTTCCTTTGTCCATTTTTCTTCTCCAGCCCAAAGAAAAACTGAGAGGGAGCATCCATCTGCGATATGTTCATAAACCGCGACCTGACCAGCGCCCCCTGCGCAGAAACCCCGAGCAGGTTGGCTAACGCCGATTGTTTGGACTTGAGGGAGTCTAAATGCCCTCGATTTCCTGTAGAAGCAGCTAAGGACTGTAACTCCTCTACCTGTCTCTCCAGATCTCTTACAGTCCGGGTTAACTCGCCTGTGGCAAAGCGAGTGAAGCTCTGGCAAAGTTGTTGGGTCTGAGTCTTCCCAAAATCCCACCATTGTTGGATGGTGGGAAAATTGGGTCTGCTCTCCTGTGGGATAACCAAAAAAACTTAAAAGCAGTTTTAAAAGCCTGGTCATTTAAAAGAGCTGTGTTAAAATGCCAATAAGCACTATTTAAACGAATATTCTGAATAAAAATGGAACAAGACACAAGACAATGATCGCTAAAACCAACAGGCTGGATTAAACACCCTTTAAAAATATTTAAAAGGTGTTTAAAACAGTAAAAACGATCAAGTCTGGCGAGGGATAAAAAGTTTTCTTTTGTATGGCTCCAAGTGTACCGTCGTCTGTTTTGATTAAAAACTCTCCACAGGTCAGACAGCTCGTGATCTTTGATGAGCTGCCTGAGCCTGTGGGACGACCCAGGGTGTGGCTCAGGATGATTCCTGTCTCGAAGCGGGATCTTGATTGCAATTAAAATCGCCGCCTAAAAACATAAAATCATCATGACAGGTTTTAAGAACATCATCTAGCTTTTTTAAAAATGTAAGTCTCTCCAACCCTCTGGTTGGAGCATAGACATTTAAAAACACTAGTTTTACATTTTCATAAAAGCTATAACCTTTAGTAAAAACCCTGGAATGATTTCCTCAACACTAAAAGAAGCGGTAAAAATTCTGAGCCAATAAAATCCCAACCCCACCGCTGGCACTGGAATTATGGCTCAAAATCACCTCCCTTTAAAATCCCTCTTCCAGTCACTGACAATGTCGTCAGTGCTGTGTGTTTCCTGAAGGAACACCACATTTAATCTTTTCACCTCCATTAATTTAAAAGAGCAGCTCTTTTAAAATCAGCCCGGCTCCATTCATGTTTAAACTCCCCATGTTAAAATCACACATGAATGGAAAAATAAATAAAACTCAGTAAAACAACGCAGCAGTGGCACAAAGAACAATAAAAGCAAGTTAAACATCAATTTCCCCTTGTTTAACTCTTCTCTGGCTTTTCCTATGTGCTTTCTAAGTCTGTATACTTCCTGGTCGGTGAGCACTTCTCCAAATTTCCTCGTGAGGGGTTTGGCGGAGTTGATGAACCGCCTGAGGTCCGAGAAGTGCTCCCATATTGCTGTTTGTCTCACCCCTTTCGTGTCTTCCAGGAATTTTTCAGCAGTGCAACCGAGTAAGGTGCATCGTTATCATCTTGGGTTAAAACAAAGTCGCTCTCAACACTTGTGGCTCTTTTTCTATTTTTGCTTTTTCTTTCACAAGTTCAGTTAATTTTCTCTTTTGTGACAATTTCATCATTTCATCATCATCATCGCCATCGGACATTGCTTCATCGTCAAACTCAGACATGTCTACGGTGTCTACAGTTGCTTTATTCTTTTCTTTCTTCGTTTTCTTTTTCGTTTCCAGAAAGTGACATGGGGGTCCCCTTATCAGGGGCAGGCACAGATATTGGGGCGCCTCGGTGACCCCAGTCACCGCCGGCACCGGGTCGATCTGAGTCGACAACCCCGCCGGCACCGGGTCTTCCGGGGCGACGAACCGCCGCCACCGTATCCAACGGTGCCGCCGGACCCGCCGACTCGGGCGGCGACGCCACCTCGGCCGCCGCCACCGCCGCCTCAGGAGGGGGGGTCCCGCCTGAGGCGGATGCCTTCCGCTCCGGGCAGGAGCGGACCAAGTGCCCCTCGGCACCGCACCCAAAACACTTCATGTGTTCGGTGGTGACAAAAACCATGTACGGGAAGTTATCGATTTTGAAAGTACAGGATAGGTTTAAGTCACTTGTCGTGTCTTTCAGCACCATGTACACCTGTCTCCGGTGACACACAACATGCTTGAGCTGCGGTGACTTGCAGCCTAAAGACATCATTTTTATTGGTGAAACAGAGTTGGCCAAATCGCGACAGCTCTTTGGCCAGTGCCTCGTTTTTATGAACAGTGGAGCATTAGAGATCAGTACCTTCTTCGCGGGGCTCACGAGGGGAGAACAGGAGTGAAGGTGTCACCGATCACAACACCGCTCTCGACCACCTTGCTTACCTTGTCGGTGTCGTCAAGGAAGATAACGATCGCTCCATTCATTCGGGATGCAGACTTCACGCTGCTATATCCCACCACCTTTCCAACGGCCAGTCCTGCCTGCTCTACCGAGCACTCGACTGCCGGCACCAGTTTGATGGCGTGCCGGCGAGTGAGACGCTCGAACTCGGTAGCCGGCGTTTCCGCTACCGGCATGCTGGCTGCTGGCTACCGGCTACGCCGGTCCTCCACCCAACCACCAACACAAAAAACACGATCTACTTACAAAACTAACACGAATTGAAAAATGAAAAGACTAACGCACATATATCGGAAAAAAGGATGAACAAAGACAGCGTAAAACGCTCAAAGTTTCGCACTTCTCTCTCTCGTCTACTTCGCCACTCCTCACGGAAGAAGAAGAAGAAGAAGAAGAAGAAGAAGAAGAAGAAGAAGAAGAAGAAGAAGAAGAAGAAGAAGAAGAAGAAGAAGAAGAAGAATGAATGAATGAAGTGTCCTATGAGGAGGTTGTGGTTGGGGACACAGATGATTTAGATTTTTTGTTTTGTTTTCTTTGCTCTGACTGTTTTCTGCGTTGTCACCATGACGTCTTTGTTCAAGGTTCCTTAATTCTTGTGGGCTGATTGACCTTCACGTCGCTCCTGATTGGCTTGATCTTTTGATTGATCTTTCTAGTGTTTTCTGAGACATGTTGAATGGTTCCTTTGGCTGAACGCAGGGAAACATTCCAGTACGGGCGCCTAATAAGATAAATAATGTTCCGAGAATCTCACACACACACACACACACACACCCTGCTGCTGCTGTTTGTGTTGCAGTATCCCAGGGTCCTTTGGGAGGAAAGTCAATTATGTGAGAAAATCAATACTCTGATAAGTCGGCCTCCCCTTAAAGGATTGATTTCACGCTAGAGCAGCTAATTTGGCTGCTTATGATTTATTAGTGGTTAATGTGGTTGGATGGGGGTGTGGGGAGGTGTTACTAATTGTGAAAGTGCTCTTGACTAATACTGTCTTGATATAGGTTTTTCACAACAAATTTCCACAAGTTGACCCCGCCTTTGCATTTTAGTGACGGTTGTTTTTTGTTTTGTTTTGTTTATTTTTGCCATATTTTCTCTCTCTCTTGTTTCTTTATTTAACGGTTGCACAGCGACGAAGTCGACGACGTCGATAGCGCAACGCTGATTTGCAGTAGCTGCCCCACAGTCCAGATTTACACCCGCACTGTGCTAACAACAGCGCAGCGCTCGCTCATTAGCATGCACGCTACTGTGTGCAGCTGCAAGAAAAGAGGGGGGGGTAAAAAAAACACACGCTGTTTGCACCTGTGTTCTTTCTAATCAATCAATCATTGTAAAAAGCCAAACTCACATCCAGAGGCGTTTCGAAGCTCTTTACCCAATCTACAAAAAAAGAAAATCAGCTGATCGTTCGATTCATACTATGTTGTTCGGTGCCACGTGAAACCTGTTGGGATGAGAATTTCGGCTCATGCGCTTCACACCATTCAATGGAGACAGCGACAAATCGCAATTGTACTTTGTCGAAATTTTAGAAGTATTGCTTCTATTTTGCGAATAACTATCATGGAAACGCTGTCTGATAGAGCATGTTGGTCCAGGAACGCTTAGAGACCTTCTCCTCAGGAAAGTTCATCAAACAGCACAGCAGTCTTATGAAACTCAGCATTACCGCCGTATTCTGCCCTCAACAAGCAATTCTGAGACACTTCCTGATGGCAGCTAATAATTGTGAGTCTGCTCTTGACGCGCTGACACACTAAATCCTTCCTCATGGAAAAAAAAACAAAAAACACTAGTCTTCATTTCAAAGCCACGGCACAGATTAAAATGTATAACTGTGTTTTAAAAAGTGACTGCAACCGAATATTAAACTTCAGTCTTGAGTTCAGCTTTGAAAGTCATTAACAGCGACTGGAGGAGCACCAAACCTCCATTATAATCAGGCAGAGTCAGTTTCTTTCAGCTCTCAGACACGTGGGAGCCGTTCAAGCAGCCGCCGCTCAGACTTCACATCCTTCCCTCTTCCTCCTCCTCCACCTCCTCTTCACCCTGTCAGTCCTAAACTCTACCTGATCCCCCTGTGAGTGATCGCTCTGCTCCCCTTCAAAAAAAAATCTAATGAAACACTCAGAAATGAGCTGCCAGCCTCTGTTTCATCAGAGATGAAGAAATAGAACCTTGGGTTCATGCATTTTTTAATTTATCTATCTATCTATCTATCTATCTATTTATTTATTTATTTATTTATTTATTTTATCAGGACGAAGCACTGAGCAAAAAGTTGATCTTTGACTTTTTCCTGCTTGCAAGGCACTGAACTCACTCCCCCTCTGCAACATCACCGAGGGCACAGATCCTTGCCATTTCCTGGACATCTAGAAAGGTTTTTAATGTGAGGGTGGAATTGCTGCCGAAAAAGTCCCTTCTGATGACCTTCTGAACCTTTAAATCTCATCCAATCACTCAGTTTGAGTCAGGTAGCTTCTTCCTTTGCTGAGATTTATCATCTTATTTCCTGTTTCTGTTTTCTCGTTTTTTCACGCTCTGATTTTCCGGATCCACTTCCCGTTTGAATTTGACAGTCGCTGCTAGTTTGTCAAATTGACTTTCTACATCCTCCTGGCCAGGAACAGGAAAGCGCAATTCTGCACAAATCCTTATCTTAATGACAACGATGTCCTTTGTTAGAAACGCTGAACGCTAATGAATCTCAGGAGCAGTGACATTGAGAAATCACTGTACACACAAGCGGAATGATCTTAAACCTGTAAATATCCTCCCAGGATGCAGCAATCGGAGGGGGCGGGGCTTCCTGCCTCACTCGCTCACTCGCTCGCTGGCTCGGGTTCAAGCGGTTGAGCCGAGGTGAATTTCACCGTGGCTGCGAGTGATTTTCCCGCCGCTCTCCCGCAGAATCCCAAGACGCTCGTGAGGCGCGTCTCCGTCTCCGGCGTCTGATGTGCTTTTGTCAACTTATCTGTCAAAAGCAAATTTACAATGAAAAAAAAAAAAAAAGTGCCCCGAGCCTATTTCATGCCAGCGGTTCCTTTAATTAATTGGGGAATTGAGACGTGTGCCGGGAATCACAACAAGGAAAATGTGACAAAGGCCGCGATCCTGTCCTGAAAGAGTCACTGCCGCTGCCTCGAGGCCGCCGTTTTACAGTCTGGTCACATGACACTGATGACACTAAAGGCTGGAGCCGCTCGTTTGAAGTAACAGTGTTAAACCGAAGGTTTCCACCCACTGGTTCTGAAGCCTGGTTTCACTGTCAGCGGCGCCACCTTGAGCTTCCGCTCCGTTTTGAAACCAGAAGATTACGTATTTGGATGTGTGGGCGGGGCCTGGAGGTAAGCAGTGATTGGAGCGTGAGTGCAGCGTGTCACCACTACACCCGCCCACCTGCCGATAAGCTGACTGCAGTTGGCAAATACACTGTAGCCACGCCGACAAATGTATAGACATTTTGACTCGGAATTTGACCAAATTAGTCAAAGTGGATGTTGGAGCCTGTTGGCTCTTTTTTTTCACTGCCGATTTAAACCAACCAAAACATTTGATTTAGTTTGTAACAGTGTGATTTCAGGGCTCTTTTCCGTGTTGACAGCCATTTCATCATTTTTAGTCTTTTTGCAACCGACTGTGGCGCCCCCTGCCGGCCAAACAGTAGAATGCAAGTTTTTGGTATTTCCATGTTGGCCCCCATTTTTCAAACTGGAAGCTCCGCCCATCTTTTTCTGACAGAAGTTCGATGGATTTGCTCCATAACGCTGCTGCTAATGCTAGGGAGCCGACCCTTCGGCCTGATGTTTGTTTGTATTGAGTTGTGTCGTGTCGTGTCGTGTCGTGTCGTGTCGTGTTGTGTTTTAACTGTCTCTCTCTCTCCGCTCGTCCTGACAGAACAAGATGTTCATCTACCGGGGGAAGGAGTACGAGCGCTGGGAGGACTTTGTGGCTCGTCTGCTCACGCAGTTCCCCAACGCAGAGAAGATGAAGACGACCACGCCCCCCAGCGAGGACACCAAGGCCTCGGCCGGACAGTGTATCCTCAACATCTCTTTGTTTTTTAAAGATGACGCTCGTGTTTTTTTGTTGGTTTTATTATTATTGTTGTTCTCCTTGATTGTTCCCGCTGAAGACATTCAGTGTTTCACGGTGAAGCCCATCCTGGACCTGCCCGCCAAGTTCCAGAACAAGCCCGTCTCTGAGCAAATAGTGAGGTGAGCAGAAGGATTCACACTCACTCACTCACTCGCTCACTCACTCTCCCACTCACTCACTCTCCTCTGCACTGACAATTTTACCAAGGCTGCGCTGTACAACGTGAACTTTTCAAACTCACAACCTGACAACAAGACCAAACCCCATTTTGTTTGTCATTTGTCCTTTTGTTCATTTGGTTTTCACTGCCGCTGTCACGCTGCATTGCGATTGGCTGGTTTGTTGTGGCAGTTTGCAGCAGCAGTCGCAGCGACAGGGAAGTTGAAAGGAGACTCCTGGGACTTTGTGCTGCTGAACTCAACTTATTTTGCACCCTGGAAGACTTCAGGGTGTCATGTGACATAACTGGCAATGCGCACATGAGGGAGGGGCCAGTGGTGGTTGGGGGCGGGGCCATGTGCATTGTGCAGGCCGTGCAGAGGAAAAAAAGAATTAAAAAAGCGCTTCAGCATTTATGGAAACATTTATTCAGAGGGAAGCTCTGGCTTGGACCTTTAAATCCTGCTGTGTGCGTGCGTGCGTGCGTGCGTGTGTGTGTGTGCGCGCCTAGTACAAACAGTGTTTGACCTTCCATGTCGTTCACCTGCAGCGGCCGTCTGTTATTAGCTGCAGCGGCGAGTCCAACTCTGTTTCTCTGACATCATCAGCGACCTCGGCGGTGCTCGCCACAGGGGTCGGCCCAGGCTTTTCTGCTGGCCGGCCGTCACGCCTGCTGCATCACTCGTCCGCTGTGCAAATTTACACTGCCCCAAACCCTGGGCAGTGTACCTGCGCTGTGATTGTGACGCCCTGCAGCGCTGCTGTTTGCTGCTGTCCTGCGGGACAGCCAGTGTGACTTTGTGGGCTTGTTGTTGGCGTCCTCTTTTGTCTTTTTTCTCTTCTTTTTTCCCTCCCACTGTCCGTCCCCCCACCACCTCCTCCTCCTCCTCCGTCCGCTGCTTTTTCTCATTTATCCTCTCATTTAGTACAAAAGAGCCACAGTGCATAGCAATGAGACGAGGATCTCTGGGACAAAGAGGTTGTGAAAGAGAGTTCGGTTGCAGACACACACACACACACACTGCTGACCTTGCTCTGTCCAGTCTGCGATCCTGCAGCCCGACGACTAATGACATGTAAATTCTTCATTTAGGGGGAAGCGCCGCTGATTCTGGCTCCTCCATTCATCTTTTTATTAGATCAGAAGCTCCTCCACTAATTCCTGCTGCTCTCATCTGCTCAGAGAGAGAGAGAGAGAGAGCCAGAGAGACAGAGATACAGAGAGAGAGAGAGACAGAGAGACAGAGAGAGAGAGAGAGAGAGAGACTCTCATCAGCTCCCGCCTCCTTGTACATTTTCCCCATTAAACTTGAAGCCGCCGCTTCTCACAGACTTGAAGCTGCGAGATGTTTGTTGTTGCTGTTGGTTGGGAACAACAGCGGAACTGCCCTTTAAACTGAAACCTGCTTCTGAGGTTCCTTCTGTCACATTCGGCTCCATATTTTATTCATCATTGTTTGCTAATCAAGGCAGATTGTGGTTTTAGAAACGGCAGGGGCTGTGTAATTGCGTGTGCGAGCAGAAGCTGTGGAGGAGGAGAGGAAGGCTGCAGGAGGTTGTGAGGCAGCAGAAGCAGCAGCAGCAGCCGCAGCCGCGTGACATTGTCGTTTTCCTGGTGTAAAAAGTTAATTAACCTCGTTTGGAAGAGTTCGCAGCAGTCGGTCAAGAGTCGTATTCGGTGTGTGTGTGTGTGTGTGTGTGTGTGTGTGTGTGTGTGTGTGTGTGTGTGTGTGTGTGTGTGTGTGGGCGGGGGAAGCTGAAATCCCGAGTCCACGTGCTGGAACGCCAAAGCCAGTTTTGATCTGAAGCAGAAGCCGCGGAGCCTCTGAGTCAGACTGCAGACTGACCGCAGCACTTTTAATTTAGTCGGCAGCTGATTTATTCTATTTATTATTTATTTATTTATTTATTTATTTTCAAATGATCAGGATTACTCATTTACTTGTCTGCCTCTCCTCTCTGTCCGTCTGAAGCTTCTACACAGTCAACGCTGTTCACAAGTTCCAGTACTCCAGGCCGCTGCGGAAGGGCGAGAGCGACAAGGACAATGAGTTTGCGGTAACTGCCTTTCATTCTGTTTCTATTTCTTCTTTTTTCTCCAGAAGTTTTCAAAGTTGAAGGCGAAGACGTCACTCACTCGGTCTGTATTTGGTTCTGATTGAACTGATTCAGAGACCAGTTGGGGAAATGGATCCAGAAACATTCAAAACTCCAATGTTAGACACATTTCATCAACTGGCGCATTTAGCCCTCTGTTTGCAGCCCTTCGCTGAAAACCGAGGCTTAAGGTGCACCTAACACCTAACTTAAGGTGCCAGGGCTTCTCGCCTGTGAGGAGAGGAGTTGTTGCCCTCTGTGACATCACAAAGGGACAGCAGTGTTGCAAGCACAGGAAAGCAAGGAATAGATGGACTTTTGATTGGCCCCTTGATATGGCTGGTTAACCTTTAACCTTGAACCTCAGCTGACACCTGACTGACTGGTGGGGTCACTAACCCTGCAATCGGGTATGAGAAGTGCCCTTTGTGACATCACAGTGGGTTTCTTCTCAAACCTGCTGCTGTCTGAAAAGACAGAGGCATCAGAAGTGAAGGATGGACTGGTTTGATTTACTGACTGGATGGAGACTCGGCCTCGACCTTTAAGCTTCAGTAAACAGCAGATTTATCACAACCAATCACAGCAAAGCTGGATCCATGCCTCTCATTTCATTGGCTTACACCTCCAGAGTTGTATTTTTTTCTGCATTCACTCATTCATTCATTTTCCATCCTTCAACCTGGTAAACAACGGTCACTTCCTGCCACCGGATGATTCGTCCGAGGAGCGTTGAGTCAGCGCCGCTAATGGCCTAAAACGATGGAAAGCGAGAGGAGAAAAAAATGCTGAGACGGGCGACTCACAGCAGGCGGCTTGACGACGGGATGCTTTGTCTTCTCTCGGAGCTCAGCAGCAGGAAACTGAGCGGAGACGCTCCAAGGATTTTCAATTTTTATGTTTTTTATCTGGTTCCTCGTCTCCGCAGCTGCTGGATGTTTTTTTTTATCTCCCGATCCAGTCGCCTGCTCTACTTTTTGTCTTCTTTTTTTTTTTTTTAACACACTAGTTGCAATCTGCTTGCACTCCTGTCTGTGTGTCATCAGCAGGATGACTCGTAGCCTCTCAGAGGTCACTCAATTCACAGATGAACCCTTGAATTCTAAATCTTTGATGGAGATTCATTTAACATCTCCGTGATGAGGCAGTTTTGCCACCAAACCCTTTTTCCCCCTGTGCAGGTGAACGACAGCAGGATAGATGGAGAAGCTAAAATAAGATGGAGCGTCTTTGAAAGTAAATGAAGTCACTTAAAGGCCCAGTTGGAAAATATATAGCAGCATCCAGTGGTGAGAAAACAGGCCAGAGTTTCCAGGGTTCGTATCCAGGAAGGTTTTTTTTTTTAGCCGACGCAGCGATTTCAATTAAAAAAAAAAAAAAGCCTCCCCTGATTTGCCTCTTGACGCTGGCTGGAGGTGGTTTTCACACCGTTGAGCTGATGGAGGCAGATTTGTCTGGGAAGCGCTGACGTAGCAAACATCTTGGTCACGTGACTCTCTCACACGCACGAGGCCCCGTCGGGGTTTCAGGGTTTTACTCTTGGACGGACTGTTAATGTTAATGTTAATTCACTGAACGCCTCCATTTCAAGTATTTATTGACTTATTTGTGAAAAAGCCGTTTGTTGCCCTGGCAGCTGATGTTAGCATGTCACTAACTGGCCGCTAGCATGCAAGGCTTGATATATCCTAACTTCCAAAACTTACTTCACGTTGAAATTAATTGCAAAATTTCAATTTTATTCACGAAATTTCGTCTCTTTTACGTTAACTTTATTCTCAAAATTTCCACTTCAACCTCAAAATTTTAACTTTATTTTCATATAACTTTATTTTCACAAAAATCAGTTTTCTTTTTTTTCTCTTCTTGTGGTCCTAATCCTCTTCTGTACAAAACGCATATTGCATATTAGAGGATTTTTTTTTCTTCTCATTTTTATCTTAATTTTCCATACGTTATGAATGCGATATTTTTGAAATGAGCATTAAAAAGGCTGCATGTAAAGTCATCCAGTCAGAGAGCTGACCGTCCATCTCTTCCCATCACCTGTTTTATGATGCCAGTCGCTGCATTGAAAGGAGGCGGAGCCAAAGCCACGCAGAATCCTATAAAACCACAAATGCATCTCGGCAGTTTTAACAAGGTCGTCTGACCTCAATAAACATGGATTCCTGCTGACAGTCACCAACACCATCACCTTTACCATCACCATCATCTTCATCTTCATCACCATTTTTAATCAGCATCCAAGGCAGCCTCGCAACATCCATCGCTCAAACACGACCTGCCTCCCTTGTAGTTTGACAGGAAGGCAGTATCCCTTTGTGACATCACCTCCTGGCACTTCCTCACTGACCCTCTCTCTCTCTCCTCCTGCTGCAGAACATGTGGATCGAGAGGACCACCTACTCCACGGCCTACAAGCTGCCCGGCATCCTGCGCTGGTTCGAAGTCAAGTCGGTCTCCACGGTGAGTAGAGAGCAGAGCGTCGGCCAATCAGGCGAGCAGCCCGAATGTTCCCTCTGCTCACCGCTAATCAATGTCATTTGTCCACTTAAGCCGTTTGGGCGGTGGTGGTCGGTGTGGAGGTGTGCGAGCGCCGCGCTCCCTCCGGCTGCCTCCAGGGGGCCGCGGTCGATTCCTGCAGCTGTAGAACTGCAGAGAATAGCATCACAGCGCAAAACACCGGGTTCAGGACTGTTGATCCTCCTGCAGCAGAACTATACCGACTGCTGCGCCGCTAACGAACTAACAGGGGGTCCGACTGCGGCAGTATGACTCGGGTGGTTTTTCATTTTGTTTCTTTTTTCACCGGAGCTCCTGCAAGCAGCGCCCCATTAAAATTTCAGCATTTTTGCCTCCATCGTTTTCATTAATTAAAACGTACGTCCGGTGTTCCTGTTTCAGTTTTGGATGTTTTTTTTTTTCTCTTGGAAATCTTGCAGGACAAGAGAGTGCAGCTTTATGAGTCGCCAAGAGGCCAATTTATTTGTTTGATTCTATGTGCTTTTTTTCAAAAGTCCCCTGGCAGGTAGTTTCTGAAAGTGGGGGGAAAAAAAACGATTTTGAATATTTGGATGAGTGAAAAACCTGCAACATTTGGCGTTGAATTCACAGGGAGCTGCAAGATAAATTAAACAAGACAAAGGGAAGTGGGTTGGAAAAAAAGAAGCCAAGGACAGGAAGTGAAGCAAAAACACACAAGGGAAGATGTGAACGTAGAACTACAGCGCAACAAACCAAACTCCCCCAAGAAACCCAGTGGAGCGCAGCGCTCGTCTCGTCTCTCATCGACTTCTTCTTCTGTCCCAGAGCAAACAGGCGTCTTTGCTTAATTAGCTCTGAGAAGTCATCGGCAATCAATCGCTGCTGTTTGCTGCTTCCACTCCACACATCCTCGTGTTTGCAGCAGAGGCCTCAGAAAGTTGCTTGATTCTTGCATTTCTGCCGCCTCAGCGGAGTCAAGTGTCATCTGACCACATTTGAATCTGGTCTGACTGTGGATTCTAAAAGTTCACTTCTGTCAACTCAAACTTCACTCAGTGTGAAATGACACGCAGTCATTTAAAGCAAAACGTAGCACCAGAAAAGCAGGTAGTTGGGTTGTGGTTACGTCGATGACCATTTTTAACACGAGCGTGTAAATGAGGGTCATCGCCATGGCAACAACCTGGCTGAAGGTTGCAGCAAAGAGTCTGAAGCCAAAGTCTTGCCACATTCCTTGGCACACTTCCTGGTTTTCCCAGGGGGCGGGGCCTAATTGGGATATTAGCTCTACAATCATGTTGTGTTTTCTTCTAAACTCCTCGAGCTGGAGGGGATCCAGAGCGATGGAGTGGGACTGGGAGTGAAATTAATGACAGCAATCACTCTGAGCTCTCCTCCTCCTCCTCCTCCTCCCGTTCCGGGAACAGCTAATAATATTTGTGGAGGCGGGAATCGGAAAACACCCTCAGCAGATGCTCCGCCCCGGATGATCTGACTGGCGGCTCCAGAGTGATTCACTGATTCCCCGCAGTAAAGGAATCATAATGGAGCACATGTCTGGTTCCAGGGCGTCATGGTATCAACCTGCAGTGTGTGTGTGTGTGTGTGTGTGTGTGTGTGTGTGTGTGTGTGTGTGTGTGTGTGTGTGTGTGTGTGTGTGTGGAACTAAATGACCTGACGGACCCATCCCCTCCCATCCACAGGAGGAGATCAGTCCGCTGGAGAACGCCATGGAGACCATGCAGCTGACTAACGAGAAGATCAGCAACATGGTCCAGCGGCATCTCAACGACCCCAACCTGCCCATCAACCCGCTGTCCATGCTGCTCAATGGCATCGTGGACCCGGCCGTCATGGGCGGCTTCACCAACTACGAGAAGGTAGCCAACAGTCGCTGTGTTGTGAAGTCGTTTGGGGGCGGGGGAGCGGGGGGTGTAGTTTCAAAAGAGGAAAATCTTTGGCTGCTCCTTTTTGATGGGTTAAAAAAAAAAAAATCACTATAATATGAGGATATTAGAAGCAGCCTGCTGTTCCCAGCCTGAGGGTTTGAATCCTTTCACTGACTTTCATTCAAACATTTTCTTCATATCTTCACTTGAACAGCTCGACGAGCCTCCGAGCGGTGAAGTTATTTGTGTTCCAAGGTTAAAAAAAAAAAAAATGTGCATGGAAATATTAAAGGTCGCTCATTCTGAAAAAATATAATCTTCCATCAATATTTGGTTAAAAAAAAAAAGTCCTCTGTGATGTCACACAAGGCACTGATACCTCTCCCAGGTTGGTGACCACACCCCCATCCAGGTGTTAGCTCCGCCCTCTGAGACCACCCTGCTTCTTTTCATCAGTTTTAACAGAAGGCTGTAAACAGAGGCTTAAACATCAGCCGTCTGGATTTGTGGAGAGTTTTTTTCTTGTTTTTTTATTTATTTGTTAATATTC
The DNA here is from genome assembly GCA_009823395.1 of Thamnaconus septentrionalis. Classification (NCBI taxonomy): domain Eukaryota; kingdom Metazoa; phylum Chordata; class Actinopteri; order Tetraodontiformes; family Monacanthidae; genus Thamnaconus; species Thamnaconus septentrionalis. Next base: position 17,928,412 of record CM020503.1, on the reverse strand, counting down.
TTCCGAAGAGAATATCGGAACTTTAAAGTCATGAAAAAAATAAAAGCTTAGCTAGTTTGCTGAGTTTGCTGCACCTCTTTTCTTTTTGTTTTATTCATCTTTCTTCATTTAGTGTCACTATTTGTTTTCACTGACTCTGAAACCCCCCCGGTGGTTGATTTTGCTGCTGCAGTGGAGAAATTATTCACACACACACACACGCACATGTTTGTTATTCTTAGCACAGCTTGTGTGTGCGTGTGCACGCGCGCGTGTGCATCTTTTTCCTTTCAGATTCTTTTTATGGAAATGTTGCTTCCTTGTGATTCTCTACCCAAAAAAAGTCACAAATGAAACTTCAACATTGGCGCTCAGATTTATTCCTGACAAAGCTCACGGGTCAAAACTGAAGAAGAAGAAAATAAGATTTTTTTACTTTGTTCCTCCACCTTCAGTTTGATTGTAGAAATATTATCTTGCAGAGTGGTGTGTGCGTGTGTGTCGGAAGAAGAGCGACGCGAATGCTCTGCCCTCGGGTCACTGCTTCATCTCAGAGAAAATAGTGCCGCCGCCGCAGCAGCAGCAGCTGTGGATGGAGTCGACTTCTTCACATTACCTTCTTCCCCACAGCTCCACTGCTGGGAGGTAGTCTGCGATTTTCTCCCTGCCAACCAACTCACTCTGCTCTGCTCTGTCTGTCTGTCTGTCCTCTAGGCCTTCTTTAATGACAAGTACGTGCAGGAGCACCCGGAGGACCAGGAGAAGATCGAGAAGCTCAAGGACCTCATCGCCTGGCAGGTGAGCGGGAGCCCTCGGCCGCTTCACCATCAGGGGGATAAAAGCCTCCTGGATGAGTTTTGTGCTGCGGAAGTGTCTGCAGGTGTTATGGCCTCGGCTGCTCTCTGAGTCGCCGCAGAACTTTATTAATATTTGATTGCAAAACAAAAGTGAGCACCTTCAAAAGGTTTTTGCAGCATGTTTTGTTGGTGGTTTCGTTTTGGGTTTTTTCTTTTTGCAGCCCAACTTCAGTGAAAATACACTGATAGAAATCAAAGATGAGGCTGAATCAGGCTGCAGCTCAGACGCTTGTTTTATTCACAGCAGCAATCTGGCCGACGAGACCAAAGGAGGGAGAACAGTCTCAGTTTCTCATCTTTTTTGTCACATCTTGAGATCTTGAAATTCCCTGTGTTCTGCACCTGAACGAACTCAGAAACCAACAGCAGCTCTGAGTGAGAGGCAGTTTTTCTACCTCAGAGGACAAACATGTTAGACAACTGGTGGCACGAAAAAAAAAAAAATTCTGAGCTAAGCAGCCAGAAATGTCCCTCTGTCACCAGGTGACCATGTGACCAGTTTCTGCTCCTCACTAATTGCGTGTGCAGGGTTTATTTCCTGGTTACTTCCCATCTCTTGAGGAAAGGAGCCACAGAAATAGATGATGGGGAGAAACATGAGGAGGCAGCAAACTGGAATAGATGGATCTGCGGTAGATTCATATCCTTCCTGCTGCTCCGTCCAGAGACGTCTCTGGCTTTTATTCTCTCACATCTTGAGGGTGAAGGATTTCATCAGTGGAAAGAAAGGCTGAAAAAGGCTTCCTGTTCTGCTCCGACTCCGGCTTTCTAATGGAATCCATCCTGAAGCATCAGTGGCTGAGAGTCCTGTGAGGGCCAGAGATCGGTTTCCATGTCCCACTTCCAGGTCTTCCAGGTTTTCTGCATTAGTGTTTTCCAGTTCAGGACTGGAGTTGGGATACTGCAGGACCCCCCTGGTGATTCACTCTGTCTATTTGCACTTTGTTTAAGGGTGGGGGTGGGAGGGGGGGTATTCTGGACAATCAGTAGTTTTCCCTCCAGTCTCCATCACTTTGATTTAGCGATGTAGTCGCAGCCCCTGCTTCCCAAAGTCTCTGCTTCCTTTTGGTGCTGATGTACCAAACCCTGGACACCAAGATTGAAGTGGAAAAACTTCCAGTCAACTTGTGTTTGTAAAGCGCTAAACCGCATTCAAAGGCATCTGGAATTCCATCCACCACATCCGAATTCCAGGTTTTTGTCCTCTGGCTTCTGTTTTCAACTCTTCACTTTGAGATTTTGGGGCCAGTTTAGCGAGAATCACCCAAGAATTAAACACACACACACACACACACACACACACACACACACACACTCTGGTGGATTCCCCCTCTTCATCCCACCGCTGGGAAAAATTAATTGAATTCTCAGGCACTTCTCAGTAAAATAGGTCAACTTTGTGCTCTGCCTCCCTGCCGGAGTGCCAACTTCTTCCTCCTGTGTGTGTGAGTTGGGGGAGGGACTTCTTTTTTTGTGCGATCTTTTTGTCTTTGCGGTGACGCACTGAGTCACACAGGACTCGCCGCCGTGTGCGTCTCAGCGGCTCCCAGCTTGAAGCTGTTCAGCACGCTGCTCCCGATCTCATTGCCTTCACGTCTCCTCTGTGAATTTTCATAATGGCTTTTTTATTTTTATTTTTTCTTGGTTCCATACCAGTTACCGCTCCAGTTAATTTATTTTTTTTATCTTTTTTTATTTTTTTTACCTTCCACACATCTTCAGTAGGACAGCAACGCGGTGAGATGCAGGATCCCACTGACTGAAGTGGGGAAAAGCAGGTGCTGCTCACCTAAAAATACTTTTGCCACCACGTTATTATTATTACAGGGCAGAGAAATGAATATGGGAGCTGACAGCTGCGCTCTGCCGCTAGACTTTCCCCCGCGTTGCCGTCCTGCTAAGAGGTGAGCAGTGATTGGAGCGTGAGTGCCACTTGTGCTCTCAACGCCGGCCCGCCGGCCAATAAAAAAAATCCAGTTAGCTGCTACACTTTTGCCACACCCGCAACTTTCTGGACATTTTTACTCAGTATGAGACCAAATCAGATAAAATGGATATTAAGGCCGATTGGCTCAATTTCTTTACTGGCAATTTAGATCAACAATAAAATCGTAACCACTTTGTAACAGTGTGAATTTACAGCTCTGTAATGACAGCCAGTCATTTTTAAAGCCTTTTTGCAACCAGTTTTGGTGGCCCCTGCTGGCCAAATGATAGAATGCAGAATTTTTTTACTTCCTGCATTGGCCTCTTTATTTGAAACTGGAACCTCCGCCCATTTTTTAGTACAGTCAGTGCATAGAAGCTACTTTTTCTGCTATTTAACGACACCCCCAAAAGTTGCACAGCGCTCCCTGCTGGTCAGGTAGAGGACCACTGGTCCCTGGTTCCCTGCCCCGACACCCTCTCTCACCGGAACTTGCTCGTCCCCTCGCCAGGTTCCCCTCTTCCTCATCGTCAACCCCTCCAACAAACTTCTTGACTGTTTCCTTTGGCCTCCTGGTTTCTCTCCTGATGATGGGATGCTGACGTCGGTGCGGCTCGTTCTGTGTGAAAGCACGGCTTCTCTTGTGCATCACGGATCCCAGCTGTGTTCCCAATATCACTTTAGGAAGTCAACAACGTGACTGCAGTATTTTTTTCTTCTCTTCAGCTTAAAGGGCCCCACGTTGTGATTGCCATAGCTTCCAAACTCCCCCTGGTTTCTCTTTGTTTTGGTGTTTGAAGGCCCTGGGAGGCCCATTAAAAACTGTCAGAAGATGTTTTTAACCTCCAGGGGGCCGAGACGCGATCTTGCAGCTCCTCGGCGTTCAGGTAGTGCAGTTTTCAAAGATGATTAGAGGTGTTGAGACGTGCTCATTGGGCAACTTTCAAGCTAAAATTGACTTTTTGAAATGCTTGTTTTATCGGATTCTCTGCCTTCGGCCGGTTCGTCTCCGTGTTTCAGAGCAGCCGCAGTGGACCAGCGCCGGCACCACTAGTTGAGAAATAGAAGCAGGAGAGACTGTCGCTGTGACAAAGTGCCTCTTGACATTTTTCATTTACTGTTCCCAGCCACTTGTGGCGATTCTCTCCCTCCACTTTTTTTTTAAGCTGCAGTCGCTGCTTCCTCAACTGATTTCTCTTTTGTTTTATTTTTCCCCCTCAGGACATTTCAGTTCATGTCACAAATTTTCAGTTTTTCACTTTTACTTCCTTCCCTGAAAAGAACAAAGTTTATCCACATCAAAGACTGAAGCGCGTTGTTTTTTTTGTGTGTGTCAGTTCAAAAAGCTGCTGGGTTTTTTTCCAAAAGCTGCCTCCAGATCTCCTCCAGCTGAACTTCATCACCTTCAGCCTCGCCTGGAACCGCCTTCTAAATCACTGATTGACTGATAGGATTCAATTAAAATCAAGCTTCCAGCCAAACGCTCAGTGAAAACTTTTACGAAATTTTACAAAAATAAAAAACAACATCACAAAGATGTGTTCCAAAAATAATGAAAACAAGTAGCATGTTAAAATAACAAATCAAAGTAGCAGGAGGTGGTGGTCGGCAGGCCGTGTGACATCATGATGGTCAAGTCTAACTGCTGCATCATAAAGTCGCCGCCCTGCTGGACTGATGGAGCATCAGACATTGTTTTGGTTTGAGTTGAATCATAGGTTGAGTTGGTGTGATTAAACAGAGCGTGGAGTGGCCGCGCTGCCCCTCACTGCCTGCTGCAGCTCCGTTAGAAGGAGTGAATCCTGCCACAGCTCTCAGTTTCGCTGTCGGGCTTTTTAGTTTTTTTCTGTTTTTGTTTTTGTATTTTTTGCCGTCTGTCGATTTTCATCTCGCCGCACTCATCTGCCTGAGCTGCACCTTTCCTCCTCTCCACTCCACTCCTCTCCTCTCCTCTCCTCTCCTCTCCTCTCTTCTCTTCTGAGGAGTCCCAGCTGTGATGATGAAGATTCTCAATATCAGAGTGAATCCTCGGGGGGCCTTGTTTATTTATTTATTTGTTCACTCATTCATTTGTTTGTTTGTTGATTTATTTATTTATGTATTCAACTGCTGCTTCTCCTGGAAGAGGCTGAAACTCAGCGAGTCAAACGTCCCCTCGGGTCGCAGCTGCCGTGTTTGGCGACACGGTGACACCTGGGCCGAACGTGTCCTCACGGTTGGCTGTTCAGATAGTTCAGGATGGGAGAGGCACTTTAATATCACACCCAAGGAAATGCTCATCCAAATGCACCAAGATGTGGTGACAGTGTTGCCATAGTTGAACCTCCACTGCAAATGACTTGGCAATACCTTTCTCCAATTAAAAAGACCTGTGTGTGTTTCCTCACTCCCCCTACTGGTGAGAGACTGAACCATCAAAAAGCCTGTTTTCTCTCGTTATTTTTCAAATGTCACACACAAACCAACTGGAAAACAAGGTTTAGACTTGACAGTGTGACTAATGTTAATGTAGATGTTTGTTTTGTTATTTTTTCTCCGTCTTTTGTTGAATCCAGTGTAAAAAAAATAATAATAATAAAACAGCCGTCGTCATGAGAGTGTTGCCGCTCGTTGCATCACATGAAAAAAACGGAGCTGCTGTCGAGCGCCGGCTGTTCAAAAAGGTCCCGCTCAAATAAGAGGAAGAAAGAAAGCGTAGCGGCGGCCGGGGAGTCGGAGCTTCGTCCCCACTCAAGTAAACGTCAGACACTTCAAACACCTGCCGCTGCTCCGCCTTCATCTGCTGCCAGCGCCGCGAGCTTCTGGGGACGAGGCAGAAGATGCAGCCTGGAGTGGCCTGGTTCTGTAGTCCACGGAACCGGCGTGCTCGGATTTAAGAAACCGCAAGAGTGGGATTGCAGACTCAGGGAGGTTTTTCTGGTTGGTTTCTGCTTCTTTTACGAGCATCGTTATTCCTCCAAGAGACAGTCGGCAAGTGTTTGGAACCGTCCTGGTTGACGTGGGAGTGACTGCAGCTATCGATTAGCTTTGGGAAGGGAGTGGATCGGTTCCAATTGTTTAAGCGATTGAAAATGACAAACACAGTGTCCTTTATTCTAGAACCAACAACCACAAAAAATACAAAATTATGATAAATCTATAAATATAGAATTGTTTTTAAAATTTATATGAAACAATAAATAACAGCAGCATAAATGTATCAAAGTTCCAAGTCAAATGAAATGTTTCGCAGCGGCGAAATGAAGGAAATGAAGCGTCGACTCATGAAAATTTGAATCAAATATTTTATTCATCGATGGAGTCGATTAATCCTTTCAGCTCTGATTGTGAGGCTTGGGAGCTGAACACCGGCAGAATAAAATGATGCTCTCTCTCTCTCTCCCTCCTCTCTCTCTCTCTCTCTCACTCTCTCTCTCTCTCTCTCTCTCCCTCCCTCTCTCTCTCTCAGACTCAGAGAGTCTCTGTGCCGCCGCCGCTGCTTCTCCTCCGCTGCCTTTCATCTTTTCATCTTTTTGTTTGGCGGAAAGAGAGAAACGCCAGCCCCCCCTGCTGCTTCACGACAGCCTCAGGTTGCTGTGTTGGGATCAATCTCTCTCACACTTCTCTCCTCCCTCCCCCTCCAGATCCCTCACCTGGCCGAAGGCGTGCGGATCCACGGGGAGAAGGTGACGGAGGCGCTGAGGCCCTTCCACGAGCGGCTGGAGGCCTGCTTCAAGCAGCTGCGGGAGAAGGTGGAGAAACAGTACGGCGTCAAGACGCTGGTAGGAGCTTTTTTTTTTTCCCCCATCGCTCGCTTTGGCTCTGACCTTTGACCCTTCTGATGCTAGATAACTTTAACTTGGTGGGTGATTTGTGATTTTTTTTTTTCATCCCTGCTGAGCTCTGCATGTCGAGTCAAAACAAAGCCTCCTTATTTTAGCTGAGGTTAGCATTCACTCATCTTGGGTGTGTTTCATGCTATTTGCATGAAGGTCCTCCTGCTGCTCCTCCGTTCAGCTGAAGTCAGCTGATGTGCAGGAAGTTGCTACCAGGCACTTCCTGCCTCTCTCTCTAATTGTTGCTTAAAAGGCTTCTTTTTTTTTTTCTTCTTTCCTTCTGTCCTGCCCAAGGTCATTTTTTTAAAGTAGAGGCTGTTGACCTTTTCAGTGAGAGAAGCAAAGGGCCGCTTTAATCATCGTCAGATAAAGAAATTAAAGTTCCATTTTCATGTGAAGCTCTAGTGATGGTTTTTCTGCTGCAGCATCACCTTTTTTTTCTTTTCTTTTTTTTTGAAAACTAGACAGCCAAAAGCAGGACAAAGCAGTTAGCATGTTAGCATGCTGCGCTAACTGGCAGCGTTACGCCAACATCAGGTCAAATTTTCATGTCATATGTTCATGTTTTTTTTTTTTTTTTTTCTTCAAAGCCACTTTTGAGCTGCATAGCATTCTAATGAAATTGTCCACCGGAATTTTTTAACTATTGCTAGCAGGTGTGGATCTCTGGAAATATGAATTGATTTGATTAACCAAAAAAAATTGATGCCTGCTTTTTTTGTTTAAGATGATGAGCGAGACGTCTGTGTTTCAGTCTCAGCGCTGCAGCTGCTGCTGCTGTTCACAGCTTCCAGACTAAATAAGACTGTAGTTGAGTGCAGCAGCGCACCCTGCTGGTGGAGCAGCCTCTGTCAGTCTTGGCGTGCTAGCGGCTACCTGGGTTCCGCTCGGCGTCTGGAGCTTCTGTTTGCTTTAATGGCAAACATCCATCGTGTCGCGCTGCCAATATCAGCGTGGCTGCGTGTTCGCAGGTCGATATTTTCGTTTACGGGGCCAATTTATTGTTCTTTCCACTCAGCCACGGCCGTTTTTCTCTCCTCCTCTCTCTCTCTCTCTCACTCGCTCTCTCTCTCTCCCAATGTGCAGCCGACGGCGGACGAGCGGCGAGGCCCCCGCCCCGCCTCCATGGTGCGCTCCTTTACCATGCCGTCGTCCCAGAGGCCGCTGTCGGTGGCGTCCGTCACCTCCATCTCCTCCGACAACTCGCCCTCCAGGCCCGGCTCGGACGGGTAACTCCTCCCTCACCCTTCCAGTCCTTCCCATCCATCCATCCATCCATCCATCCATCCATCTAACAATAAATCAGTCAACTTTTCCTTTCTGAAGCCCTGAATCACACCCAGAGGCTTGCACAGTACAATCAAGAGAAAAAAACCCAATAGGTCCGAAAACTGTCATGAAAAGCTGCAGTAGTGTCGACATTTTAAGTTTAAAAATTTCAGGATTTGCCCTTTAATAATAAATAGTAGAGGACTCATTGTTTCAAAACTGAAAGACACATTTTAAATATTTCCATTGATCTCTCTCCCTCTCTCACACATACACACACTCACACAAATGGTAAGTGTTGATTTTCAGATGAAGGATGGAGAGATGCTAACCCAGCGGTGGGAACGTGTTTTCACTGGTGGGGCCACAATGGCTTCTGAAATTTGAGCAAGGGGCTGGACCAGGAGCAGGAGGATGGAGTGTTTGGGTGACAAACCTCATAGGAGGAAAAAGATATCATGGCATGTGTAGAAAACACGTTGCTTTAATGTCCACTGAAAATTAACAAAAGCATTCCAACAAAATCAGTGTCTTTGAAGCCCCGCAGTGTTTCGCTCTTTATTGA
>CM020503.1:17810000-17917500 GCA_009823395.1 Thamnaconus septentrionalis | reverse complement strand
AGAAACTATCTAACAATCCACTCACTACTACTATTATTATTGTTTTCATTTGTTGTTGCTGCTCGTTATAAAGTAGCACAAAATGTCTTCACAGTTGGAACCGACAAAATTGAAAGGACAAAAGCAATGTTTAAATTCTCTCATAACATTTCTATGTAATAAATAGGTCAATCTTGACCTCAGCAAACAAAACCCTCCATGGCCGTCACTCTTCTGAGGTCGTTGTGTATTTGTTGTGTAGTTCCAGTATTAAACACAACCTCCATCTTTGTAGTTTTTACCCATACGTCCCTGGCTGCAGTTTTGACAGCGACCTGACGATGGCGCTCTGTCCACCCCGCAGGTCTGGAGCAGAACGGTACGGCGGAGGTCCCGCCGCCGCTGCCCCTGAAAGGCAACACGGCCGACTACGGCAACCTGCAGGAAAACCAGGACGCCAGCAGCCCCTCCACCCCGCCGCCGCCTCCGCCTCATCACAGGGTGGGTGCTCCATCGGTGCTCTGGGGTAGGGGTGGGGTTGACAGGGTCCCACCCCAGGTTCCAGATACATCCGTGCAAACATAATAATCCATCCATCCATCTTCAGTACCTGCTTCCTCCTGCAGTCAGGGTGTGTGGGGGGGGGTCTGCTGGAGCCTCTCCCAGCTCTCATAGGGTGAAGGCAGGGCGACACCTTGGACAAGTCGCCAGTTTGTTTAGGGCCACCTAGAAAAAAAAAAACATACCAGCAAACAACCATTCCCACTCTCACACACCTACCTACTGTCCATTCAGAGCTCCCATCGCCTCACATGCACGTTGTTGGACTGTGGGAGGAAGCCGGAGGACCCGCGGGGAACCCACACACACGCACACAGGGACAACATGCAAACAACACACAGAAAGGAGGCCACGACGTTAACCACTGTGCCATTGTGTCGCCCATATATGAGAAAAAGTTAAGATAAAGTAGCATCGTAGCTTCAGTTCACACTATTGTAAATTCTAAAAGCATGAACATAAAGTATACTTAGTATAATTAATAATATAATATAATTTATAATATTTTATTATCAAATATCTTTTTTTTTGGCTAAAATTTATCTCAATTGAGATATATTTTACCCATTTTTAGATCTTTTTTCGTCATCACAGATGCTGAACTCCCAAATATTAGGAATAATTATTATTATTTTTTGTTGAAAACAAAGGTAATCAACACATTTAACCCTCTGTTTACAGCCTTCTGTCACAAGGGTTTTTATGGAGTTTCCCACTCCACTCAAAATGATCAAAAACAAGACGTCTGCCTGGTGGTGTTGGCCACTAATCAAGGAAAGCTGTCCATGCCCTTGGTGACATCACACAGGGCTGGTTTACAGGCACAGGGTGTTTTAGCACTCACTCTTTGTGAGGAAGGGGGAGCACGCAGAGGAAGTGATGGATGGATTTTTTTTTTCCCTGAGTCGGTTGTTAGTGACAGAAAACATCTTCTGCCTGACACTGAACCTTTGACGCGTTATTTTCCCCCTCGACGCCTCATCCGCATTGTAAGCATGAAGCTATCAGTCACCCGGCGCTCGGGCCTTCCGAGCCGAGCCGGGCCGGGCCAGACGTGATCGATGGCGTGATTACTTCACCTCGCACGTCCATCAGGAGCTCTCCTGCTGTTCATCAGCCAATGACACGCTGTCAATGCGGAACTGACAGCGCTACCAACTGGTTACAATGTTTTTGTTGCTTTGAATCGTAAGTGGAAAAATAAAATGCTTCAATGCATTGACTGTGTCAAAAGATGGACAGTGCTTCCAGTTACAGAAACGCAGGAAATGGAAGGAAAAAAAAAAACCTGCATTTTATAGTTTGACCAGCAGGGACCGCCACAACTGGTTGCAAAAATGACTGGCTGTCAATAGAGGGGAGGAGGCTTAAATTCACACTGTTACAGACTGGTTACAGGACTTTTGCTGATCTAAATTGTCAGTGAAGAAATGCAGCCAATAGGCTTTAATGTCTATTTTGTCTGATTTGGTCAAATTCTGAGCAAAAATGGCCATAAAGTTGTGGGCATGGCCACAGTTTGGTAGACAACTGTAGCCGGCTTCACGGCAATGAGTGGGTGGGTGTTGGGGCACAACGTTGCACTCACTCTCCAATCACAGCTCACCTCTGGCCCCGCCCACACAACCAAATCCGGAACCTTCCGGTTTCAAAACAGACCAGAACTTGGAGACGCTGTCAGCACGGCTGACTGCGAAACCGACCTCTCGGCCTCAGAACCAGTGGGTGGCGTCACCATGGCTCCGCCCATCTTCATATGCAGTCAAGGTATCAGAGGCCCCTCCCCCTTCTGCTTCATCAAAGTCTGAAATCCAGATAACACAGCACTTTTTCCGTGGCATTCGAGATCCAGTTGGTCCTCCTCCAACCCGACCGTCCTGAGTGTCCGTCACTGTTATTCATTTATTATATTATATATCATATATTTATGATATATCTTTTTTGTCCGCCTGCAGCACCTCCCGCCTCCTCTGCCCAGCAAAACTCCGCCTCCGCCTCCTCCTAAGACCACCAGGAAGCAGGCGTCCATCGATTCAGGGATCGTACAGTGAACAGAGACCAAACGGCTCCGACGGAAATAACCCGGATCCCAAAAATCAAATATTTTTTTAAGTGTTTCTCCTTCTTCTTCTTCTTCTTCTTCTTCTTCTTCTTCTACTCCATTTTGCCCACACATTCCTGGCTCCCTGCTGCTGGGCTCGACAAGATGAATACCTCACAACACCCCCACCCCACCCCACCCCACCCCCCCTTCACCTCCATCCCCTCCTCTGGCTTTTGCCTCTTGTGTTTTTCTTCTTTTTAAAACGATGACGAGTGTGTGGCTGAATTCAGGACCAGCAGCTCCGCCCCCTCCCACACTGACCAGCGCGTCACATAATCTCTCCGTGCATAATCCCACCGTGTACAAAAGTTTGTATATATGATTTTTTTTTTTTATTTCAGTTTCAGTTTTTTTGTATGTAATTTGATCATGACTCTTTTATATTAACGTATTATTATTATTATCAATATTATTATTATTATTATTATTATCATTAGCGGCATTTATCAGAGGCGTAAAAAAAAAGGGCTTTTAGGTTTTGAAATTGACTGGGACTCCACCCCCCCACATCTCCCCTGGATTTTATGGATGAACATTTGAAGTGTACACACACACACACACACACTCACACACTGACACACACACACACACCCATCACCTTATGGTTGTTCTTCTGCTTGACAAATTGGATGACAATATTTACTGTTCCCACTTCACTACTGACATGAGTTCTGAATAAACTTTCAAATGTATGTATTTAAAAAAAAAAACAAGAAAGTCTTTGACTTGTTATTTCCTAAAACAACATAGTTAGCCCTCTGTTTATAACCTCCTTCTGAAACTGATGTTTTCTTGGACCTCCTGCGTGTCTAGAAGTGTGTGTGGGAGGGGGTGTGGCCTTAGAGGGCGGAGCCAACACCTGGCTAAGGGTATGGTTAACATGAGACAGGTACCCATTATTGCATTGTTGCCCTTTGTGACATCACAAAGAGCTGAACTGCCTGTCTTAACATGCAGCCTGCCTCAATGCGAATGCTAATTTCGCTATTTTGATGTTCCTCGAACAGTTACAATCAGTCACAGTGGTAAATCCACCAAAACCCTGAGCAGCGCCACCTTCAGGCCGACTGTAGAACACAGTGGTGTTACTCCCTACTGGTGCAGCTGCCGTTTATGTTGCTATAGATACTTAAAAGTGACCTTATCCCACCCACTCCAGCAGAGCTCTTAAAATGTTAAACGTTGAGCCTTTTAGCAGAGTTTGGGAGGTCACCCTCCCACCCTCTAGTTCCTCCTCTGAGCTCTGCTTTCCTCCAGTTCATAAAGTCCTGGTGGAGATCAATAGCCCAGGGATTTAACCCATCATCGGTACCTGCGGCTGGATGAGTGCGGCGTAAGAGGCTCCCGTCGACCAAACGGCTTCTGTCCGACTGATGAATGGACCCCCAGAATTCCTTTCCAGCTGAAAGGAATTGAATAAGTAATATTCAATAAAAATTCAATAAAAAAAGTTTTCCTCTCGCTGCGGCGTCACACCTCTGCAGGCTGCACCACCATCTGAATCTCAGCAGCAGTAGCAACAACAACAACAACAGGACGGTGTTCATCAAAGCCGTTACTCGGCGCTAATCGACCCCCTGGCTGCCTTCGCTTCAACTTCGCTCTGCTGGAATGTTCGGCGGTGGCAGTTGTGGGCGGTGCCAGTGAAACCTCCCCAGGGGGGGGGAGTGCAGTGGTGGTGGCATGCGGGAAAACCAATGACCTATTATGGTCACCGGCTCATCGACTGCTGCTAATCGGCCCATCGATTAGCCCGCGGCTGCGGGAACGTAGCGCCGCCGCACTGCGGAGCCGCAAGCTGGCGGCTAACAAGCAGCCTGTCAGCGAGCCGCCAGTCAGAGCAGAGAAGCCCCGCCCCCAGGAAGTGGGGACAAGGAGCCATCTTGGATAAAAGATTATGTCTCAGGGATACATTTGTTTAACGCACCTCAGTATTAAGTGCATGTGAAGGTTACAAGGAGATTTATCGCAGCATAAATGTGTGATCGTTGCCTGAGAGCGGAAAAGATGCTAAAACAAACATTGCTGCTGCTTGAAAGATTTCTTTTCTTTTTGTCAGGGCAAACTCAAAACTCTACAGGGCCACATTGTATCATAAACTATGTTCTATGCCGGCGACACGGTGGCGCAGTGGTTAGCGCTGCCGCCTCACAGCAAGAAGGTCGTGGGTTCGATTCCGGGGCCCGGGCCTGGAACCTTTCTGTGTGGAGTTTGCATGTTCTCCCTGTGTCTGCGTGGGTTCTCTCCGGGTTCTCTTCGGGTTCTCCGGCTTCCTCCCACTGTCCAAAAACATGCATGTGAGGTCAATTGAATATTCTAAATTGTCCGTAGGTGTGCATGTGAGTGTGAATGGTTGTCTGTTTCTATGTGGCCCTGCGATGAACTGGCGACTAGTCCAGGGTGTCACCCTGCCTTCACCCTAAGACAGCTGGGATAGGCTCCAGCAGACCCCCGTGACCCTGAAAAGGAAGAAGCGGGTATAGAAGATGAATGAATGAATGAATGAATGAATGTTCTATGCCATTTTGTCTGTATTTCTATATTATGCTCAATATACAGCGTTAAGATATAATTAGCCCAAAACTTGGACAATTTGACAGCGACAACTGCAAAGAGTTTTCTTTGTTTCTTGCCAAAAAGTTCCCATATTTTAATTGTTTTGTTGTTGTTGTTGTTTTTTAATATGATGTGTATTTAGCACTAGTGCTGTGCCGGCCGTATAAGGGGAAAAAAGTTAAAGGAGGAACATAAGTGGCAGGTCTTTAAATCCAACTTGGTTTCAGAGTGACCTTGCAATTCATCAGAGCAGTGACTCATAGTGAAGTAGAGAAGAAGAAGAAGAAGAAGAAGAAGATGTTGCTGCCGCTGCTGCTGCTGCACAGTCCGTATCGACGTGTGTGTGTGTCTTTCAGCCATGGTAATATCACACAGCTACCTGGCAGCTCCTTCAATAGGCACTCAGTGATTTGTGCTCAGGCATTATGCTGTAGCCTCAGAATGAAGGAAGAGGGAAAAAACGGAAACAAAAAGGTATGGCCACCGTGGCTTAATGAAAGGGTTTTCCAGCAGCTTTGTTAGGGGGAGAAGAAGAAGGAGATGGAGGAGGCAGAGGTGGAGGGGTGCAGCAGCCGGCTGCCTCTCCAGCAGGAGGAGGAGGAGGAGGAGGAATGTATTTACAGCCTTGGCTCCGCTCGTTTGTCATCTCACCCTGGAGTAATGTGTATATTTTCCTCTAGCGCTGCTGCCGCCGCGTGTTGAGAAGTCGCTTCTCTTCCCAAAGTGCCCTTGGCATCATGAAGAAGGACGGCGGCGCTTCTGTAAATCAGAAGCCTCGCTAAGATCCTGTCGCCTGTTTTACTTTTCTTTCCTCTAACTTCATTTCATTCTGATGCCAAGAGACATTTAAAGGCACAAGCATGTTGGATTTGACACCCAGTGGTGATAAAGTGCATTGCAGCACTGTTTGAATCCTGCTGTGTCCTGATCTTTCCTCCTTCAGCTGTGATGTCAGTGTAAAATCCTCCTTCAGGCTGCCGAACCGGTTAAATCGAGCTTCCCAGACTCTTCCTGGGTCCGGGTCTCTTCGGCGATTCTCCAGATTTAATTGGATTATAGGACTTTTTTTTTCCTACCACGGCGAGTCTTGACTGCAGCCTGTCGCCTACAGTCAGTAGTAGTAGCTGCATCTCCTTCCTGATAGCCGTAAACCAGATTACATCTCCTCTGCTCCGGCTTCACTGACTCCCCGGGATTGATTTCAGGATCTTATTGTTTGTTATTGAAAAAGTTTTTAATGGATTAGTGCCGCTTACGTGTTTCTGACCTTTTTTCCTTTCTTTTTTTTAAAGACCCCACCTTCCATCCAGCTGACCAGCTCCCTCTTGTCGGTCCCGAGACTGGGATTAAGAAGAGAGGAGTGGAGGAGTTCCTCTCTTCCACTGCTTGGCTCGTGGCCCAGACAGTTTTTTTTTATTGTTTGGTCTCCTGCATTACAATTTAGATCACGTGTGTCTTTTATTTCCTCATTTATGTCTCATGCAGCAATTGTGAGTTTGAGTTGACAAAACACTAAGCTAATTAGCAGCTAATTACCCGCAGAGACTGACTTCAGTCCCTGCTGGTCTTGTTCCAGACATCTTTTATGAAGGTGAGGAGAGAAATAAGTGCTGCAGCAGCAGCTTTGCAGCTTCGATGTGGATCCGACTTTACACCATCAACCCAAAACCAACAGCAGGACCAAGTTCATCGTGTCATGAGCGTCTCTCATTGGATTCACTGGACTCGGCTGCAGGCGTCACTCTGGCTGTGAGCTGACCTCATCTTCGTCAACCAGAGACTTGTGACGATGACAGCGATGATGATGATGATGATGATGATGATGGTGTTGATGTGGTGGGTTTTCCCAGGAAGGCTGCCGCTGAGATGTGTTGCTAGGAGACATACCTAGAGATCGGGGGTGGAGAGCCGGGTTTGATGAGGAGGCAGTGATCCTGGCAACTCTCAGCCTCGGCAGCAGCAGCAGCAGCAGAAGGTCCCTTTCTGTTTATTGAAATGGGTGAATTATTGTTTGGTTTTTTGGGTAATTTTCTGTCATATCTATAGCCCCCGCCTAATCTGACAGATGCAGACAAGGTGTTTGATGATGCAGCTGCAGGACAAACAAGCAGCTTCCAGAGCAACTCGCTGGGTGTAAACAGAAAATCCATGCAGACTTGTCTTGTTCACTCTAAACGCTGAGCTCTCACTACTCTCTCTCTCTCTCTCTCTCTCTCTCTCTCTCTCTCTCTCTCTCCCTCTCTCCCTGCCAACTGAGCGTGACTGAAATCAATACTCTGTTCACACATACACACACCCTCTGTTCTGCACTGCTGCTGACAGCTGCGGCTCTACGGGTGAGAGGCCGCATAGCTGACACAATGCTGCCACCACCTGGCTGCTTCTGTCATTGCGCAGGACGTGACTTTAACTCAGTCTAAAAGTCCCAAAGGAAGATTATTGCCCCTGTGTGTGTGTGTGTGTGTGTGTGTGTGTGTGTGTGTGTGTGTGTGTGTGTGTGTGTATTTCAGGGTCCTTGTTGACACCACTGACGCCTTCTGCTCTGTCAAACAGCATCTGCAGTGTGTTGCCTCCAGTCGGCTGGCAGCTCTCACCTGATAGGTCGCTGTGAGCTGCATGGGGAGATATGGGCTTCACGCATCTCACTGCTGATCTCAGTGGAATCATTCATGGTTTGAGCGGTGGAGAGGAAACAGTGAAGGTGTATTTTACTTCACAGTGTCGCTGTAACGTCTGATCTCTCCCAGGACGGAAGAACCTGCATGGCGACGGGGCAGAATTAGGCTGGAGTGCCAAAAATGCAAAAAAAAAAACAAAAAACAAACAATTTGATAAAGAAATAAAACGCCCACTTCTGTTTCTGCTTGGTTCAGTACGTGGCCTGACTGCAGAGCTCTGAGGGACGCACTGCAGGGTCCCTGCAGTGATCGAGGGGCCACACTGGAACAGACAGGAACACTTTCCTCCATTGTTGTCTCTGTGTGGAGTTTATTTGCATTTGCACTGAGCTTTTCTTTTCCGGAGGTCTTCACAAAGTGCAAACTGAAAGCACTCTATTATTAAAGCCTTAACATCATTCTGATATTCAGAAAAATTGAATATATGTCTTAAGCAGCGAGGCTCCAGCAGAGTGCAGGAGGAGGTGGGTATTGAAAGTGGGTGGCTGGAGGTTCAGCAACCAGCAAACCGTGCAAAGCTTCGACGCTGGCACAGTGGTTAGCGCTGCCGCCTCACAGCAAGAAGGTTGTTGGTTCAATTCCAGGCCTGGGACCTTTCTGTGTGGAGCTTGCATGTTCTCCCCTTGTCTGCGTGGGTTCTCTCCGGGTTCTCCGGCTTCCTCCCACAGTCCAAAAACATGCATGTCAGGTCAATTGAACACTCTGAAATTGTCCGTAGGTGTGCATGTGAGTGTGAATGGTTGTTTGTCTCTATGTGGCCCTGCGATGAACTGGTGACTTGTCCAGGGTGTCACCCTGCCTTCACCCTGTGACCGCTGGGAGAGGCTCCAGCGGACCCCCGTGACCCTGATCTCAGGAAGAAGCGGGTATGGAAGATGAATGAATGAGAAGCTCCAAGGCCAGGCTCCGCCTCCGCCAGGGTGATCTCGCTCTCAGTCGTGGCTGTGCAGGAGTCGGTGACCTTCTGCAGAGAAGCTTTTATTATTCGCACGTGTTTAATTTGCCCTGCGAGTTCTTCCCCCTGCCCTGCTTTGTTTCTCCACCAGGGGGAGACTGTGAGAAGGATGGGCCTCGGGCTGTGCTACTGCGATGACTTTGTTTACACAGTTGGAGTTAATGACTTTATCTGGGCCTCTCACAATTGCGCCGGCCTGGAGCAACACATCTCAGAGTTTTGCAGCGACTTCAAAGCAATAAAAAGTTTGTAGACTCACTCATGGTAGCCGAGGCTTTTTGAGGGCGACGAGCCTTTATTAACCCTGCAGGCTGGCCTGGCTGCTGATGGATGGGGCGGCCAATATCAGATTTTAATATGTTAACATTTGCTGGGATTGTAAAACCGTGGCAGCGTACAGAAATGAGGGGGGAAAACATCCACTGTTGGGTTGAAACACACAGTTGTGAAAAAAAAAACCTTGTGACATCACAAGAGGCACTTGATACTTCAGCTAGACCTCTCACAGGCTGATTGTTGACTCCGAGACCTCCTTCAAATTTCCCCCGGCCTTTTAAACATTCAAAAGGCGCCATGATGTATCAGTTTGAAAGGGTGGCAGTAAACAGAGGGCTAAATATGCTGTTTTTGAGAGAGGCTTGGAGAGCTGAGAGGCCATCGCGCTTGAGTCCAAGATTATGAATTACATTTCTAATCTCGACGACTACAACCTTTATGACAAGTTTTTGCTTCCTTGTCTTGTGTCTGATGTTCCATTGTTGTTTGAACTTGGATTCGAAGAAGAAGAAGAAGAAGAAGAAGAAGAAGAAAGAAGAAGAAGAAGAAGAAGAAGAAGAAGAAGAAGAAGAAAAAAGAAGAAGAAGAAGCAAGATCTCAAACCCAGGGGCCTCTAAGTCCAGTCTGACACGTCCAGTCAGCAGTAATTAGCCGTGCGTGGTGTCTGGCGGCCGACAGGTTGTGTTGTTGTCATGTGGGAGTTAACCCCGTCACCTCCTCCTCCCGCCGCTGCCGTGCAGTGTGCGGCCGGGACAACACCTCAAAGCCAAACAATTACACCAAGGTCATGGAGAGGAGGAATTTACCACCGATTAATGCCGGAGTGGCGCAGCGGAGACCAGCATTCCACTCAGGAACGTTGGTTATATTTTATTTTATTCCTGCAGACTTGAGGCCTGCAGGTGTCTGAGGGGGAGTCGGGCTAAATTATAGAGTGGCTCTGTTGGAATGAAAGTGTTCAACCAAAGCATGAGAGAGAAAACCAGACCCTCCTTCTGGGTGAACTTTCCACTTCCTGCTGATCACACCGAAAATCAGACTGCTTGTCTGCCAGGGGTCAAAAACCACAGAGAGCGGCATCAGCTCGCGAAAGTCAATTATCTTTAATTTATTTAATGTATTATTTTACGCTAAACTTTTCAGTTTGAGCTCTGTGTTCTCAGTCACCTCAAACTGTGTTGTTATTATAGTAGTAGTAGTAGTAGTAGTAGTAGTAGTAGTAGTAAGTAGTCTGCATGGAATAAGTGAAATCGAAAACAAGTCAAAACAAAACTTCCCCTTTTTTAAAAAAAAATATTAAAAAAATAAAAATAAACTCCAGACAGCTGTAGCCACTTTTAATATTATTAAAGTGACGTCATTCCAGAGAGTTTGGGGTTTTCTGGAACATGAGGGTTGAGCCTCTTTCTCAGGAAGTCTCACTGGGGCTTTTTATTTTTCCTTTTTCCTTTTTTTGGGCCCACGAGTCATTTGTTGACACAAAACTCGCGGCACTTCTGAAGTGTTTATTGCAAACGTATTTACTTTTTTTTGGTTTGTTTTTTGTTTTTGGCCTCGCGCGCACACACGCTGGTCGTCCTTGTTTGGGTTTGACACTCACCGGCACAGAGTTCAACCAGGACACGGTGACAGCCAGCGCTGTAAGCATGGGAACCATCAGTAAACTGATTTCATCTCCAATTTTTCACTCATTTTATTTATTGAACAAAAATGTTTGTTTTACAATTCAAACTGAGCCGTGACTTTCTTGTCATAGTCATTCACAGTTTTGATTTAAAGTAATTAATTGTGCAGGATATTTTTTATTATTATTATTATTATTTTAATATGGAGTGTACATTTTGTTGTTGTCGTTGTTGTGCCAGTAACCCGAGCCATTGTGCGTAATTACGCGTGGGGAGAAGTTCCATTCAGAGTGCAGCCGAAAAGACTGAGGCAGTATCGGTGCTCATTGATAGGCAGATTGAGGCTGTGGCGGGACAGGAGGAGGAGGGCGTGTGTTGGGAGGAGGGGGAGGGTGACCACGCCACAACTTTTCCTCAATGGGCCGCTACCTGGAGAGGCTCCGAGCGCCGCGCATAAATACCGCCCCACTGTCCCAGGATGCGTTCAGTCCTGAGGGAGAGTCGCTCCAAACCACACTCGCCTCTCTCTCTCACCCACTCCTTTATTTTGTTTTTTTTCTACTGACTTCGGGGAGGGAACCCGGTCAGTCAGTCCGGACGGATTATGAACACTTTCGGACAGCAGCAGCAGCAGCAGCAGCAGCAGCAGCAGCAGCAGCAGCCTTCGAGCCAGCAGAGCAGCCCGATCCAGCACCACAGCGCCCAGGAGCTGCTGGACATGGCCGTGTACTGTGACAACTACGGCGTGTACCAGCAGAACCTGCACCACCATCACCACCACCACCACCACCCGCAGAGGCCGGCGGCGGCCCACGCGTCCGGCTACGGCCTGGGCGAGTACACGTCCCCGCCCTCCGCCAACCCCTACCTGTGGCTCAACGGCGCGGGCATCAACTCCTCGCCGTACCTGGCGCCCGGCGGCGGCTCGTCCTCCTACCTCCAGCCGGGCTACGGCTCCGGCCAGCGGCAGTACCTGTCGCCGCCCGCCGGCTTCGGCGGCGCGGACCTGGGCTGGCTGTCCATCTCCAGCCAGCAGGAGCTCTTCAAGATGGTGCGGCCGCCCTACTCGTACTCGGCGCTGATCGCCATGGCCATCCAGAACGCGCAGGACAAGAAGCTGACCCTCAGCCAGATCTATCAATACGTGGCCGACAACTTCCCCTTCTACAAGAAGAGCAAAGCCGGCTGGCAGAACTCCATCCGGCACAACCTGTCGCTCAACGACTGCTTCAAGAAAGTGGCGCGGGATGAGGATGACCCTGGTGAGTCGACATTATTAAAAAATAATAATAATAATATTATTATTATTAAATTAAATGAATAAATGAAATATATAACATATTAACTCAACTCTGTATTTCACTAAAAAAAAAAAACTGTAATTGTTTACTTTCAAATTCATATTTTAAAAAAATTATCTAAATTTCACATATTTTATAACTTTCACATATTTTAATCATCTGATTAAAAAAAGAACAAATAACAGCATATTTAACTTTATTGACCGCAGGTAAAGGGAACTACTGGACGCTGGACCCCAACTGTGAGAAGATGTTCGACAACGGCAACTTCAGGCGGAAGAGGAAGCGGCGCTCTGACGTGAACGCGGCTGACAGCGGAGGCGGCGGTGGCGCGCTGCCAGTCAAATCTGACGACGGCGGCGGCGCGCACCACAAGCAGCTGTCGGACAGCGGCAGTTTGCTCAGCTCGTCCCCGCCCAGCCTGCTCGGCTCGCCGGCCTCCACCGAGCCCAAGTCGTCGCCGCCGCCCTCCGCCGAGCACAGCCCGTGTTTCGGCAGCTTCATGTCCGGCGTCAACTCTCTGCTGGCGGCCGCCGCCGCAGACGGACCACGGGGCGGCGAGCGGGACAACGGCTCCGGGCAGGCCGGGGGGACACTGCCCTACGGCCGGGAGGGCATGTCCGGGCAGGGCTCCTACTCGCCCGTCCTGGTCTCCCCTCTGAACTCTGACAGCAACAGGATGAACTATTACACGTCGATGCAGAGTCTGTCCAACCATTTCAGCGTCAACAACCTCATCTACAGCCGGGAAGGGACGGAGGTGTAGAAGGACCTGCTGCTGCTGCTGCTGCTGCTGCCGCTGCGTGGACTCGAAGTCTGAGGGATGTCCTTTTTTTTTTTTCAATCCGTCCAAGGGAAGCTTCACCACTCACCTTATTATTATTGTCCCCTTCAAGAACTTGTAAAAAAAAAAAAAAAAAAAGATACTTACATCAAAAGGAGTTCAGATATTTTGTTCCTGTCCAGGTGGATACAGCCTCTATTTTTTACTTCAGTATTTCTTTTGAAACGAAATACCTACTGCAGCTGCTTGGTTAAGCTTTTTCCTTGTCTTAAGATAAGAAGATGATATTGTACAGAGATTATTTTCGTAAGAACAAAGTACGTGACATGTTGTTGTTGTTGTTGTTGTTTCTTTTTTGATATGACTGACTTGTTTTATTTAAAGTGATGCTGATGTTTTTGAATAAAAACGTTTATTTTAACTCAGCGGTTTGAGCTCATGGTTTAATTTTTTTCCCCATTTCAAATCTTAGCCAATAAAAGAAAATTAGACATGATACATCTTACTTCTCCTTGATTTGTTGCTTTTCAATTTCTTCACCAATTCCTTCAACCAATGATCCATCCCCAAGTTCTCACCAAACTTTATTTGTCCATGGGCCCAAATATGTTCATAGAAAAAAAAAACAATAAAACAAAACAAAACCACATATTCAGTGTCTGGATGGAGAAGAAAGCTTGTCAGGAAATCTGAAGTCAAGTGGCCATAAGCAGTAAAGTGTGTGAGACAGGAACATTTTCCGCTTGTCACTTCCAATAGGGCCGTTTCAACGGGGAGCCAGACCTTTAACTTACTTCCACCAGGTTCAGAAGTTCAGCTTTTTGTCTGGACTCTGACTCGCAGCGAGCGAGCCTGCTGTTCTTTTTCCCTTTTTCTCCTTTTCAATTTTTCAATCTTTAATCGCAGCTGCCAGCATCCAAAAAAAATTGTCATGCAAAAAATTAAAACTCCACCCCCAAAAAAATAATTTGGAAAAAAAACCTTCCGTGTGCTTTTGTGTGAATGCGGTGAATGGGATTTCTTGTTGGATTAATTTTTTTCTCTTTCTGTATCGGCATCCGCTGTGCAGGAGCATCCGCTGAACAAGAGTTCAACTGCATGTAATGTCCTTTTGTTGTGGCCGTGACCCGGTGGACACAACAGAGGGCCTGCTGTTGGGGAGAAGGTATTAAGCAGCCCATGCAAAGGGAACGTTCGAGTGATTTAACACCCTTGTTCCGTCTTATTCCCAAACAATGCCTGTACGCACGGAATCAAAGCCTGTAAATAAAGGGGAGACACCTCTTAATTGGGTGATAATTGAAAGCACTCAGGCGCTCCGTGCTCTGGAATAAAGGAGGAATTAATTGACAAGACTTTCGTGCCCCTTGTTGGAGCACAATGGGGGCTGGCAGTCCGAGGGATCCCCTCCTGGGCTCAAATGAAAATATTGCCATCTGAAGATCTGGGAACAAATTATCTCCCTTGGGCCACAATTTTGCTCTATTATCTGTGGAGCAGCGCCGGCGAGCAGACAAAGAGGATTTTTGTCATACGGCGGTGAGTTCTCACAGTCGCCAGTTTTTTCTGACCAGAACCTCGTCACGTCCTTGCGAGGCCGACTGTTCTCCACCGCAGGCCTCCTGCATGCTGCTGCCTGCTGCTGCCTGCTGCTGCCTTCCTCCCGTCCGTCGCCGCATTCTTTCTCATTCTCTGCACCAACTGAGGAAATGTTTCGTCAGTTTTAATTAAATAATAGTTTTTAATCCTTTTTAAGTCCTCTTTCCTCTGTTTACTGCTGTATCGTTTGTGGACGACCCATTCTAATGAGCTTTTTTTTTTTTTTAGCAAACAAATTGAACAGGATCACCTCCTGAGCTGATTCGTTTCTTTCTCACTTCAGTTGAGCTCTGCAGCGATCGTGCAGGGCCGGAGTGGCACTGCTGATTTGTTCTGTGCCTGTGAGAATGAATGCAGACAACCAGCACGCTGAACTGCGAGCACCACTTGTTTGTGATTTGTTCATGAACGAACGAGACAATCAGTCAGTACACTGGCTGGAAGCAGAGTCGCCCCTCGTTCCCGGTGATCCAATGAGACAAGGCGATCTTGTTGCCACCATCAGTTTTACCAAACAGCATGTCATTGTGTGCTTCTGTCATAATGAAAAAGAACAGAATAAAATAATAAAATAATACACAGATTCCACCAAACTCTGAATGAGTCGGTGAACAAATCTCTCAAACAAATCTTTTAAATGAAATGATTCTTGTGATTCACGACTCTCAAAAGAGCTGCTTTTGTCATTGACCTCTCGGCTCCCAAACAAAATTGTGGTTTTAGAAATTCTGCATATTTGGCTGCCCTGCAGATTTTTTCTTATGCAACACAAACACAGAATCAGCGTGTCAGAGACTCAACTCCTCGTTTGCGTGAGCGTTTTCCAAGCTGTGGCTCTGTTTTTCTCCTGGTTGAATTGACAGCAGAAAAACCCGCTGCTTTCTTTCCAAGTTCGCTGGGACGGCCCCCAACTCAGCTTCCCAGCAGCGAAACGCTCCAGTGACCAGGTGCCTGCAGGGGCCACATTTACCTGCCTCTCATGCATATCAGTCAGGGCCGCCACGTCTCTGCCTCACCTGCTCCAGGGGCCCCCCGACCCCCCCACTCGGCTCCAGGGCTGAGGGCCCGGGCCCTGTAGAATAGCTCGGCCGCTGGTTCCCCCGACACACGCCTGGTGGGCTAAATCCATAATGACGGGTTTCACCTCAAAGGGTCGTCCCTGCGAGGCGAGGCTGCCTCATAATTGAAGGAGCCGTTTCAGAGCTGAGATTATTTTAATCCCCCTTTTTTTCTGGATACATGACCGAGTCAGAGACAGCCGAGGGAGTTTCCTGACGGCCGAGGCCTCATCGTCTCAGCCCTCAGCTGGAGTCACATCCAGCAGGAGGATCCGCAAATTAAAAAAAAAAAAAAACCTCGGCTGTGACCTGCGAGCTGCTTGGGTGAGGGCACGTTTTCAAAATGACCAAGAGGTGTCGCAGGCGGGAAACGAGAGGAGAGGGAGCCGTTTGCAGACAGGCCCTCGGAGGGGTTGTGATCGGCAGGAGTCAACGGAGTGATGAATCACTGCTTTAGAAGATCTCCTGCGCTGATAGACCCAGACAATCCTTGGAACTGTTGATTTCCCTCCCAAGTCAACTTCTTCACTTGCTCTCCACAGAGCATCTGACGCTTGCGGTCAGATAGCAAGATACCAAGGTGAGTATTGGTATTGGATCGATACTTGCGTGATTCTAGATGTCTGGATATTTCACAAATATCTGCGTTTAATGGAAGGTTGTTTTTGGTTGCGTTGTTGACATTATTTGGTTTTTATTTTGTTACGTTGTTTCCTTTTTTTTTGTCATTTTGCAGTGACTTTAGTGACGAGTGAGTTGTAATAACTTTGTGCAGTGAAAGGAGATGATCATAATTCATCATTACCAATTAAAGGAAAAATCACAAAAATTATTCAATGATCATGTCATTTTTAATAAAAAAATAGTATCTGTGATATTAGGCCTTCATGTACTTGGTATTGGATCGATACCAACATCGCCAGTTTTGTGTCTTTCTTTTGTTCAGGCACGTGGTCTGTTTGCCAATGGGTGATGTTATGGAGGCGTGACTGTGGAGGCGATTGAAATAAGGAGATGGAGCCCGGGGACGACGAACCAGGACGAGGGAGCCTACATGCTGTCTCTCACCTGGAGCAGCATCCAGGAGGCGTGACCCACCTGTCCAATATGACATGTCACCTCCATGACATCAGCTGATCAAGACGAGACACACACGCCACCAAGTGACACTGCTGAGGAAGGTGGAAGGTCCGCCGAAAAATGTCAAGGTTGGACAAACAGAACTCTTGTCCGACCAAAAGAAAGACACAAACCCATGAAAACTGAAGGCATAATGAATGACTCACTGACTCACTGACTCCCATGAAAACTTCATGCATGATCTTCATCTGAAAAAGAAAAAAAAAACCCCACCTGATATCCTGACGGTGGGGGGTTTGGACGAGGTGATTACTGCCTGGATCCACCCTGACATCTCACATCTGCTTGTCGCCGTCGGTGGGAATCAGAGGAAGGATTTCTTGTGTTACAGCTCAGCCTCTGGAGGAAGTTAAATATTGAGGAGAACGACTCGATGACAGCTACCAGGGAAGCCTAAGAGAGCGTGCGCTTCGCCAGGAGGATCACATGATAGCTGAGGAGAATGACTATCAATCGGCGTGACCCGATTGGGTTTCATCGTCGCCCCTTCGGAGGGCCATAAAGAACCCGATGTATGGGCCCAGGGCGGCATGGGATCCCCGCTCGGCGTGAGAGCAACCATATGGATGATTTTATACAGAACAGGAACCATGTCGGTGTGAAGACGGGTGTGAAAAACGCTGTGGCGAGCCAAGTGGATGTTGATCTGATCCGGTCGGATCCCGTTTGCCAAGCAGGATCATCCAGAACATCACACACTCCTCCATCAGCCCAGAGCTTCATTCCACTGGACTGGGAAGAACATCAGCATCACCTCAAGTTCTTCAAACCAGCGTGCATGTGTGTGTGTGTGTGTGTGTGTGTGTGTGTGTGTGTGTGGATTTGATTATTAAAATAAGGATTTGCTCAACGTTTGCCACCCAAGCTTCCTCACCTTTGCGTTGGAATAAATGAGCCTTTATAACAGTTGCAGTTCTAAAATAGCTAATATAACTATTCAACTATACTTCTTTAATTATATATATGTATATATATGTATACATATATATATATTGTCAGAATTAAATTCAGATTTTAATTCTCAAACTCAGTGTTTAAAATGTATGAAAGAAAAAAACAGCACCTGTAAAATCTAAAACGAAGGGATGCACATTTACATACAAAATCCTAAAAAAAAGAAGCAAAAGGTTGAGCAGAAAAGGTCCTGCACAACAAGGAAAAACAGGAATATTGTGCAATTGGTTTTTGTTTTTTCCAGGTTTTATTCATGTATTTTTCAGGTCATTTTATGGAGTGAAACAGATTTTGGTTTGCAAGATAAGAATCATGACTCAGTGTCAGATTGAGAGATGTCAGGAATGACAAAGTGGGAGGAGTCCCAGTCAATTCACAGTTTGTCTTCACGCTGCAGCGTCTGGAAAACCGACCCCAGATCCCCCCCCACCCACACACACACACACACACACACACACACACACACACACACACACACACACACACTGAAACAACGTAAGCGACACCGTGCTCACTCTGCTGCCACGGTGTATTTTGACAAAGTCTTTGTTCTCACTTCGGCCACTGCAGGCAGATCGTCTGTTTTCCCTGAACCTCTGTCACAACAGTCACTCTGCTGGAGGAAATAAGCTGATGTGGCTCCAGAAAACTCCAAAAAAGTACATTAATGAGTCTGAAGAGGGAAGATGATCCAAAGCGTCTCCGGGTGCACCACCTCGGTGAGGTTCCAGGCGTTGACCCCAGCAAACAGCGTCCAGGGTTCACGGAACATCAATTTCTCCGCGCAGCGCTGCAGAACAAATATCTGAGTCACGGCCGATGTGGAATCATTCCAGCTCACTTCAGCGAAATATGGATCATCTGACCTTGAGACACCCCGAACCCCCCCACACACACACACACACCCCTCCACCCACGAAGACTGATTCTAACATGACAAAAAGGCTTTCCTTCCAAATAACAAGTGACAGAAGTAAACGTAACACGTTGTGTAACATCTTGTTTCCTCCCACGACGCCTCGCGGTGATACCACCCGCCTCGTCTCGCCCCACCTCGCCTCGCAGCACCTGCGCGCTGTCACGACATGCTGCTCTTGGCGGACAGGAAGTGGTGACAGACGCCAGAGGAAGCGGCCACCCGGAGGGAATCTGGCAAGACGGAAGTGAGGAAGACGAGCCGATACTCGAGGGACGAACCCTCCAAATAAGCTGCTTCCTCCTCCTACCCCCGCCCCCCCTCCTCCGCACCCCATTCTTCCTCTTCCTCCTCTTCCTCCTCCTCCTCCGCCGCTCGTCCGTCAGTGCGGCGGTCGTCTGGAGGAAGTCATCTCTCAGCATGCATGCGATCAGCGCCGGGGCCTTCAAGTCCGGGGGGACGAGGTGCACCTGGAGGTTGTGGAGCAGCGAGACAGAAGGGAAGCAGCAGCGATGACATGGTGATCTTACAGCATGACAAAAACCAGGGCAACAAGTTCTGGGTGCCTAAATATCCGCAGCCTTCCTGTTGAGTGTCTTTACAGCACCTTCGTCTCTGCCGCTAGAGCTTTAGAAGCGAACGGAACGCAAAGGATGATGGGAAGAAGAACTGCTGGTGGTGCCTGCAGCCTCCAGGGTCTTTAGACAGAGCATCCATTACTACAATGTGATTTTTGTCACTGTTATGCTGAAAAAATTGACAGTGCTGTGATGAAAATCACATTGTCTGTCATTTGACAAGATATTGTTCATTCAATGGTCCCTCGTTTCCTCAGTGGAGCTTTCGGTGCTGCTGAGGACCTGCAGGGTTCCGGTTTGTTTTGGCAAAAAATGACAGCATCCAATGGTAGAACTACATCCCAAGTTAATCAATCTTAATATTTTGCATATAATTCGCTCACCCTAAATAAATGTCATATTAGCGATGCAGCCACAGCAGAGCGCAATGGTGTTAGCATGCCAGCTAGCACTTGTTAGCTGCCTGGAGGTGCAGCATCTGACAAAATGTAATTTTTTACATCTCTGTGTTTGCAATTGGCTGTTGAGAAAAACAGCAGCAAACAGCCTTCATCGTCACTGGCAAGTCCAGGACGCCTGTGTCTGTGCCATCTGAAGTTCGGTAGCAACCCATCACAGTGTCCAAGAGTCCTGGCCGGACATTCAGGGACGCGACACGACTCAAACCTGAGTTTTCAAACTTTCTTCTTGTTGTTTCATTTTGTCCTGTCGGAGCAGCTCCCATGATGCATCATTCAGGTCGCAATCATTCAGCTCGATGCTGGTGCATCTGCCCCGAGGAATCCCCCCCCCCCCCCCTCCCCACACACACACACACACACACACACATCCACCCCCAAACCAGAGAACAACACTCCTTCCCTCCCTCACCCCCTCCCTCCCAGCCCCTAATGAGACCCCCTGCCTCCCGCCTCTATTATGAGGGATGCATACCAATAGGGAGACAGTGAGGAGGGCAGACAGACAGACAGAGAGACAGAGAGACAGACAGACCTGCGGAGCATCAAACGCGCCCCACGCCGACTCAAAGAAAGGGAGCCTGGGCAGCGCCGGAGCTTTACCTGGCGTAAGGCCATCACATGACCTGCGGTGGAAGACTCTAAATGATAGTCTGCCTGCCTGAATGTCCTCCCCCCTCCTCCCTCTCCCCCCCCCAATCCAAACGTCCCCCTCTGTTTTTCGCCCGCTAATCCCAAACTGCACTTCAAGGATCTGCTGTTTGCTCCTGTCATCTTCAGAGAGGCTTCAGTCAGGGGAAGATGTAATTCCTTGATAGGCTGATCAGCCACCCGAGGGTGGTCATTACAGCAACATCAACCACACACACACACACACACACACACACACACACACACACACACACACACACACAGAGGGAGAGAGAAAGAGACCCTTTTTTACTGCCATGAGTGATTTATGGTATTTTGATATTATGAACACACACACACACACACACACACACACACACTCATAAGCATCAGCAGAGCATCTTGTGCAGCAGCAGGCTGGGAAGAAAACACAAGGTGATGGTTTGGCCAGATGCTTCCAGAGTTCATGCAAACATGAGCGCACAACAAGTAGCACCAGTAGCGCTGGCTGCAGTCGGTCGACCCACAACACATTGTGCGTCCACCGTAAGCAACAGACGTGCAGCCACTCAGGGACAACAGGCTTCCAGGACACGTGTGTGTGTGTGTGTGTGTGTGTGTGTGCAACGCCGCCGTTCTCCCACACTCACATCAAACAGCGCCCTCTCCCCTCCCCCAGCCCAGGACGGCATCCCCAGGCCCGATGACATCATCCGGGTCGCTCACGCACAAGTGCGGCCGTGCACGCTGCAAAGGTGCCAGCGCCTGGCTGTCTGTCCTGCTCTGACGCTGACAGCCGAGTTGTGCCGACATGCCCCGGCTCCACAAAGAGGACGTTTCTTTTCTTCTTTTTTCATCATCATCATCATCGTGTTTCAGTCCAAACGACTCAGAGCCCCATTGAAACAGCCAGGAGGGGATTTTTTTTTTTTGTAGGGTGGACGGAGGAGCTAAGAGTCACACATTCAGCACTTCACCTCATACTTCAGTGTGGTTCAAGTATGAGGCATTACCTGTTCGACAGTGCATTTGCATTTACATGGGTTTTTAATAACTAAGTAAATAAGGAGAAATTTACCTGCAAAATCTTAGTTTTATACCAGAGAAAAAACGCTTTCTTTTTTTTTTATTGCAATTTCCTCATGCGGGACTAATCAAGGTTTATTCTATTGTGATTTGATTATATTAATAAATTCTTTTTTTTGGCTTGAGTTCATCAATCTTGAGCGTAGACGTTGTTCCATTCCTCACCTGTGGGTGGCGGTGAGCACGGTGTACCGCCTCGGGGAGACAGGAAGCGCTGAAGTGCCACCTGTTCCCCAGAGCTCGCGCTGCGTCCGAAAAGGCGAGGCGTTTTTCACCGCCTCAGCTGTAACATTGTGCGTCTTCCTGTCCAGTCGGTGAGTGAATGATGTGGAAGCACTCACTCGCGCGCACACCAACGCATACACACGTGCATTCACTCGCACATGCACAGCTGCACACACGCGCGCATCTACTCGTGCACGCGCTTACACGTACAGCCACTTGAATATACTGAGTTTGGGGTCGAGAGTTTATTATTTGATTGCTCTTTCTGATTCATTTTATGTGTAATGTTGGCAAATGTGTGGCTGGATGTTCTACGGATGTCTGTCCTAAGTGAGCTGATCAATGAAGGAATAGTAATGTTTCCAAATTACCGATTAAGTTAAAGTGTGAAATGCTGGGTAAGCAATATAAGTTATGTTAATAAATGGAGAGAGCTCATGCTACGCCCGAAAAGGCAACACAGGGCCTGGAATACATATAAATAAAAATATAAAATAATACATGAAATAAACAAAATTAATTGAATTGGTATTAGTACTTATTTAGTCACTTTATTTTGTTGTGTAGTGCAGTTTCTCCAATAAGTGCATAAAAATGAAAATAAATAAATAAATGTATTCTGTTGCTGTGTGAAGATGAAAGTGCTCGACCTCAAGAAAGAACTTCTTCACCCTTTATTTTTCTTTAAATAAAAAGAAACATCATTGCACTAAAATCTCTATGTGGTTGCGTGGTATGGAAAATGGTATCAAATATCAATATTCTTCAAAATATCGTATCAAAGTGTGAAATCGAGTCTTGTGACAACACTAGTGGTATCTTTCTAGAGAAGACGGACAACTGCGAGCTGTTAGAATCTCTAGAGGGCAACATTACGTACTAACCTATTACTATCTTTCTGCTCCCCACAAACTCAAGCAGCGGTACAGGCCTGCAGCTATGTATCTGATGATATTTTTTCTTGCCAGCTTATATAACCCTGAGTTGATTGTTGACATTTGAAATGTAATACTTCTGATCATTTCTATTTTTCCTCATATCTAAATAAGTGATACTTTTTATTTTAAAGTTGGTTTCGTTTAAAGTTTATTAATTTAAAGGTTTGAAGCTAGAAGTGTGTGTGTGTGTGTGTGTGTGTGTGTGTGTGTGTGTGTGTGTGTGTGTGTGTGTGTGTCTGTTCATGATGTTGGATTGCTGATTTAAAGGATCTCTATGTCTAACTGGGCTCAGGTTGCATTGCTTTGTGCTATCCAAAGTAAAGAACTCATGACCTCATCCACATATATTGAAGGTATATGTGGATGCTTTATGAACAGGTTTATGAACCCCTGCTGTTCTCAGCATGCAGGCAGTTTTTTTTTTCCCTTGTTAAAGGTCCATCACGTCACGTCGCTAATGCAGCTCCCTAATGAAGATCCATGGAACCGTCGTCAGTGCCTGTTTGTTGTTTATTTACGTATTGGCTCTGACGGAGGGGGAATATGCACGGCTCATTAGATCCCCGTTACACCGACTCCAACGGGCCGTTAGCCACGTGTTGCCAGTCACACTTCTTTATTTACTTTAAAGCCGTCATGAAGATGGACGGGCCCCCCCCCCCACCCCTCATCCTAATGAGCCGGCCCAGCACTCGCAGCAGATATCTGTGTGGAAGTGGCGCCGCCCCTCCCAGCACCAGCGCAGTGATTATCCCTTTCATTACGGCCGGGCTGATGGAATTCCAGGAGGTGTCGCTGTCTTTTATCAGTATGCTAACGGTGCAGCAGCGGTTTCATCACAATGGGCCGAGGCTCCCGCCGACCTCGGCCAGGGTCAGTCTGTCTGTCTGCCCGGCGACAGGCCGCAACACGTCCGCAGGCCCAGAGGGGCTCCAGGGGAGAGCCGTCCTGGAGGGAGGTGCGTGGGGGGGTGGGGGGGGGGGGGACTGGGGTGGGGGTGCTCAGACGGCTCCTCCAGAGCTCCCTGAATAGCAGCAGACACCAATGACCTTCAGCAGGTCTTCTTGATTCAGTTCCACCTGGGAAGGGGTTGGTGTTGGAGGTGGGGGGTACTCTGCCATCCTGACCCTGCTGCACTGCTCAGCGTCCAGCAGCGGCTGAGCAGCGAGAGGTGAACTTCCTCTTCCTTTCCAGACACGCTGCCCTCTGCCAACACCGGGGGAGCCGTGGGTCTCACAGCCGCCCGGTTTACAGCTCGGCCCTCCAACCTCCTCTTGTTGACTTCACGTGTTCTTCCTTCCTCACCCTTGACTCCCAGGAGGCCACCCTCACACTTCGGTTAGTTATCCCAAAAGCCATCGTGACCTTCCGCAAAACTCAGAATCTGTACAGCCGCCCCTCTGTTCACGGATGAAATGAAAGAACTGCGTTTTCCTCTGAAAGACTCTGAATATTTGACATAATTTGAGTGTTGCAGAGGCTCTGAGGAACGTGTGGTCAAAGACGCTCTCCAGCTTGAAATGTAACTTTGAAGAGCAAAGCAAACACCTGCTATCTGCTCCCCCTATCCAGTTCATAAATCAACAAACCACAACCCATCAGATTGCAGAACATTGTTCCTAATATCCATCCATACTGTAATAATAGTAACAATAAAAAGGAAAATGAAAAGTGTGCCCTTTTTTTTGTACTAATTTTAGTTTTCATTCCGGACTCCAGAGGAGCAGCGTCGGCTGATTGACGATCCAAAAACTTCTCTGGATGTCCACAGATTAGCACACTTAGCTCTCTGTTTACAGCCTCCTTGCTTGAACATTATGCCCGCTGACATCCAGAGTGGGGACGCAGATTCCTGTTAAACAGAAAACTTCCAGATTGTAACTATCGAAACCTTTCGGATCACAGTTAGTGACACAAATATGTCCCAATTCCGTCGCAAGCCGATCGGTGCAGTGCCGGTCGGAGCCGATTATTACCCGGGTCGCTTGCCGGGTTGTTTGACCCGTTATGTCGTGGAACAGCGCGGCTCGGTGAGCAGATTCCACTGCCACCAAATGCCGATTAATAGCGGGACATCACCACGTTTTTTGGCCAGTGGAATTGGGGCTATATTGAAGAATTAGCATCAAAGCTACCTTGAAAGCCGAACATTGAATTTCTCAGCAGGTTTATCTTTCTTTCTTTCTTTTTTTTTTTTTTTTTTTAAGAAACCACATTTATTCAACTCTGATGGGCTTTTTTTTTTTTTTTTTTCGTAGTCTGAGCATGACGCATGTTGTCGGGCTCTTTGGATTGCCTCTGCAATTAGATTGGAGCATCCATCCAATAAATATAATGAGGATGAATCACAGAGTTGCTCTGATGGTGTGTAATTGTATGAGACGCTGACAGCATAATGGCGGCGGCGGCTTTATTGACTTTCCTCGTGGTGCGGTGGCAGAGCCCCCAAGCCCACACCCCAGTGCAGCCACTATATTTAACTGCAGGGCCAATCATCCCAGGCCCCATATTACAGAACGGCCCTTTAATGAAGAGCCTCATCAGTTTAGCGTTTAGCTATAATGAAAAGGGCCACCTGCTGCAGAGCTGCAGCAGACAAGCTGCCTTTTAAAGTGACTCTCACTCTGGTTTTGATGGTTGAAACTGAAACTACACAAAAGTTTTTTGTTTTTTTTAAAGAAATCAAAACAATAATAATAATTAACTCGGTCAGTTCATGATCACACACTCCCATTCAACTGATCCAGTCAAGTATTCTTATTTTGAGATTTTTTTATGTACTTTATATTATCTATTTACAAACTAATTGCCACCATTCTGGACTGAGTTTGTTGTCCTGCTCTTGGTTTGCACTTATCCGGCTAATGCTAGCAGCCAAAGTATACAAATATTTTCAGCCAATCAACATTCAGACCACACAGCAAATACTGAAGAAGCTTTCACTTTAAAACCGTCAACTATTTATCGCACACAAATCAAAGACAGTCCACAAAATTAACGTCTCACGATGTTAGCTCAACCATGGCAGTGCTTTAGCTAGCGAGCTGATGCTAAAGTTGCGATCTCATTTGTCGCTGATGTGTGTAACGTACATTTTTGTTTTACGTTTCTGTATCTGTTATTCAATGTTGGCACTGCACCAAATGGCTGCTGAAGGATAACAAAGACATCTCACAATTTGCTAGCATGCTAATGTTACTGAATTAGTATGAATTAGTGCAAGTTTTGCACGCTTTTCAGTGCTATTTTAGGTGCGATGTGCCCATCATCAGCGCTAATTTGTAAGGCTGCTTTCAGTCCATGACTCGTATTTTCACATACTTGTTTGAAGTCATTAATATATTAAGTTTGTAGCTTGAAGTAGACAATAAAGTGCAGTTTAGGTCATAAAGAGAAACAGAAACAGCTCGACGCCGCTCTCCGCTGTCTCTTGGGAGAGCCAAGCGCGCGTCGGAGCTGAGTGGAGTGTCGGAGGAAGAAACCTCACAGACAATGCGTCTTTCATCGGGCCACTTGGCCGACATCCGTATCGTGTAACACAAGGTTTTTCCCCAACAAAGGAGCCGCAGCCGCAGCCGCTAAAAGCAAATGGCAATTCAGTAAGCCGACAGTGAAGTGAGGAAACAAGTGCCTCCAAGTCCAGAGGACTAATTGAACCGTTGGCACTGAATTAACTTGAAGGCTTTGTGCTTTGTGAGCCTCAAACACCCCCCCCACCCCACCCCCCTGCTCTCAGGTGCAGTTGTAATAACTAAGACTGGAACTTTCTCACTGACTCCAGAGCTTCTTGTTTGCTCTGTTTTTGTTTTTTTCTTCTCCTCAGTGACGGTTGTGGGGAAGCACCTTGCAGGTCAGGTTGGAACTTTATTTACAGTCAACAGTGCCGCCCATCCACACACTGGTTCAGCCTCTGAACTGCTGGTCCTGCAAGTCCCAAGTGTTTCTCCTCCTTAATTATCAGGACTTGTCGCCATGGTTGTGGAAGAACTTGTGAAAATGTGGCGCACGTGACTGAGTCCATCTTCTGTGGAAATGAGGATAAAGCACATTAGTAGTTTTTTTTTTTTTTTAATTATCTTCCTGCTGATGATGGCGGTGCAATCACTAACCCAGGAGACATCTATGATTGTCACTAAGGGTTGAGAATTGTGTGTTTCCAGCTCACGCTTTGGGGGAAAACGGGAGTAAAGACAGGCAGATGTTGTTATCTTAGGTCTTATTAGAGGATGACGTAGAGCGGCTTTGTCTCATGATTGATTGATTGATTATTACAGACTCAAGGTCCAGTTCACAAGATTCAAAAAAAATAAAACAAACATCAGATTTAAAAAAAGAAAAGAAAAGAAACATCATCAAGCAAAAAAAGAAAAAAGAAAAAATACAGGACGGGGCCATCTAGTGACCCCCATTTACAAGGCACACATTCCAGCGTTTCCACTTCATTCCAGAGTTTCATGGTTAATGAAAGTATCTTAAAGAAAAACCACAATAGCCATATCTTCAAGTCCTAGTTTTTGGTCTGTTGTAGGAAGAACCTGGAGAGAACCCACAGAGAGAACATACAAACTCCAGACAGAAAGGCCCGTGATGGAACCCGCTAACCTCTGCACCACTGAGTCACCCTCATTTTTACACATTCTTTAAAAAATATTACATTTATTTCCTCCCAGCTTCCATGTGGAGCTAAATGGGCTTCACAATTGTCTTCAGGTCATAAAGTTGTGTCCTCAGGATGGAGCGCTGATGCTTACACTCGAAGCTGCTGCCGGCAGGCCACACACACCTCACACACTCTGCAGACACACTCTGCTAAACACCTTGCTGTTTCCCACTTTTTGCCAGAGGCTGCAGCGTGCTGTGGTGCTGGTGAAGGTGCGGCCCTCTGAACCTGCTGCTGAACGCCGAGGGTTCTTTACTGCAACCTCATGTCTGTGATCTAAAGTCTTGCAGGGTAGCAGAATAATTCTTTTTTACACTTAGAGGATTAGAAAGTGCTTTAAAGAGAAGAAAAAAGCACATTGACTAATATTTGGAATCGGCCACATTGCGCCCTGGCCTGACGGTGGTCGACCAGCAAGTCATTAGCCGGGGGTTCAGAATTAGCAGTTTAGCTGGAGTTGAGCGTGTGGCGGCGCAGGTTCTGGGCAGCGGTCCAAGAGCTGGCAGGGGTTCCCGGTATGGACCAGTGTGAGTTACCCACACGGCTCTCCAGCCGTCTGACAGGCCGCACATTTATGTCGCCATATTTCAGAGAAGTCTGGCAGGGTCATCTTGAAGAGCCTCACCTGGGCCGCACGTCTAAATCTTCACATGTGGCCACGTGGGGATAAATCAGCGCCGGCCCGGACGGTTCCCATACATCTCTGGTTTTACTGCGTCTCGGATCCCGTGTCTGGCCGCGGCGGCTCCGGTTTCTGGTTACAGCTCGGCAGACGGGAGAAGGACTGAGGACCTCTGCTGGCCAGGTTGAGTCACTCAACAATGGTAGTCGACAAACTATTGGTGGCAAAGTATGATTTTTTAGAAAAACAAGTCTGGATTCTGACACATGGGAAAATCTGAAAATAAATTTAAGATGCGGTAACTAAGCTGATTTTTTTTTTTTTTTTATTGGAATTAGTTGTTTGTTGTTAGTAAACAGGAGAAAGGAAGCAGTCAGCAGCTGATGACCTGGTGACTCTCCAGTAAGGTTCTCCACCGTTGAAGTGTTTTAGGAGAAGGGGAAGGCAGAGCTTGTGATCAGAAGGTCATTGCTTAGAATCACCAGGAGGTTTAGGTGGCATCGTTGGTCACATCTCATCTCTCCACCCTGATCTCCACCACTGAGGGCCCCGGAGCAGCCCACTGCTCCCAGTATGTAATAGCTGAGGTCAACTACAGACAGGATGGGTCAAATGCAGAGAAACTATTTCCCCCAGGGTTTAAATTTAATGAACTGTAAATTTTTTGTTGCAGTTAGTTGGTAGAAATGTTGGAAATCCATCAGATCGATCAGAGTTTAAACCAGTGAGAAGCAGAAGTTTTAAACTCTCCGGGATCCATCAGGGTTCACAGGTTTCCCCTCTAAAGATCCTGAGTGGGAGCATTCAAAGTGTCAGTCATCTTCTCCAGTTTCAGCTGCTTGAGAGGCCGAGGACGAGGAGATGGACGTCACTCCAGGATCCCCAGGAGGAAGAAATTCCTCCTGGATTTAGTGGGCTTTTTTTTCCTTTTTCTTTTTCCCCCCTCTTCTTCTTCTTGCTAGCTTGTTGCTCCATTAAGAGACTTTGGGAGAAGCCGAGCGCCCGCCGGCTCCGCTGGGAGCCACAGGGCGGGGTTTTGTGTCGGACAAACCTCTCCAGGTGTAATCCACGGTGTTGGAGCGGATCACCTGACCTCGGCTGAACATCCCGGGATTAAAAAAAAGAAAAAAAGAAAAGAAACAGCGGCACGCAGCTCCAGCAGAGGAGAAACGAGCGACGACGGGGCCTCAGATGTTTACACGCGGCCCCTATTCCTCCGCACAGGAAGTGAGTGGCAGCCCGGCGGTGCTGTCGTCCCCCCTCCGAACCTCCTCAACCCCTCCAACCCCGTATGCCTCGTCACAGGTTGTGTTACCGCGTCCATACATCACCCTGACACCGGTGCAGCCACTGAAACGGCCTGACGGCACCTCTGTCACATGACGATGACATATTTGCCACTCAGCTCAGTGTCTTCCTCAACTATCACCCCTCCACCCCCCAAACCCCTGCCATTCACCCCCTCCAGCCAGGACGTTCCCAGAACCTTTTGATTTGGGTTAAATGGGATTTTTTTTGAGGTTGAATGGAAATTTCTTTGGCTGGTTAGATGGAGATTTTTGGGGTTTGGATCAAAAACTTTTGAAGTGGTTGGATGGAGATTTTTTTAGGAGTTGGATGCTGATTTTTTGACACTTTAATGGAGTTTTTTTTTTTTTTTTGCAGGGTCGGGGGGGTCGTTTTAAACTATTAAACTTCTCAGCACCACGTTTCAGGGTTCCGGCCTCGGCTTCGTTGGGGATCCGTTATTGATACTCCCACGACCCTTCCATAGAACCCACCACCGCCCGACCACCCCTTCACCCCTCCTCCTGAAGCCTAATGGAGGGAGGAAGAATGCGGACGGAGGAAGTGAGTTTCCTTCAGGCAGATTGTGAGATGGGGAGGCTGAGAGATGGACAGATGACACTGGGGCCTGAGAGTGGCCCCGGGGTGGGACCTTCTCCTCGCTACCTGTCGGCTCCGGGTGCTGCGCTAAGTGCACCAAGACCCGGGTCTTCACCGCCGCTCTGTGTGGGTGATTTTTCTTTTTCTTTCGTTTTTTTTTTTTTTTTTTGTTGGCAAGTTGATCCCCCCCCTTCACGGCCCCTCTGTTCCCCCCTCACTCTTTGCCCGCCTCACCTCTTCCTCCCTTCGTTGACACCCGACCAGGAGGTGATGAGTTGACGCACAGTCCCACAGTGTTATCTTCAGCATCATCGCCTCAAATCCAGCAGCAGCAGTGATCTCTATTTTTTTGTACGTGTTTTCTTTTTTGGGTTGCAACACAAAGTTACAGTGGATCAAAAAATCTTCATGGTTTGAATCAGTCAGCTGATATGTGTAAACAACAAACAGCTTGCAAGGTTTGGAGCTCGGTGATAGTAATTGCGATGTTGCTGCTTGCGTGTTTTTGCTGATGACGCTCCTGCAGTTGCACAGTTGAGTGGTGTATAACTGCTCGTTTTTGGGGTGGCGGGAGGATTTTGCTGTCGGCCTCCAATCAAGTCCCAGCTGCAGGACAAACCACCAAGTCAGTGAAGGACTGCTAACCT
The DNA here is from genome assembly GCA_009823395.1 of Thamnaconus septentrionalis. Taxonomy (NCBI): domain Eukaryota; kingdom Metazoa; phylum Chordata; class Actinopteri; order Tetraodontiformes; family Monacanthidae; genus Thamnaconus; species Thamnaconus septentrionalis. Next base: position 17,887,283 of record CM020503.1, on the reverse strand, counting down.
CTGAATGGTAGCTGCAGCGGTGAATGGGAGGTCAGGTGGCTTTGCGGGTTGACAAATTGTCTCATACGCATGCAAACAGGCCCAGAGCAGCTGCAGCAGACAGACAGACAGACAGACAGACAGAAAGGCAGGCAGGCAGACAGACAGTGTGTCTCTGTGCTGAAAGACGCTACACGAGATCAGATTCTGCTCCGTTGTCGACCTGTAGGGGGCAGACGTGGGGCCAATTGGAGGCCCAGAAGTTGCAATTGTTTTGCAGCTGGATGTCACGGCTCTAGTCGCTCTCCGTCCGTCTGCCCGTCCGTCTGTCTGCCCGTCCGTCCCTTCTGTGTCTTTTCCCATCATGTCCCTCTCCTGGCTGGAGGCGTCGCTGCCGACTCGGTGCTGAGCTGACGGATGGAGTTCTGCTCTCCTCCGGGCACCAACAGGCGGCCGTGGCGATGATTGACGGCCTCATGACAGAGCTTTGCAAATCCTTTAATCCGTTCATAAAGCTGGATGGATGGACAGGAGGGAGGGGGAGGGGCAGGGGGGGTGTCTTCTCCACTTGGCGCACTTTATCCTCACACCTCGGCCCATCTGGCTTCTGTAAAGGACCCTCAGACGCTCCAAGCCCTGATGACGCATAGCGTTGAGGGACTTTACAGCAACGTTTGGTCACAGAACATCGAGTCTCGACGGTGTCGATGCTCTTTAACCTTTACGTTGAAGGTTTTGTTTCACAATCCACCTGAAGATTTCTCGTCAGGTGATTTCAATCTGTGAATCACCTGACTTTATCACTCCGAAAGGAAAACGGAAAAGCAGAGTATTGTTTGTTGGCTGCTGGTTCTCCACCAAGTGAACGACTCCAGCAGCCTGTGACTGACAGACCGTTGACTGATTCCAAATTAAAAAATTAGACCCAAACAGTCCAGATACAATCAATTAAAGCCGTTTTCTCTCTACCCTCCTGGTTAGGATTCTTATTTCAGATTCTAATCCAGCTTTTCTCGATCAAAAACTACTTGCAGAGAACAAACACACCTTCAACCAAAGGGCAGCTGATTTATTGAATACTGCCACCTAGTGCAAAGTTTAAGACGCCGGGCTGTGCCAGTAGGAAAAAAAAAAATCTTATAGACAAAAAGTGAAATTTGATGCAGACCTCGACTGACACAGTCTGACAACTGGGATGGTTTATGTAGTCTGCTAGGTGTTGGTGGAGAAAAACGTTATTTAATTTTTCCCAAGTATGTTTGACTCACTATTGTATTTTTTTTTTACTGATTAAATATAAATAAACTAGATTCAATTCAGACTGACAAAACTTTTCTGGAGGCAGCAGAAATGAAAGTGATTTTAAACTCATTTGAAATCTCTGCGTCCCTCAGCTTAAGAAGCAGGTCTTTCATCACTTTGACTTCACAGCTATTACTCTATTCCTTATGGAGTCATAATTATGTTGTAATTTTTTTTGCACTGTGACCATATGCTTTGCTGCTACATGCTTGTGTATGACGACGTCCTGCGCATTCACCCTCCTTTAGCACTGCTGTCTATTGTGTTGTCCATTGTGTTCGTGCTGTTGTGTATGTCGCGAGTATGTAGCTGCAGTGTAAGCCAAGGACAATAATAACCTTGACTGACGCGACAGATCTTCATTTATTTACATTTAATTCTATTTAATGCAAACCGACCCAACGCTGGTCCTTTAAACGCCGCCGTGTCCGGGGGTCAAATGGCTGCAATTAACTGGTGACGTGTCGGTGAGTCGCAACGTGTCGCGCGTCCGCTGATATCCATCACACCTGCCAGTCAGGGAGCGCATTCATCAGCAGGGTGTCAGGAGGCATGGGCCAGGGAAAGTGTCGGCCCCCACCTCCTCCACTGACACACACACACACACACACACTATAATTGTCATTCATTTAGATTTCAGTCAGACTCCTGAGAAATATTCTGCACATATGGACTCGGTGTGTTTATCTTCATTGCCTCTGTCTCTCTCTCTCTCTCTCTCTCTCTCTCTCTCTCTCTCTCTCTCTCTCTCTCTCTCTCTCTCTCTCTCTCTCTCTCTCTCTCTCTCTCTCTCTCTCTCTCTCTGTCTCTCTCTCTCTCTCTCTCTCTCTCTCTCTCTCTCTCTCTCTCTCTCTCTCTCTCTCTCTCTCTCTCTCTCTCTCTCTCTCTCTCGTCTCTGTCGCCCCGTCCCGGCCAGGTAAAGTGGAGATTTGGCTCCAGGTGATTTGGAGAAGATCTTATCTGCTCTTAACAGTGGAATGACACCATAATGGAGCAGCAGGGGTGCAATTACCTCCCGGCCCAACACCCCCCTCCCTCCACCCTCCTCTACCCCGCCTCCGCCGCTGCCCTCGCTGACAAATTAAGATTAATGACGCAGATAAGTGGCTGAACCTGTCTGCCTCCCCGATATTGTACGCTGGCCCGTTCTCGGCGTGAGAGGCCACTAACACCGATGATGGCTGCTTTAATTCAGATTCATGAGCTGTGATCAGGCAGGTGAGGACGGTTCACGCCTGCCTCGTTCAAAGACTAACGACAGCAGGAATATTACTCGTAGGGAAAGATACGATTGCAGGGTTCCAGGCGAACGTTTAGACCAGCAGGTGCATTTAGAGAGTCACTTTTCTGTCAGATTGTCCCCTTTACATGTCGACTGATGAACGCGATTGGATTGATTCGTAGCCAAACCCACTATGAAACACAGGGTTGTTTGCTGGACCAATTAAAGCCTCAGAATCCGGCCAGTTCAATTGAAATATGACGCAATTTCAATCAGAGTCTGTGTTTAATCTGATTAGTTGAGGTACATGTAACTGCACCCTACAAGAAAAATCATTGAAAGATCACGTTTCAATGCCCTTTTGAAAGGCCTTTATGTGCCGTACATTAAAAAATAATAATGAGACATTAATGAGAAGGTCCGACAAGAGTTGTTCACATTCACACGGGACTGGCAGAACAACTAAAATCTTTTTTAGCATAACAATGTGACAGGAATGTAAAGGATCACGTTGATACAGAAGGATGATTCCATAGTCCTTAAGTTCAAATTCAGTTCAGATGGCATGAAGGTCTAGGAGGTAGGATGACTTCAGCGAAATGCTTAAATACTGGGGAGTCTCAATGCCTAGAAGTTCAAATCAGGGTATTAAATAAAAAAAAAAAAACAGATGAAGAGGGATGGTCATTGAGATACGAAAAAACAAAAAAAGAAACGGAGTCAGAAATAGGAACAGAAATCTATTTGAGATCTTGATCTTCCATTGGCCGGCTGACAGGGTCACCAGGGGACCTAAATCACAAATTATATCCAGCACACCAACATTTAGACTCCCATTAATTGTTTGGTGGAAGGAGCTGGATGATCAGGAATAATTCAAAATAACCAGTTGGTGGCAATCACCCGTTGTAGCGGAACAGCTGAATATCATCTGCATACAGGTGACAGGAGGGGCTGTATCTGAGAACAGCATCCCGCCCTGAATATCTCTCATTAATATCTGAGCAGAAGTTCAAGGAGACGTGATAAGCACAATAAATGATAAAATGCTTCAGAGTCTCCCGGCTGATCTTATCTGAGCGAGATATATTCTGATCACTTCTATTTACCGGATGTCCATAAAAATAAAATTATATCTAAAAATATATATATATATATATATTATTTCTATACATATATATATATTATATGTGTATAAACACATAATATATATATACAGTATATTATATATATTTATATAATATATGTATATGTAATTTATTTATTTTATTTTCCATTTCACGTTGTAAACTGAACCTTTAAATTAATTTTTATTGAAACCTGTAGATATAAGAAGACCTGTGGATATGTTTATCCTGCACAATTAGCTGTTAGCACACAGTACCAGCACTTTGAGTGGTGAGCAGGTAGACCCTCCCTTCCTTCTTATCCATGTACATCTACATACAGTCCCCCCACCCCACCACCCCACCCCCATTCCTCTTCCCACTGCCCCACTAGCAGCGGCCCTGCAGCTGGAGGTGTCTGTTTCACAGGCCCGGGATAATGGCGGAGCGGCAGGGATACAGTTTCACAGGTACAAAAGTTTCCGCTCTAATCCAATCAGGCAGCGTGAGTGGCCGCCGCTCAGGGCCGCCGCATAATCCCGGCCGAGTTAAGAGACGGAAGGATTGTACGCAGAGAGGAAGAGATTACTGCCCGTTGTTGGTTTTTGCTTGGTCGGTTTGTTTTCTCCGCAAACGCCACCAAGTCTCCCCCTCTCTTTCAATCTCTCTCTCTTTCTATCCAGCCTCTCCACAGCTCAGTGCACACTGAGGACGATCAGTGACAGACACACTGAAACAGTCTTTAATTCATCCCAGTGTTTTACCAGGGCAGAAAAAAGCTTGTTGTGTTTTTTGTTTTTGTTTTTTTTGTTGTTTTTTTTCATGTGTGCCAATTTGCTGGGACATTTAAAAGGAGGAAAAAAAAGGCGACAAGCCCAGTCAAGCTTTAGCGTTTGTGTCCTCACAGGTCAGATTTCAAAGTCAACGATGAATTTCAAAGGGGCGGAAAGAAAAAAAAAATAAAATACGAGGGTCGGTGTGACGGCTGACGGATCAGCGGCGCGTTGAGAGGAGCCTATCCATTTCACAGCAGGCACTGACGTGGCCTCCTCCTGAGAGAACAACCTGCCCGGGCTTCACACTGGTGGGACCCGAGCACAGCTGCAGAGCGACATCAGGAGGCAGGAGGGGAGGGAGGGTGAGAGTGAGGAGTAGGAGGAGGGCGGATGAAGGGCTGGAACACTCGGTAGGTTTACATGCACAGCTTAATCCAGCTATGCTCAAAATGCAGTTTTTGCGCCTAATCGGACCTTTGCCCTTGAACCCGTTAACATGCAACTGGGAAAGTCGAATTACTGACGGGAACATGTCCTCCCCACAACACTAGGGGGCGATGTGCGTCATTTCAGCAGGTTAGTACGGCCCCCTTTCTGGTTGACCTCCTACGTCACATAATAATAAACAACTGGAATGCGATAGAACATCGCAGCGTATGCTGCTGGAGGGCTACAATGTTCAATTCTACTGACCCGGAACCCCTCGTCCTTGTTGAATGTTCGGAGCACAGACTGCTCCATGGAGAGAGTAGAGAGACAAGTTGGTCCAGAGTGGTGGTCGTTGCAAACTAGTTTGCAAAGGACAGTCACACACAAAGTCAGAAAAATGCCAAGCGTGGAAGAAGCTTGTGCCGCTGGATGTCTTGGATGTGTTTATTCTGGGAGCACAGGCAGCGCGGGGGTGTGGAGCATGCGCACATGCATTGTCCAGTTACACCCCGACTAAGGCACAGTACTTCAGGGACAATGTCGAATTCACATTACCTGGGTGTCTGAATAGGAGTTGGAGAACTCTGACGTTAGTTGGAGTAATGTGTCCCATGCACTCCAGCTACTCAGTTGTAGCCAGATTAAGCTACGTAAACGTACTGGCTTGGCTCACTGTCAGTCTTTGGCCTTTTGGGGATTAATTAGAGGAAATAAATTCGTAAAAATTCATAAATTATTTGGATTTTCTGCAGTGCAACTCTTTTGGTTTGCTTCTTGAGGGAGAGGGGCGGTGTGCGTGTGTGTGTGTGTGTGTGTGTGTGTTGGGAGATAGAGGGTGTTAATCCGCGCAGCCAGTGACAAACCACGAAAGCAGTGTTGCTGCATCCTTTTCGCGGCTGCCTTGACGTGCGGGACTTGAAGGACGAGTGGCTCCTTTGAAGGCAGCTAGCAGGCGTTGCGGCGGCTGAGAGCTGCTGCACAGGGCATGTCCAAACAGACTCTGCAGGCCCCGGAGTGAGTGATGGGACGCGGGAAGCGGTAAGGGGACACCGACACCGGCCGCCGCTCTCGCGTCAACACAACCAACACGCTCCCTCTGAATCACAGCTGGCAGAGCCGCCGGAGAGCCGAGAGAGAGGGACAACAAAGAGCTCGTTTGTTTGTCTGTTTTTACCCGTTCGCCTTCTTTCACCTTATTCTAGTAGTTCGTTTGCTTTGGGTGAACAGATTACAACCTGGGTTTAGCCACCAGGCTAACAGTACAATGTTGATAACATCACAAAGAAGCCCGAACTATCATAAATCAATGAAGGAGGGAATTGAAGCAATAAAAATAGTTGCAGAACATTTGTTAAAAACAGCCAATAAATAAAATGGATTTGATGTTCTGAGCTTCAGGAGTAACTGAGGCTCAACAATGATCTACAACACTGGTGCAGCCCAGCTAGCAATTATTGATTTAATTATTTATACTACATGTTAATTACATTCTCCCCAACCACCCCCCGCCCCCCATGCACCCACCAACAACCTTCATGCCGCCCCAGAACATTGCACTGCATTTCGTGTTTTTTTGTTTGTGTTTTTTAATAAAAAAAGAAACAAAGAAAGAAAGAAACAAACAAACAAATTGCTGCAGATTGCAGATGAAACAGCCTGGCGTGTTTTTGCAGATGTCTCTACCCGCGATGTCTCGAGCTTGCATTTATAGCTTGTTATCACTAGAGGGCAGCAAAAAAACAGTTTTACGTCTGCAAACTTTCTAACTTTTAACTTTTTATTGACAGGTTTGTTTTTCTTATGAACATTGTTTCAAACAACAAAACAACAAAAAAATAAAAATACATTTAAAAGCTTGTCTTTAGATCTCATTTGTGGAATTTTCTGTAAATCTTTGGAAAGGGAAGATCTAAAATAAAGCTCTTTGATTTCAATAAATACATATATATATGTTTTGTTTCCGTCTTACGATGTGAAGTCTCCCTGCTTTGCAACTCCTTCCATTTGCCATCACATGACATAAGACCAGTGGGGGCAGTTTTTACGAGACTAAAGATAAAAAGTTATCATCAGTCATTTCAAAGTCTGAAGTTATTAAATTCTTGCTTGTCTGTTGATTCTTTTTTCCTGACGACAAGTGACGTTGTCACCTTGCCAGCGTCGAGTCAGACTGCAATTATGAAAATCCATCACCACTAACACCCAATCACATTTGTCTGTTTATTTGTCCCAAACCCACCAGACCTCCAGCACCGGGCCGCTAATACATCATGATCTCCTTGGGCGCGTCCTCGGTGGGCTTCTGCTGTTCCTTGCGTTGCCTGTAGGCCGTCTTTTGGTACTTGTAGATGACAGCGACGGCGGCCAGCGAGAGCACAAAGTACGGGATGGTCATGAAGTATCCCACCTGCAGGCTTGAAGAGGATGTGTCGTGTGTGGCTGAAGGTATTTCCTTGACCGCTACACCAGACGCGTTGGCCAGGAAAACATTGCAGGCATGTAAGATGAGGACCAATAAAGAGAAGACGGCTGTGAGGAGAGACAGAGGGAGGGAGAGAGGAAGCTAACTTTAACCAGTAGCTGGGCTCAGGTGGCACCCCCCCCCTCAATGCCCCGGGGGGTGGTCGGAACCGACGGACTTACCGCTCAGCGAGCCGCAGGTGTAGATGCCAATGGGCCCCATGTAGGTCTCGTACGGGTTGCTGACGCTGTTGTAGAGCGAGACCAGGATGGTGGCAGCGGAGCAGAGCAGGCACAGGGCCAGCAGGGCCACCACGGTGATCTGAAGGGCTGCAGGGGTGACCTGCGACCCGACCAACTGCGGAATCACTGAATGGAAAATGAAATGAAAAGGATTGTTTTGTTGTTGAGTTGAGCTTCGATTATTTTTTTGGGGGGTGCAAGATATGTACATACCAATTTATGTACATATGTACACACACACACATACATATAAGACGCAACAACTTGTTTTGGCAGATTGTGTTGAACTACTTTTTGCTTTGAACTGAATGTAGCTCTGTCATTTTTTTCTTTTAACTTAATTTTTTTGGTTGTTGTTTTTTTTTCTTTTCTTTTTTTACGTAATATCATATACGCAGTTACACTCATGGCCACTTTATTTGGTAAAACATTCCATCACTTGATAAGACTAATATCTAATCAGCCAATCACACGACTTGCCAGACGTTTCACAAACTGCTGAGCTAAACCGTTTTTTTTACAATGTCGCCACCGTCTCTGGGGTTTAAGAGAGAGAATATTCAGTGTCTCTCTCTCTCTCTCTCTCTCTCTCTCTCTCTCTCTCTCTCTCTCTCTCTCTCTCTCTCTCTCTGTGTGTGTATGTGTGTGTGTGAACACTTGTTGATATCAGAGGTCAGAGTTCAGATGGACTTGGTGTAAAAGAAAAGTAAAGGCTAAAAAAAGAGAGGCAAAAGTAACTCAAACGTAAAGTGGTTAAAACCACACACACACACACACACACACACACACACACACAAACACCAGCCCCCATATCAGGTACATCAGGTACAAAATAAAGTGACCTGGGAGTGTTGACAAACGTTCTATGTCCCAATAGATAACTCTATTGTCTGTTTATTGTTGTTTTTGTTTTGTTTTTTTGGTACTTTAAGTCACTATGAACCTCATGCCAAGTCTAATATTAATAAGAAGAATAATAAATATATTAATAATAATTATGATGGAAACAATACCTTCAAAGGTGGAAAAAGAAGCAAAGGGGCAGTTGACTAAGTTCGACGTCCCCACAAAAAGCCTCAGAGTCACCACAGCATTCCCGGTCACGACTTCTGTTCCATTTTGAAAGCTGCAAGTGACTGTTGTGGTGGACCAATCGGCGGACATTCCGTAGCCCAGCAATCCGACAGCGACGGCGGTGAGCAGCGCGCTGCCCACGTAGTGTAGGGTCTTCCTCCTGGACGGCATGGTGGCTGTGTTCCACTGTCAGAAGCAGCTCGTGAGCCAGTGATCCTCCCGAGGTTCCCGTCTGAAGACCAGCGTCCAGGGCGGAGCGGGGACAACACATAGAGCGCCGGCCATAAACGCAGTGCACATTTACAGCCATGACCTTTGGTTTTTCATCAGGGGAGACGCAGAGCTGGTTGTCATAGCGCCAACACTGAGCTCACAGCTGAGATAAAACAATGCAAAGGGACACAAGGCATTATTATTATTATTATTATTATTATTATTATTAGCTTTGTTTTTTCAGACCACCTATACTTGTTCAGCATCTACACACACACACACTTAGCATAGTTTAGCTTATGGTTGTCCATCAATTCCAATGATGACGTCCACTTATGTCCTTAACAATGAGTTCTTGCGCACACACACACACACACACACACACAAACACACCCTTTTTTAAAACAAATCTTTTATTGACTGCCTGAGATTCAAAGTCCTCTCCCTGCAATTGCAGAGTGATAAAACATATTGAAGTTTAATTATTGACTGGTCTCACAGCAGAAGGAAGTCAACTGGCCTTGAGATCACAGAGGCTCTCACCGTGTTGGCTCTCTTGTTTTTCAGGTGAAGCTTTGCCATTTTTACCACACACAAAAAAAATGTATGTGTATATATTTTTTTAATATTCAGGTCAACAAAGGCCAGAGAAAACAAGGTGTTTATTATATTTCTGGCAAAACAAAATTCAACATCCGTTTGAGTTTTCCGAAACAAATGTTCATTGGCTGAAAAAGCCAGCGTTACAGTTTCAAGAAGTTTTACGTAACACCTTCAGGTGGCCAGTTAGTATTCACGTTGTTGTTTTTTGCTTTGTTTTTTGTTTTTGTTTTGTTTTAAAGGGGGCAGTAAACGATTTCACATCGCTAGAGAGCACAGCACCTGAACCAAAATAAAGACAGGTGGTTTGCTAGTGCAGTAGTTAGCGCTGCTGCACCGCAGCCAGGAGGTTGTGGCTTCCATTCTGAGCTGAGGCCCTCCTCAAGTTTTCTCTGTCTGCTGCGGAGCTTCTCCACTCAGTGTCTGCTTCCTGCCACAGTGGCTAGCTGCCTAGCTGGCAACTCAACACTCACAGCCAAGACCTGAATATTAGTCTCCCTGAGTTGGTCCTGAAACTTTGCAGGGTGAACACTTCCCCTTGTTGTGGCATGGCGGCCCGGAAAAGTACCAGACAAACAAACAAATCAATAATTAAATCCATTTGGGATGGAATGAAGCCGTATCCAAAACTTTATTTGTTTATGTATTCGTTTATTTATGTATTTCACCCCCTGTGCCGTTCATGGGGAGTTCCCCGAGTTGCAGTGGCGCGTCGTGACCACACGGTGGCTCCTCTCCACGCCGCCCTCCTCTCCGGAGAGTGAGAGGCGGAGGTTCCTGTGGTCTCCCTGACAGCCAGCTCTGCTCTGCTCTGTTCTGTTGGAGTAAACACCAACTCCTCCTCCTTCTCCTCCTCCTGCTCCTTCCCGGTGACAGGCGGCAACACTGTGGCGTCGCCTCGCCTTCTTTTTCTTCCTCCTCGACACAATCTGCGCTCCCGGACTCGGATGTAGAAAACCTTTCACGGTGAGCGCGAGACTCCTTCTTCTTCTTCTTTTTCTTCTTTTTCTTCTTCTTGTGCTGCTGCTCGTCGACAAGGCGTCGGTAGCGGTCGGGAACCCGCGCGTTGTCTTCATAGCTGTTATTGTTGTGATTCTTTCGTGTGTATGAGTGTGTATATGCCGAGCCGCGTTGTGTTACCTGTCCGTTACGCACAACGGCGCGCGGCACATATTTGCGCGCAGGTTCCCCTCACCCACTGCTTTTCCCTTTTTTTTTTTCTTGGCGGCTCGCCGAGCGCAGCCGTGGCCGTAGCCGCCGGGCTCGGAGGTGTTGCTGCCCTCCGAGGTGTTTGACAGCCGGCGGCGGCGTCACTCGTCCTCAAACGTCGGTGCGTCATTATGACTTCCTGCCCTCGTGGTTCGTCAATTTCTCTTCGTATGAATGTTTAGTTTATCACGATGTACTCCCCCCCCCCCCCCTTCCACACACACACACACACACACACCACCACCACCACCACCATCTCTCTCTCACACACACACACACACACACACACACACACTCTGGCTGCAGGCTTGTCCATGTGAGCAGCTGCTGCTGTTTAGCAGGTTGGTGGCTGCAGACACATGCTGGAAGGAATTCTGGACCTGTTTACTTTCTTTCTTTCTTTCTTCCTCCTCCTCCTCCTTCTTCTCCTTCTTCTTCTTCCCTCCAGAAGTGTCTCAGCACTCAGCAGACTCTCATCCAATGGTTTGTGTGTGCACGGTGATGATTTGAGATGCAACACAATTAGTGCAGATCATGTAGAGTCCCCTCAGGATAAGGACTCTCCCAGGGCAGGTCAGAGGTCAGAGGTCAGTGTCAATGGCAGATCAGCATATGATGCTGCTGCTGCTGCTGCTGCTGCTGCTGCTGCTGACGACCACTTCCTCCGCCTTGACCGTGAGCTGCAGCCCTTTAACTCAAACTGCAGCTGCTTCAAGACTGCATGTATGGTTTATGTGTGTGTGTGTATGTGTGTTTACTATTTCTGGCTAAGAGAGCCGCAGGGGGTGCTGTGTCATATCGTATTGTATTGTGTTGTGTTGTGTGGCGATGTGTCGCACTGGTGCAACATGTGGAGAGTCTGCAGCAGTCTGACTCAACAACAGCTAGTCAATGCTAGCGCCGGTCGTTAGCGACCTCTGTGTCTACACTCACAGGTGAGACGATTCATCAGGTTGATCGGTTCTGGTTGATCAGGTCTGATTGATCGGGTCGGGTGGGTGTGGCCCAGTGAAAGCCGGTTCTGATTCTCCCAGTGGCAGTGAATCATGCAGTTCCAGAAACACTCGATTCGTCTGATTCAGTCGTGAGAGGTGCGTTTGGTTCATTCCTCCAGACTGATCACCTGCTCTTCTACCGTCTCATCCATCGTTTTGAGAGGCTGTTCGACTCATCGATCAGTCTGCCGTTCAGATGAAACACTGACTCTCAGGTTCTTGTTCATACTTGCAAGATGTCAGCTGTGCAAAGGTGACAAACAGCAGGGGGGGGTTCTTCCTCCTCACAGTGTTCTTCCAGCCAGCTGGTGATTGGTAGTATCTCAGGCCCCTGTCGTCCTGACTGAAGTGTTGATGGAGCAGGTGATCTGTTCTCGCCTGGTCTGGTCTGGTCTGGTCTGGTCTGGTGCTGGCAGACTGCTGAGATGAGTCCTGGAACACCTTCAATTCTGCTGCCACCAGAATCGACCTCACCTGCTGCACGAAGCCACTGTTATGCTTTATATGCTCATGGAGCAGCCTCACAGAATATACAGTAGATCTACTTTATTGATCACAATTTGGGAAACTACACTGTTGCAGTAATTACAGTAATAACAATAAACATTCGAGCCAATCTATATACAAGCAAACAAGAGCAGATGTGCAAAAGACATTCAGTTGTGCAGAGGCAGGGATTAGCAAGGTTTTAGAAACCATTAGAAACCATTTTAACTTTAATTTTCCGCATTTGTGCCGGAGATGCTGGATGCGCATTTGAATAAATTCTAACACTGGTGAAACTTTAAGTAGAAGGAAGAAAGAGAGGCAGCAAATTTTGCTTTTGTCGCATCTATTCAGCTTTTTTACACAAACCCGCACCCGAAAACTGGAAGAGCTGCTCCAGACGTGAGCGTTTAAAGTGAAGCTGAGGAAACTTTTGGAAGATGATTGGCAGCCTCAGAGCTTCAATCCCAGCTTCGGGCTGCCATCACCGGGCTAAACAGGCCGCGCCTTCACCTGACCTTCACCTGTCAGCTGAAGTTTGCTGCTGGAAAAATTCCTCCCGCGCCTCGAACCAATCGGGCTGCGGTTTGATCCTGCAGCTCGTGAGGCTGCGGTGTGTCGCAACCCTGAGCATGTTTGCGCTTGCGGGCGTGAGCTGCACAATGCGAAACCCCCGCGCCGTTTGGATTTTGCCGTCACGCTTAAGCGATCAGGAGAGGATGAAAAAGTGAAACTGCTCGGCGGCGAGGAGATGCGGAAAACACCGAACTCTCACTCCCTGCTGAATCCCAGAGACAGAAATCAAAGGTCACATTTTTTGGGATGTTGTTTTTTTTTCCCTTTTTTATTAGTTCTAATTAAATTGAAACAAAAATAAAGAAGGGAAAAAAACCGAACTGGAGCTGCGTGTGAGCGTGAGTCTTGTGACACTTCCGGTCGCCGAGGATGTTTGGATCCAGGAGAGAAAAATAAACAAAAACAACAACAGAAAACTGAAACAGCTTCATGAGGTCAAACCTCAGTGACGCAAACAGGGCGTGACTCCATCAGAGGAGGCGCGATTGGACACTGCATCCCAGTGGAGTCCACACACACACACACACACACCACTGCTCGGAAGGGCACTCCATGGTCCTTGGGTTTTAAGGCCGAGACCATCAGTAATCGAAGAGAAACACCGACTGAAGCTCTCTCTGTTGAGTTGAGTTCTAGTGTAGCTATAATCAATTCATCCCAAACAGCCTTGCATGATTATTTCTGCCCGTGAAACGGTGAAGTCCAGAAAACATGTTTTTATCCCCTTCACATTGACTCTCAGCTTTCAGCTTCCTGCTCAAACTGATGTTTGTGGGCCCTTCTGCATGTTTGCAGGTGGATGAAGCAAAAGCGAGGAGCGCTGGGATAATTGTCACATAACTGAGAGTGCCCTTTGTGACATCATAAAAGGCCTGATTTCCAAAGCTGGCTGTTTATAGCACTGAACTAGCTGGAAGATGTGAAGGACGGCTTTCTTGAGGAAGGATGTAGAAGTTAGATTTGCACAGTAGGAGCCTGAGCCTTGCTCTGCTGGATCTTATATGTTTCTTCTGCATCTTTCCCACACTGCTGTCATTCATTCATCTCTTCATCTCTCCATTTATTTTGTCTCTGCGAACACCAGCAGCAGGAAATAATCTGTCGGCCGGTTCAAACTGAGATGAAGCACCACTCGTTGCCCTTTAGCGGACGGCTGTTCCTCAGACTGTACAAATAAAACATGTTTGACTTTTGATCATGTAATACGAGCTGTCGGATTATAAGAAGTGTGGCCACGGCCAGGTTAATTTGTTTCGACTTGCCTGTCTGAATGCCTTGGAATGCCTGTTTGGCCCCTGATAACCGTTTGGGTTTGCCGGATGGAAAGTTTCCAAAATCCTCAGAATTCATCTCAACACGTCCGGCAGGTGAAGAGCCCGACCAAAGCGTTTGACAGGGCAGGCCAAAAGCTTGCGAGGCGCTTGAGCGAAACTTTGGACCAATCACATCAAGACCAATCAGATTTCTTGGCACTGCCTGCTAGCTGTAGCTGACTAGCTGTTGATGGCTAGCTGTAGCTGACTAGCTATTGCTGCCAGCTGTAGCTGGGTAGCTGTGGCTGGGTAGTTGTAGCTGGCCAGCTGCAGCTGACTAGCTGTTGCTGGCTAGCTTGTGTTGCTGAACGCACAGTCAGCGTGAAAGTGAAAAAAGCAACTTGTGATTAAATCACTGCCACTGCCACTGCAACAGTCATGCTAATCACTTTAGCAGCAGCCACTTGACACGTTTACACAGGTTTTTTTTTCCATTCCAATTCAAATCATGCTGAATGCCGATTCAACAGTGTCAACTGTCTACATGTGACATCATCAGTTGTTTACATGCCACTGCATTTATTCAGAAAAGACTTTTTACAGCCGTAGTTTTCATTGTTTTCAGTAATTTTTGTATGGTCAATGCTGTGGTCTAGTCTGGCTTCTTCTATCAATTTGTTGTGAATTTTTTTAAAAATAGTTCACTATTTTGATTTTTGCCATCATCTTAGCGCAAAAACTCAAATGTCTTGGCCGTATACAGCCTGACAACTTTCTTTTTTCACAGTTCATATGAGGAATTTCTACTTTTTATCAGCTTTGGAAAATAAATCTTCTACCGATTGAAATTCCACTGGGTTCAGCACTGTTTATCCTGATTGAGGCATTTATATAGAGCATTTTTTCATTCTAACATGATTCTTATTGGAATAATTGTGCTCCATGTAACCCAGCTGCTGCTGTCATGGCTCATTCTTCATTCTGGTCTTCCTCTGTTGTTTTTTTTAAGCAGCTCCGCCTTCCTTTTTCGGTTGAGGGAAGATGATTGGAATAAAGTAAAGACTGGTTGAAAATGTTCTCCATTGCAGGTTTTTGCAGGCTGGAATGGACGAGTCAGTTTTCAGGCTTTAGATGCCGCTGATCCAGCCGTGTTTTTTTTTTCTGTCTTTCTTTGAACCTCTGGGGTTCCTTCACCTCGGACCAGGAAGCTCCTCCTCCAGCTGTCCTGGTTTGAATTCAAGCTGGTGGGAAGTGAAGTGCTGCATGATGTCACTGCACAATTGCTGGCCAGCAGTTTCATGGGTGTATTCCCTCCTCCAGGCAGCGCACACACACACACACACACACACACACTCCATTGTCTTCCTGTCAGCCTCTACATGAGTGCGTGACAAAGCGCTAAGCGCTCTTTAAAGACGCGCTCTGAGTGGTGGAGCCGCGGCCTTGCTGTGGTTTTATGAGTCTCCGCGGACAGGAAACACATTTCTCTGACCCCCTCCGAGATCTGTTTGCCTTTTGTCTGAGTTTTATCTCGCACAAATAGTCCCCCTCCCGCCCCTCCCAAAAAAGAGTACACTCGTGGACTCTCGAAACTCTCTGGGTGTTTTTCACACAATTGAAACCGAAATTAGCCGCGCCTCTTTGTTTTTTGTTGTGTATTTTACGTACTGCGGCTGTGTCAGTGATAAAGTTTTATTTGGTCCGAGCTGAAACGCTGCGACCTAATTTCGGTGACCTGTTTGGGGAGCGGCAGTCGCCCTGGAGGAGATGAAGTCCCCGCACTGTGCGGCCTGATTGAGCTCAGACGTCTCCAGCCGCGGCTCGACGACATGCTGTCGTCCGCCGGCTGCGATGGGAGCGGCCAAACGCGGCTTCCCACGGGGTCGAGCTGGCGGCTAATTTTGCCTCCGCTCAGCCTGCGAGTTTCATTTAAATGCCGCTTGGTTGATCAACGCGTGAGAAAAAAAAAAAAAAAAAAAGCCACATGTACACATTTAGAGATTCCTTGACGCTGAACCTTGAGACTGGGGTTTGATTCAGTGAGCCGCACTCTCACTTAAATCGGCTCAGGTGACAAATTAGCTTCTGCAGCAATTAAAAAACAACAGCAAAAAAACGCTGCGTCACAGCACTGAAAGGATCAAGCGGTCAAACATGTACAGGAGCGTATAGCTGCCACAATAATAATAAAAAAAAAGGTTCATTCATCCATCCATTTTCAATACCCACTTCTTCCTGAGCTCAGGGTGACGGGGGGCTGCTGGAGGCTATCCCAGCTGTTATGGGGTGAAGGCAGAGTGACACCCTGGACGGGTCACCAGTTCATCGCAGGGCCACATAGAGACGAACAACCATTCACACTCACGCACACACACACCTAGGGACAATTTGGAGTTCCCAGTTCACCTTAAGCCGGAGAAACCGGAGAGAACCCACTCAGACACAGGGAGAACAACTGCTGTTGCCGCTGCTGTTGTTGCTAATGTGATTCACTCTGACAGGAAATGACTCTGATAACAGACAGTTAACAAAACAAAAGGTCTGTAAACAAAAGGTTTGGATGGGGCGGGTGTGTCGTCGTCGTCGGTGCGACACCTCATTCTGCTGTGTTGAAGCTTCAGTTGCAGTAGGAGGTCTTGACCAGTAGAGGCGCTAGCAACTGAGTGATGAGTGAAAGTCAAAGGTCAATGTGATGGTCGAAGGTAATAGAATCTGTGTGTGTGTGTGTGTGTGTGTGTGTGTGTGTGGATGGAGGTTGATATGGATGCTTTAATTATTGATATGATCTAGAGTTTTCTAAAGAAAGTGCTGATCTTGCCGAGGGAATTCCAAAAAAAAAAAAACAGACGTGGTTTCATTTTCATGTTGTTTGAAATATCAGGTGACCTGATCCTCGGAGCACGATGACCATGATCATCCTCCAGCACCCCACCCACGACTGCATCCGTCTACTTTCCCGTCAATAAGATGTTTCAGCGGGAAACAGAAGAAGCTCCGCCTCCCCGGGGGGGGTTGAACCGAATCGATTCGTCCCAGTAAGAAAATACGCCCGACAGCTACCGCGACCTTCAACTCTCCCGCCACAAACTCTGCAGGTGTTTCTGCGAAACATTGTGTCTTGTCAGCGCTGGGCTATTTAACACCGGTGCAAACTCACAAAAGCTGTAGTACGGACTCTGCAGCACGCTGCTGGTTTTAAATGTTTATTAAATTCGATGGAATATTCCTTGAAAGGTTTGTGATTTCTACAGCGGTGGTGCTCAGCTGCTGCCTCCTGCTTCAGAGTTTGATGTGCATCCTCAGGAAGTGAGTCAGCTGCAGAAAACATGACAAACAAAAAAAGGACGCTGCCGCTGTCTCCTCAAATGAAGCCTCAAAACTGCTGCTGATCAGATCGTATCTTCAGATCATCTCTTCAAAATGACGCTGCTCCAAACCTGACCAAGGACTTTTACGACACAAGTGGACGGAGGAAATATTTCGGGAAGCGAAACTCTTTTTTTTTCCCAAACAAAATTCAACCAACCAACTACAAACCAGCTCTGCTTCTTGTGCAAACTCAACGCTCTCGTTCTTTGCTGGAATTCTGCTCACAGCTGAAAGTCCACCCACTCCGTTCTGCAGAAAAAGAAAAGAACTTTCATTCGTCGCCGTGAAAGAACACAGTTTCATCAGCTGCTGCTGCTGCTGCTGCTGCTGCTGGGGAAATCAGTGGAGCAACAGCCCAGTTAGTTCCTCTCTCTGTGTGTTGCTGCTGTTCGGCTGCAACCAGCTGCTCAGCGAGGCCCTTCAGAGGCTGTGAAGGATCACCGACTGTCTTGAAAGAGAAAGAGAAAATCCCTGAGTGTCTCTCAATGTCTCTCTTCCTCAGCAGCCAGTCAGGGAGGCAGATGAGGATGAGGCTGGTGAGAATGAAGACGTGTTTGAGGCTCCGCTGCTGCTGCTGCTGCTGCTGCTGCTGCTGCTGCTGCTGCTGCCTCGGATCCTCTTCCCACACAAGACGAACGCTCATTATGAGATGTGCGTTGTTAACGCAGACAGAGAGACAGAGAAGGAGTCGAGGCTGCAGTCCCGGGCGAGCAGGAAGCAGGAATCCTGAGAGAAACTCTGAGTGCACGAGTGGCTTTCTTCCTTTTTAGCTGCTTTGTTTTTCTAATTTCTGCCACTTTCTGATCCGCCGCATCTTTGTGGGTTTAAAAAAAGAGGAAGGCGGATCATGTGACTAAGTGGTTAGTCAGGCCTCACAATTTTAAAAAGTCCCACATCAGGCGGCAACAGTCAACCCTTTGTGATGTCATGAAATAGTACTTGTACCTCCCGAGGTGCGCTGCCTTATTCAGATAACTGACGACTTGCTTTATATGCTAAAAAAAAAAAAAAAGGGGGCGGCGGGGGATAATCTGCAGACCAAAGGCAGCAACTTTATATGGAACAGATGAAGTTGTTTTTTTTTCATTCTAGAAACCATCACATCAGCATCGCGGCCACCGTTGTTTGTGTCCATCTTCTAAACATGAGGAAGGTCCAGCAATGCCTGAGCAGAAAGCTGTAAACAGAGGGCTAAACAGGCTGTCTTTTTATTTTCTCAAAGCTGCTCAGCTGTGAAAGCGCTTCTTCATGCTGATCAGATGGATGGAATTTTCTCCCCTGCTGCAGCGTAACTCTGCAGCCTGATCCCATTTTTCTTTCTCTGTTGATCAGCACAGCTCATAAACACACGGAGCCACGCCAACACCTTTTGGGCTCGCAGCCGTCTGGCCGCGGGGTTGCGAGAAGTGCTGCCTCTGCAGGAAGTTCAGAGAGCTGTGGCTCTTCGTCCTTTGAGATTTATTCATCGCTTTGTTGTGCTGGACCTGATGACGAGCTCGTCTCACAGGGCCCCAGCAGGGGGCCGATGAGTGGATTTTTTTTTGTTGTTGTTGTCTTTTTAGGGTCCGTTGATGCAGAGACGTTCTTGGTGAAGAACCCTGAAGTTTCTTCTGATCTGCTCCATTTTTTCAAAGGTGCAACTGCAGCGTCGCAGAGGTTGAGCCGTCGTCCACGAGTGCGTTTGCGTGCAGATGCTTGGTCTGAGATAGAGATGGCGATATGACCGCTTAACAAAGGTCACATGGGCCAATCAGCAGCCTGAAGACCAGTGGAAATGGTGTAACAGGGAGCCCAGTGTGTGAAGTTGTGTCACTTTGGAATATAAGACTGAAATATAAAGTTCATGGAAAAATAGATGAATAAAAAATCCACGTTCAATTCCGGGGCCCGGGCCTGGGACCTTTCTGTGTGGAGTTTGCATGTTCTCCCCGTGTCTGCGTGGGTTCTCTCCGGGTTCTCCGGCTTCCTCCCACACTCCAAAAACATGCATGTGAGGTCAATTGAATATACTAAATTGTCCGTAGGTGTGCATGTGAGTGTGAATGGTTGTCTGTCTCTATGTGGCCCTGCGATGAACTGGCCACTTGTCCAGGGTGTCACCCTGCCTTCGCCCTAAGACAGCTGGGATAGGCTCCAGCAGACCCCCGTGACCCTGAATTGGAATAAGCGGGCATAGAAGATGAATGAATGAATGAATAAAAAATCCACTGGGACTGGGTGGACCTTCGTCTGGGCAAAATGTGAAGAAGTCCCAGTAGAAGATTCAGATCAGCAGCAATTTGGTTCCTTTTGACGTTTATCAGTTTATCAGAGGCATCTGTGTTGGCATCGTCTTCGCAGCACCGAGGGAGGAAAAACTTTGGCAACATCAATCACAAAAAAAAATCTGAGAAATGTTAGAATGAGACAAAATATATGTATTGAATATATTTTACTGGTATGCAGTCCAATGACGACAGCATCCTGCCACTTCCTGCCAGCAGCAGGAGGAAGCCCCGCCCCTCTGCCCCATTACTGCCATTAATTGCAAGCCCCCGATCCCCCAACCCCGACCCCAGTAGTGATCCAGAGAACGTGTGCTGCAAGGTGAGGCAGGTTGTGTTTTTACAGCGTCCACACCCAGTGTTGTAACTGGCGGCTGGTGATGTAACGGCCCGAGGCCACACGTTTTCCCTCTGCACATTCCTACAACTGTAATTGGTTATTGTGGAGATATGTGGCATGATGGGGGGAGGGAATGGGAGGGGTGTGAGCTGCAGAGGGAAGGGCGGGGGAGGGGAGGGCGGGATTGAACGTGTGTGTGTGTGTGTGTGTGGAGGGGGGAGGGGGGTGTTTCACTTACAACCTCAGCAGGCGCCAGTGGGACGAACCGAGAGAGTCGCTGGTGCCAAAGAACCAGTGAGATGATGAAAAGGAATTTTTATTTGCCTGCGTTTAATTAAGTCTGCTGGGTGTGTGTGTGTGTGTGTGTGTGTGTGTGTGTGCGAGCGTGTGTAATGCTGGATTAGAACTGGTGGCTTCCAGCTCCGCCTCCTGGTTGTTTGGTTATTTACCTGTATTGATTCATTGACGGTGGAAAAGCTCAAATCTCTGCCAGATGATGATGATGATGATGATGATGATGTTTTTCAACGCTACAAAGGCTGTGTTCAGTGTTCAATATCACGTCACTGTTCTTTGAGAGCAGAGTGGCATTGATGATTCAGAAGCAGCAGCAGCAGGATTTCCTCTCTGACCATCAGGAGGATTTGAAATGATTTTCTGTCTCGTTCCAGCGTTTGAAGCCCACAGAGGAAACA
Organism: Thamnaconus septentrionalis; assembly: GCA_009823395.1. Taxonomy (NCBI): domain Eukaryota; kingdom Metazoa; phylum Chordata; class Actinopteri; order Tetraodontiformes; family Monacanthidae; genus Thamnaconus; species Thamnaconus septentrionalis. Next base: position 17,866,692 of record CM020503.1, on the reverse strand, counting down.
TCTCAGCCGCTTGGTTGGACTGCTTCCCATTAAGACGGACTCTCTTCGACTGAAGATCGAGATTGTCTTTGGAGATTTAGGTTTTGCTCTTTTTTTGTGTTTTTTTGTCAGAACTTGAACCGGCGCCGCCTGCTGGCTCTCAGGCTTTCCCGAAGCTGTCGGCTTTACATTATTCCAGCCAGTTAAGCGGAGAACTGGAGCGGCTGTAGGAAATTTGCTGAAAAGCTGCTAAAAAAAATCAGCAGTCACTCTGCAATACACAGCCGAGCGGTTTCAGCTCTACTTCTGAAAAGCAGATTATTTATTTGTTTGTCTGTCTGTTTGTTTGTTTGTTTATGTTTGCACTGCAAATCCTGCGAATGACTGGAAGCTTGTAGATTTGTGCACAGGCCACCTGCAGTCAGCCGTGCTACAAGCACAAAAAACTGAATCCCAGCAAATTAAAATGGGTGAAAAATTGCGGCCTGTGAGACAGATTTTAATAGGCCGCTAAGATCTTAATTGTTACCTGGAAGCTGCGAAAACAAACAGGCTTGGTTTTTGGAGACTTTACTTTCAGAAGACAGCGAGCTGCCGTCAGAGCGCCATCTGTTGGTTAAAGACCAGTCAGCATCGTCAGCTGGCTACACCTTCATGCCTTTGCTTGCCTTTGACTATTTTTTGTGGGAGTGAATTAGACTTTTATCAGACTTTTACAGAACATCAGGCTCCCCCAGGCTTCTCACTGAGTGCAGGGCAGCTGATTGGCAGATACTGTGTCTTCTGCGGGGTCAGCTGACTGCCCATGTCACCACATTTTCCTCTTTTCGGTTCTTCTTTACCCTAAGTTGGTGCCCTCTCTGTCTCTTCCTTCAACAGCGTTTTCCCACAGAGGGCTGATAAACCTTTTTTTTTCTCACTGAGATAGCAGCAGAAGTGAAAGGGTAGCGAACTTTGATACATTTGTCGCACCGACCAAAATTCTCTGATCATATCAAATTAGCAAATGATTAATCGTCTTTCGCTGCCAAGTTCCGATATATCCAAGAAAGTCAATCTGAGCGTCTGCCAGCCAATAATCATTCAGCATCGCATTCTAGAGGCCTGAACTAAAGACACTGGCAAAGTTTTGTTGATGTCAGAGTGAAAATTTGCGTCACGCCAAACATTCTACAGTGGCTCCATTTGTGCCGAGGACAGAAACACAACAAAGTGGATTTGGAGGAAAATCCTGATTTGAATCAGCAGTAAAATGCAACATTTTTTGTGCTGTAATGCCAACATTGTATTTTGTTGTTCAAATTGGTTTTAAAACATCTGGTCTCCAAAATAAAAAGCTGTTGATCTGGAACCGAAATTAAAACCAAGGTATTGAAATTTGCATTGTGTCAAAACATTCTGAATGGTACCCAGTCCTGATCGCACGTCACCGCCAGCCGGGTGAATTAACGCTACGCTGCTCTCTTAACCCGTCTGAAGGCTCTGATTGGCTAATTGGATCCATGATCTGACAAATCCGGCCTGATTCTGCAGGATTTGAGGGGAAGTTGTGCCTCTCGCCGCTCGCCTGCTGATTTTTAAACGCCGTTGACCCTGTTGGAAAAGAGGCCTTTTGTTTGCGCCCGCTGCCGTCGCCTCTGAAAGGAACAAATCACGCCATTGTCTCACTCGGCTGCCGGCGGGACGCAAGTAATCTGCGGCGGCGCGAGCCGCCCCGGAATGGCCGTAATCCAGATTTGGGCTTTAATGAGGCTCTAATCCAAGACATCTCTGACCCAACCGAGGGGCTGATGTGGCGGCGGTGTCACTGATTGGCAGAGAGGAGGGGGATTGTGTCACATCAGACTCAGATTGTGCGTTTGTGCCGCTGTTTGCCAAGATGCTGCGCTGGTCTGATAGTGGGCGGGACCACGATGTGGCTGCCGTCCTCGTGGCCAATGACAGCAGCTTCTTTCTCTTCTTCTCTCCCAGCGGTTGTTGCTCTCCAATGATGATTGCGTGAAAGATCTCGGCTTCAGCTCCTCTTTTCAAGGGCCGCCGGCACAGATGAAGACGAATAGATGCGCTCGTGTGAAATCCATCACGCCGTAGAGCCCCGCCCCCGCACCTTCTTATCTCCTCCCCTCAGAGCCGCGGACGCATGTTGGGGCCCCTTTTTTTGTTCTCAGCCCAGCTCCCAGTGATCTGCACCACTAATCACCAGGACTCCCACATCCCCCCTCGTCTCCACCCTTCATCCCTCCCTCATCCTCCCTCCCAGCGATGAACTGCATGGATCACAGCAGCTGCTGCTGCTGCTGCTGCTGCTGCTGCTGCTGCTGCACCACCGCTGGGAACTAACACCCCAAGATGCCGTCGACAGCGAGAAAAATAACGTGCAAAAACCAAAGGAAGGCCTCTCTTTTGCTTTTGAGAATGAGATGGATTTAATTTAAATTTTTCATCCCTTTTGCTATAAAATGATGTTGTGCTTCCTTCTGGAGGGGGTGGTGTTCATGTTCCAGTGCTGCTGCTCCAGTTGTTTCCTGCTCGGTCTGTTGTTTGCCCAGGTGTTCAAATGAGAGCAGCAAGGTTTTGTTGCACCCTGGAAAAATAGAGAACTGAAAAACAAAACAAAACAATAACAACATCTGTTTGTGATGATGATTAGTCGGCATTCAGGTGAACAGAACGCCGTCGGTGTCGCCTGCAAAGGCTTTATTTAGCTTCACCTGCTCAGTCACACCGTCTTGCAGGTGGAAAACAACAGATGGAGTCAGAACCTGCAGCTGCAGTTCATAAGTTCACTGTGAGAAGAGGAGGGTGGAGAGGGAGGTGAAGGAGGAAGAGGAGGAGGAGCAGCAGGAGCAGGAGACCTGGAGTCCCTGCTGGCCAAACCGCGGGATCAGAAACCTTCACGATGCCTTGATGTCTGAGGAAAAAAAAAAAAAAAAATCCTGGTTAGGATTTTGTTTTTGACCAACTATAAGATATAAGCTGGGCTTTTTTCCTCATCGGACCTGTTGATTTTTTTTTTTTTTTTTTTTTTTTGGACGGAGGCGTTGTCAACCTGAAACCTCACCGCTGCTTCACCTCCCAGTGGAGACGATGAAACAGCAGCAGGGTGTTTACGCAGCCACTTCCTGGACAGAGGCGAGGCCAGGAGGGGGGGCCAAGTTCCCCTCTGATGGCTAGATTACACTATTTACACACACGCGCACACACACACACACACACACAAGCACACGTGTTGGGATTGATGTTGGTAACACATAAGTGCCGCGCTTTGATAAATAAACACTGACTGCAGGATTATTTCTCCGTGGACGTGTTACCGAGCCACTGGGTGTCGTTTTGTTTGTTTGCCTCCAAGTGGTTCAGAGAAACCATCCTTCTCCATCTTCCTAACGCTGAAGAACCTAAACCTCTTCCAGCGTCTCATTATGTAACATTTTCTTCCTGTTTACACTTCTAAACGTCCCCCCTCCGCCCCCACATCCACGGCTCAATGTGAGCCAATCACGTTTCCATCGGTGAGTCGCTGCTGCAGGAAGATTATTACGCTCCTGGCTTACCAGCGGCAGGCCCACCCACAACAAATGTTCTAGGTCATAGCTTCCGGCGCTAATCTGGCTTCCACCAAACCTTGCCAGCGCTCAGCAAAAAAAAAGAAGTCAATGAATAAATAAATTCATAGACAAATGAATAAACAAACCCTTGACACGTTTGTTTGTTTGCTAGCTTGCAAACGACAGGAAGTGAGTCGGGCCATTTCCACTTTTAGCCTCCATTCTTCTGGTTCCTCTGGTTCCTCTGGGTGTTTTCTAGCCAGAGAGCCACGGTTGTCGACTCTCCGGGCAGCGTTGGTGGGGCCAATGTTACGTCACTCGTGTGTGTTTGGCTGCGAGGGGCCCTGCGGCTCGCTGACACAGGAAGTGATCTCAGCTCTTTATCTCTCTTCCTGCCGGCCGGATTATTCGTATATCTTCTTCTTCTCGCTACTGACGGAAGGATGTGAATCTAAAAAATAGATAAAGTAAAAGAGTTAAAAAAAAAAAAAAAATTCCCCCTGACCAATTGCCAAAGCTGCTGCATTCACAGGCAGCAAGGAAGGTTGAATTATGAATTTTTCCCTAAAGCCAGAAAATGTTTTTTTTCTTGCTCTCTCTTTCTCTCTCTCCCTGTCTCTCTCTCTCTCTCTCTCTCTCTCTCTCTCTCTCTCTCTCTCTCTCTCTCTCTCTCTCTCAGATTTATGTCTTAATCTGGGCGCAGTCAGCCTGACCTTTCCTCAGACATCATCTCCACTTGATAAATAATCCCATTTCTGCCAGAGAGCATCTTTATATGTGGCTTCGCACACATCCGTCTTCACCTGATCTTTTTTTTTTTGCTTTTTTCTGGCTCTTGCTGCTACTTTTGTTGCCTCCATGTGAAAGACGAGCTCATCGCTCCCGAACCCCCCGCCTGTCTCTGCTCGTAGACAATGTTGTGCAGACAGACGAGACATGAAGCCGCAGGGCTGCAGCCAAATATACACACTGGTAGCTGCACTGATTTATTTCATTTTATGATTAATTTATTTGTTTAATCCCTTATGTGGGTGTGCATGTGTCTCACAGATGCCGGTTTCAGGTCGGGGCGCTCCTCTTTGTCTTTTTGTGTGCTTTGTGTAAAAATTGTGGTTGGTTGAGTTTCCTGCCTCCACTTCCATCATGAATATTTAGCAGGTTGGATTCACTGAGTGAAATCGTCGGCTTGCTTAACCCTCATCTGTTTTGTCGGAACTGATCCTCGAAGTGCCTGAGAGCAGGAAGAGGAGGAGGAGGAAGAGGAGGAGGAGAAAGGGATGAGAAAATCTCCTGGATGGTGGGATGGACGGATAAATAATCTTGCGGATGTATTCAAAGGCATCCGGCCAGCTGTGTGTGCCGGGACACCGTGAATCGAGATGTGGAATGGCGCCTACACGTTTTGCCCCCCCCCTTTTTTTTTTGAATGAAAAAAACCTCTTTTCCTGCAGCCTTCCTCTGATACTGGAGGTCCAGGATTAGGCAGAATTTCCTCTCCTGGTGTTTTCTAACAATAGCCTGCATCCTGTGTCACTGTGTCAGTGACGTTCTTGGAGATTAGAAAACCAACAGCATCATCCTCCGGTTCGGCCTAACTGGCTGTTTGCTGCGCAAGCTTGTGCTAGCGGCGAGCTAATACTAGTGTTTTAGCAGGACGTTGTCACAGAGAAGTAAATATGACATTAGTTTGTTTGGGGGGGTGTAAATAGCTGCATGTCTTTAGTCAGGGACCAAAGTAACAAAAATCCTATGGGAAGAGACTAGAAGATGCTAACAAAATGTCTAGCATCGACATGCTAACCTAGCTCTAGCAACATGCTGGATGACAACATACACATTGTCCTTAGGTTAGAAGGCATTAACCAGTGCTGTCACACACGTCAGCATTCAAAAATTTCATGGAAAGATGTCTTTTGCATCCGTATGGATAAAAAAAAAACTTCTGTTTTTCCTAAAAAAAAAAAAAAAATTCTGTCAAAAAAAATGCTGCTGCAGACGAGCAGACAGTCGAGACAACTGATGGATGTCTTCCGTGATCAACTTTGATCGACGGAGACACACGCAGTGAGAAAAATGATGAAGAATTGATAGGAAAAGACTGATTATTTCATTCCCAATAGGAAACATACACATGGATCTCACATTAAGTGTGAGGCTTGTGAAAAACATAATTAACACACTTCAATACATCTAAACAACCTGCAAGTCCTTTCACTCGTCCTCAGAGGCAGCTTATCGTCTCTATTTCTCTCTGTTCCTCTGCTCCTCGCTGCCGGTCCTCTCACTCTATTGGTTATCGATCCCGGGCCGCCACAGGTGAGTGTTCACTCGCAACTCCTTAATTAGCTTCCCGCCAAATGAATCGCAATATCGACTTGGCCGTCTGCAGATGATTCCTACACGGACCCTTTAGGAAAATTCCCCGATATTTGATTACGAGGCCGAGAGTGGAGTCCAGAAGTGCTGCTGATCTGATGTTATCACGCTCACTTCCTGTCTGCCTTGGCTGGGAGCCGCAGGCGGAGGATGGAAAAAGTCTGCTCCTCCCTGCTCACTGTCCAGCGGTTTCAAAGCGTTGAAGGGATAGTTTGACTTTTTTTGGCCAATTGCCAGAATCCTTGTAGTCATATCAGTTGGTACACTATGTTCCCTGCTTGTTGTTTTGAGCTGGGGGGGGGTGCAATTCCAAAACTGCTCTGGTGGGCAAGTTGTGACATGTAGCTTCATAATAATAAATAATAATGACATATAATTTTGTAATATTTCAACACATGGAGTGAATACCAACATAGGGGCAATTGGCCAATCAGACTGAAATGTTAAAGTATCTCTTTAATATCCTAGTGAGTGAGTGAGTGGCTCCCTGGGCGAGCCCACCACATCAGCTCAGCCTCAACCTGCGTCTCTTTCCTGCAGTGCGTTTGATGTCATTCTCATTACAACAACACCAAAACCACTTCTGTTGCAACTGCGATTCAAGCTTCGCTGTTAAACATTTAGCAGCTTCTTATTGGTCAATAAAAACTATTATGGTTGATGTGTTTTTGCGAGGGGAAGGAGTGGGAAGGGGGGCGGGGGGATCCCAAGTGTGTTTCGGCCACTAGAATGCGTTTCCTGTTTCCTGCGTCTCCTCTTTGTGCGACACTTTGAGTGACGCTCGAGCTGCTTGTGTAAACACAGTCCAGCGCTGCGCCGATGCCTCAAACCCGATAACCGGCCCGACCGGAGGAGGAGAGACATCGTCCCTCGCCGGCCGTCGCTGGTTGCCGTCACGGCTTATCTCGCTAACTGGATTTGTGTCGGAGCGCTGTGAGATCTCGGTGTGATGCTCTAATCTGATTGAACCACAACCCTGCGGAGGCGGGCCGGGCAAATGGTCCAAACACACGCTTGTGTGTGTGTGTGTGTCTCCGTCTCTGACTGTGAAGGCGGCCGAGTGTGATGTCCATCCATCAGCTTCCCTTCCCGGTTCCCTCAGCCCTGGTTCCCAACTGTCAGGTGTCAACAGCTTTAGTGAAAAATACCTTTTTTTTTTTTTTTTCCATCCGTGTGGGTTCCACCTGCTGAGGGACTCGTGTCAAGAAGTAACGCAGCGGAAAAACCTTCAAGTGCAAAATCTGTGCTCTGGGTTCGCACGCCTGTCAGAGGAGCGAGACACGGGTGTGTGTGTGTGTGTGTGTGTGTGTGTGTGTCTGCCGCAGGATTTTTCTGGTTTTGACTGCGAGGCCTCACACCTCAACTTGTTGGGGCTGGAATTACACACACGAATGCCTCTGTGTTCATTAACCAGAAAAATACAGAGAACCGATTCATTTCCCTTCTGTATTTTACACGCTGAAAGTCTTGAGTCAACCGATTTTTGCTAAACTCAAATGATAATTCTGTGGGTTTGCTGCAAGGTGGCACAGACAATTATGTTAAGAGAATATAACAATAATTCAAAAGACGAAGAGAAGTTTTGAGAGGTGTAAAACTGAAACTATATCCAGGGAAAATGCATCGGACGTGAAATATTCATATTATGTCAAATGATTTGTTGCTGCTGTGTGGTCGGTGACCTGAGCAGCTCAGAGGTCGCCAGCTTTTGGCTTCACCCGGAGAAACTGCTGAGAGTCGGTGTCAAGTCGGTTAGCATCCGTGTCGGCCCCCGCTGTTCAAACTATGATTAGACTTCAGTACCTGCCTGGCCTGTCAACCAATAGAACGGAACAGGACACTGAGTCCAGTGTGATTGCGACACCTGCTGACCTGGAGGAGTATATGTCAGCCTTCTTTTTCCCAGAAATGCTGCATTTAGACAGAGGAACACGCAGAATGACACCAACCACAGAAGATGCATATCACCAATCTTCTGCATGTTCCTCTGTCTAAACACAGCCTTGGAATGATTTTACAATAATCATTGAGGAACTCGGTGTTAAAAACAGGAAGCGGCCGTAGTGGACGGCGGGAGGCGGCTGCTGTTTTAATCAGCTCCTTCACCTTCAGGACCAGAACGCCGACGCTGCAGCTGCTCTGCTGGCAGCTTCTCATCTTCTTCGCTCCTGCAGCGCCAGGTTCCTCCGCATGCATAAACGTGCCGTATAATCACATTCCTGCAGCAATTAATTTTGCTTTTCTACACTTTCACCGGGCGGCTGCTTGATTGGCTGCGACTGCTGCTGCGGCAGGAATTTGGTGCGTTTTACGGCCTATGTCCGAGTGCATTGCAACGCAGCGTCTTCAAATATTGATGTCCTGCTCGATCTCTCCGAACCTGCTGTTATTTATTCATGAGCTGTGAGGTGATTTCAGAGTCGCGGCTCGCTGGGCTCTCCAGGAAATTAGCCGCACACTGAAACCAATCTGGAGCCCCGATGAAGCAGATAGAACCCCACCCCCCCCCCCTTTTTTTTTTTTTCCCATATCAATCCTGTCTTCCAATCAAAGCCCCGCCTACCCGTCATCCCGCTGCTATGAAACGTGGCCGTTTCCAGCGGGATCCATCCAGCACCTGGATCGGAGGAGGTGGAGAAGGTCGAGGAGATGCAATTTTTCATCGAAGCCTGGAAAAAATAAATAAATTAATAGCTGAGGAACGGGGAGAATTTCTCCCACCCCTCCCCTCTCCCCTCTGGCCGGCTTGTGGAGAACGTTGCCGTGGCAACCGCGTGGCCCTGCATAGCTCCCAGCCACTGCCAGGTGAAGACCTCTTATCTCCAAAAATGTCAAGCGAGCAGCCTTGGAAGACATGAGGGCTCGCCGTTTGGGGAAGAAAAAGCTTCTTATTGTTGACAACGTTGTGGAAGCTGTTTAGGTTTCCACCTTTTCAACCTTCGGTGGTGGGGGAGGAGGAGGAGGAGCAAGAGGAGTGCTCTGCCGTGAATCTTTTTCCTGTACTTTTGTTCTGCTGCCGAGCCTCCTCGGCTGGTTATTTATTAGCGGGCACCAGCTAATAAATAACCAAACATAAATAGTGCACTCAAAGGAATTTTGTAAATCAGGGCATTCAGTTTTTTTTAACCGTGCACAGCGGCCAGGTCGCATCGTTTTTTTTTACTTTTAAAGTCTTGCTCATCCGTCTTGCCAGACCTCCAACAGAGTGCGTTTGTGTGGTTGCACAGCCAATCAGCTCCCATTTACGAAAAAAGTAGGAGTGACTAATGAGAGCGGGAAGCAGCTGCAGTGGAAACCACCGAAGAAGAGGAAAAAGAAGAAGCTCCCACTAGCTGTAAATACTGGCGGTGGCCGCTGGCAAAGATCAGTGTGACTGCTGCAGTTTGGTCAGAGGTGGTCGTCCACATCAGAGGAGAACATGAAAACAACACAAGGTTTTTTTTTCCGTCAGTGTGTTTGTTTTACTTCTGAACGGCCAGAATTCCGTTGACAGCGTTTAGGATTCCTCGGATGAGATTTGCCGATAGACTCAGCGTCCACTATACAAAAAAACCTCAACAGCAGTCCATCAAGTTGTAACGTGATCCTACAAATAGACACTGTGTGGATACGTGGCATAAGTCCAGCGGGTCACCTGACTCTGCTGCACATATACACACCTACAGTTTAGTAAGCAACTGCAACCAGCTTACCGGTGGTTGGGCGGAGCGTTGGGCCTCCAATCACTGCTCACCTCTGGCCCCGCCCACACATCCAAATATGGAATCTTCCACTTTCAACACATATCAGAAGTTGAAGGTGGCGCCGCTGACTGTGAAACCGACCTTTTGCATTCAGGTTGTTGTAAACCAATGGTTGCATCTCACACACACAAACACACACACACACACACACACACACACACACACACACACACACACACACACACAGCCCTCCTCAGCCTCCTCGCTGTGCTCGACTGCAGTTGTTTGACTATAGAATCATCCTGTTTCTTCATCGTGTTGCTTCCACTTCTTCTTGCCACACGCTGCACTTCCTGTCCGTAGCAGGAAGTGCATCTCCGTGACTCCTCTTACCTCCCTCGCTCCCTGCCTCCTAACGCTTTCTTTTGTTTTCTCTCTCTCTCTCTCTCTCTCTCTCTCTCTCTCTCTCTCTCTCTCTCCCTCTGGCTGGACAGGCAGGTGAGCAGCGTCCCTTCATCCAGGATCGGAGCCACCTCCCCCACCTCTGTGACCTCGGCTCCGCCTCCAGCTTCTCGACCGGCGGCAGCGGCGGCGATGTAACCGCCAGGCACCGCGAGAAACCATGTGACCTGAGACTCGCCTCAATCTGAACCGCAGCTCATCCAGGTATTTCTAGCAGCCCGACTTTTGCGATTGTGTGTTTTTGTAAATGGAATTGTTGAGCTTCAACCCAAGCGAGCGGCCTGTTTCAAAGTTGTGTATGCAACACGCCGCAGACTGGGCGCTGCTGTTTGTGTGTCTGCTGCCGCTTCCAGCGGGATTGTGTTGTCCAGAGACGACACATGCTTTGGTTTGTTTTGACTGAGCAGGTTCATAGTGAGTTGACATTGTGTCTCCACCCCCCGCCCCCCAGTTTCTTTACCTGACTTGAACCCTGCTGGATTAGTGGCTTACAGCACAGTAGCTCAGAAAAAAAGTCTTTTTCAGAGCGATTGTGTAAACCGTAGACGTTGTCTGTGGCAGGGGTCGGGAACCTTTTTGGCTAAGAGAGCCAAAAAAATCTAATATTTTAAAAATTATTTTCGTGAGAGCCATTCAATATTTATTGTTTTTAATTAGTAACTCTTAATACAACTAAATACAGAGATTTTGCCAAACTGGAGTCTGAAGGAAGCACTGGGGCCGCTTCCACGTCTAACCTCCGCGCCTCTCCTCTCATCTCCCTTTCCCACTGTGTCTTTGTCCTCGGTGTGGGGTCAACCATCCTGGCATCAGAATGTTGTTTTATTGCTGTGAAAAGAATTTAAGTATGAGAGCGAATTACAAAACAACCGCGTGCGAGCAGTGTCCAGAAATGCCGCTGCCTGCACTAAACTTGAGCACATCGGCACTTCTGGTTTAATTGCGTCCTTGTTATCAATTGACTCAGATCGCCGCACAGTTTGCGCTGTATAAATCAGCTTGCTAACTTTCGATTAAACAGCGGGAAGTTCTGCTTCACCTCACAATGTAGGCTACCGCATTTAATCCAATAAAAATAGAGGTGTCAAACCCTCCCATATACTGAAGCACAGATGTGATAGCGCAACCCTGAACATCTGCGGTAAAAAAATACCGTAGCCTATAAAATGCACGAGAAGTTTTTTGGGAAGATTATTTTTAACTCTGTGATTTTTGTTATGTTTTTACTTGAAAATCAGCGGAATTATTCATTACTTGTGTTAAGGAAGGTCAGCTAAGATTTTTCTGTGAGCCAGATGCCGTCATCAAAAGAGCCACATCTGGCTCGCGAGCCATAGGTTCCCGACCACTGTTGTATGGGATGGCACACAGGCGGCGCCACCTGGCTGCAGCCTGACACTTCGCGCCGCCGTTCTTCGTTCCTGCCGCGCAGAACAGCTGTTTGTTCTGTCTAGGAAGTGTGTGTGTGTGTGTGTGTGTTTGTGTGAGCGTTGACACGCGTCACTCTCAATGACGCGTCGCATCGTTGTAGTTAAAGAGAGCTCGGCTGAAAATGTGGGTTTTTCCAGAGCAACTGAGAACTTTGGCAGAGCTGCGGTTCGAAGGAATGAATAATAAAGAAATAATAATAACATTCACCTCCTTACTGTTCTCGTGAGAGCCGTTGCACCACAAAAAGACCCTTAAATGTCAATGACACCATCATTTCCTTTTGCATTTTTAATATTTCTGCCCCACCCACCTCCGATATAATGACTCACTCAAACCAGAGGAGAAAAAGAGAACGAAGGGGAAATAAAGTTGACAAAGAGAAAGAAAAAAGTAAAGACAAGGACTGATGAAGGAGACTGTGGCCAGGTCGTCGCAAAGTGTGTGTGTGTGTGTGTGTGTGTGTGTGTGTGCTTCTGCAGTGTAAGCACATGCCGTCCCCCCATCTGCTGTTTGATAGCTCTGCTTCCTTTCTGAGCAGCCAGGTTTCCTGTGCCGCGCTGCTGCAGGAGGGGAGGAAAGGAGAGGGAAGAGTGGGACACACACACACACACACACACACACACACACACACACACACACACACACGCACACACACACACACACACACACACACACACACTAGCTTCTATTAAGCATAACCCAGATTGCCGGATGATAAATGTCAGCTGTGGAGATTCTGAAGATCCCTCCAAAGTGTTTTTCTTCTCTTTTTTTCTTGGTCTTCTCAGAATCCTCAGAGGAGGAATAAAGAAATAAAGAGGACGCGCTGACGTGATAAATTAACTTTTCGATGTTTTCGCAAACACAAAGGCATGGGGTGGGTTTTTTTTGTCTTGTAGAGATGGAAAAAAAAGCTAAATCTGGTCTGTTTTTATTCCGTTGGCTTTTCTCAAAACCCCCTTTTTCTTCCTTCACACACACATTATGCTTGTACTTAACTATGGAATACAGCTGTATTACGTATTTAACCTTTAGAACTTCAGCGAGGTTTCTTCACCTGGACTGGAGTGTCTTTTTTGTTGACTAAGCTAAAAACATCGGGTTAATTTCATCGTGTGAAATTAAAAAAAAAAAAACAGGAGAACTAATATTATCATGACGTTGCCAAATTATATAAAGTTCAATTTCTCGTAACAATCTGTGTCTCCAGTGTTCACGGTCTCTAACTCCTCTGAGACTACCTCGTTTTGGACGCCTTCCAAACAGGTGGAAGGTCACAGAAGAACACATCTTTTTACCAGGGGGCTGTAAACAGAGGGCTAAACGTGCTGTTCTGTGGGGACCTCGGGCTGTTTTTGCAAAAGTGCTCATGTGACGCTGCCACTGGAGTCCATGGTGAAAGACGAAGGTCTGAAAATGCTAAAAATGATGCTGTGACAACAAGAACTGCGTTGTTTTGTGTCTGATTCCACTGATAGATCAACCCAGCGGTCAGTCTCGGTTCCCTGGGGCCTGCTGGTCTCCCCCACCAGCTCCAGCTCCAGCTCCAGGTCAAGGGCTCTGGTTCAGGGTCAGTCCTCTCGGCTCGGGGAGCTTTTATCGGCAGTGTGTTCCGACTGGATGCTCCACTTCCTCTTTCCTCCCCCAGGGGGCAGCGAGTTCCCCCCAGAGGATGTCAGAAAGTCACCCGCTTTCAATGTGTTCACATTCGTGGAACCAGGGGGTGGGGGTGGGGGTGGGGGGTTGGGGGGGGTTTGGACAATGAGAGTCAGTGACTAGAGGCCCTGAGTCCCAGCCAGTGACTCATGTTCAGCCTGAACAACAGTGTTACACAACCCCTCATCAACAAAGTGCCGCTAAACAATGTGCTTCTGCAGGGACCCGGTGATCCTGCAGGAGAGGATTGTGAAAAATGTGTCAGCTCGGCTTTTTGGGGACAAGCAGGTAATTACTGGCCGTTGCTGCCAGGGTGTGCAACTCGTCCCCCTGTGCGGACGTGACAACGTGCCACTTTTGCGTTGTGTTGTTTTCGTTGGTCCTCCTGCCTCCTCCGTCGGACCCGTTGCCGGTCCATCGGAAACTTCGGCGCTCTGCTGGGAGGTGTAGCGCCACACTGTGGCGGCCGAGCGGCGTGTGATTTGTGTGCAGACGAGTCAGAAGTTGTGTTGTGTTGTGTTGTGTTGTGTTGCGGTGGACTCTGGGCTCTGCTGCTCCTTCTTTCCTCCTCTCCTCCCCCAGGAATCAAGCGGCTGTTTGTTCTTCCCCAGCGGTGCTTATCACTCCCCTCTCCACCGCCAGCCCCCCCCCCACTCCCCGTCCTCCCTCACAGCCCCTCCCCCACCCATCCTCCCTCCTTCTGGGGGATGAAAGGATGTTTTTATAATATTTTTTTTTTAAGTGAGCGCGGCTGTAGATCTTGTCAGAGACCAATTCTGTGTGTGTGTGTGTGTGTGTGTGTGTGTGTGTGTGTGTGTGTGTGTGTGTGTGTGTGTGTGTGTGTGTGTGTGTGTGTGTGTGTGTGTGTGTATGTGTGGTGGACATACCTTTTCTCCCGGGGGTGTGGTCTGTTCCTTGCTGGTGCTTAAATCTTCTTCCGGCAGAAAAGCATCATGGGTAATCGTCGCCGATCTGATTTATGCCGGCTGATTTTTCGGAGAGGCTTTTGTCGCCCTGTGAGATTCCTCAACGGCTTGCCGTCCATAATGAAAACACCAGCCAGAGGTTCTCCAGAGAGGCCCTTTGTTTGTTTGTAAAATTGAGTTTTCCAGCGCAGCGTCCGACCGTTGTCCATCTCCACCTCCCCCCACCTCCTCTACTCAGCCAAACATCCATCAGTGGTCTCGCGGCCGGTGAAGGAGGTGATTCACCCGCTGTTTGACAGCCAGTCACCGTTTTGTTTACCACTTGGGATGCACGCTGCTGTGTGAACGTGATTCGGGGAAATTCCAGACGATGACAGTCAGGGGACGAACTTCCTCAGTGACTAATGCTGCGACCGCTGAATATAAAGAGGAAACAAATATTTCCCAACGGCAAAGTTTGATCATTATTTTCTATGTTTGCTTTTTTTCCCCAACGTGTTTCTTCGATGATTTACCATCAAAATTAAATTTGTTATTCGTTATTCGTAAATAGTCACAGCCACAGTCAGCAGTTCTTCTGTGTTCAACTAAAAGCACCCTCAGCTGGCCAGATACAGAAATTTGTAAGGCATTGTTTTGTTTTCCTGCAAAGACCCGCACCTGCTATCTCCTGATTGGGTGAGGGGTTCAAGGCAATAAGAAAGTGACCAGTCAGAAGCAGGTAGGGGTGTGCCTTGTCTCCAGCTACTCAGCCCTCCACCTGCCCTTCCCTCCTCTCGTTCTTTCTCACCTGCTCTGCTGACATCGTGTTTGGTCTCTGTGGCGCCCTCTGCAGGTCCAAACATACAGTCGAGTTTGTTTGATGCTTCTGGTCGGGAGGAGTTGACGCAAACTGCTGATGCAAAAGTGAAGCAGGTTTCTCATGAGAGGGTTCAGTCCTCTGTCTGGCCAGTAGAGGGCGCTGTGTCAGACTGAGTCAAACTCATTGTGAAACCAAAACTCGCTCGAAATAAAGTTAAGGACCCATTTGACAAATATTCATTGTTAAATGATGAGGCATCGGAATAAATGCAGCCTCGACTAATTCCTGAGGAATTCAGCCTGCTGCTGCTCCTCTAAAGCGTCACAGCGCCCCCTACCCTTTCCTCTTCCTCCATCACGTCCTCATCCAGATGCTCGGTGGCGTCTATCGATGATTGGAGCCTGTAGTTACTGCTGCTGCTGAATAATGGATGGAGGGCGTGGAGGTGAAGCCCAGAGGCATCAGGATGGAGGCAGCAGCGCTGTCAGGGGGAGGGTCTCTCCGCTGGGGGAGGGTCTCTCCCACGTGTTGTCCAGTGTTTCCCCCTGGATCCTTCACACCACACTGCAACGTTTGTGGCTACTTGTGTGCATCACTGTGTGTGTTTATTGAATGGCAGGAAGTCCGATGAGCCGATTGTTGGCAGATCTGTTTGTTGTCTCGGATGAAGCGACAGCGACCGTGTGTCTCACAGCACATTTCCAACAAGTGCAAGTTGTGCGTTTGTGTGTTGTTGGAATAGTGAAGGAGACCAACATATGGCGGCGGCAGCTTTTCTTTTCTTTTTTTCTTGATGTATTTATTGATATATTGATTTTATTTTCCAAGGCCACTTCAGCCGTATGATACATGAAATCCTGGCGGTTGCAGTGTAACAGTAACAGTTATGGCTGGAATGTTGGTAAGAGGATTATCAGTAATCGCTTCTTATCTAATACTGTGTTATTCTTAACTAATATGCAGTGGCTAAATGCTCTCTTTAGCAGCTAGGGCGGCTGACGGCTGCATTTTTCAGCTTCGGACTTCAAAAAAATTTTGAATAGAAAAAAATTGTTGTCTAACTTGAATGTTTCATAAATGTGTTGGATTTTGTTTATATCCATATTTTAAAGAGGCCATAGAAAACTTTTAGAAAAGAAAAAAAGGAATAAAGATGGGAGCGGTAGTTGAAGGAACCCTTTTCATCCGGCCAATCAGATGTGTTTCTGCTCACCTCAGCGCTCGCAGACTGGTCGGTAATAATCTGAACCAAAGCTGATCCAGAAGAAAGATGCTTCTCTTCTTCTGGTTTCCTCCAAATTTGACAGGAGTGAAGTTGGAAAATATAATTATAATCAGATTGATTTTTAATCTAATGGCACAAATTTCCCAAATTTTGTCCCACAGGAAAAAGTCTTCACAGCTGCTCTTTGTTATTCCTCTGACTTGAGAATTCTCTCCAGCTCTGAACAAATCTGCCAGAAATGCTTTGGTCTTGTTCTGATCTGTGATTGATTTGACACTTTTCAACCAGTTTTTAGTTCGGTGCTCACATCCACAGAGCTGCCAGACGTTTGGACAGGATCTGTGGTGGGTTTTTTGGTTTGTTTGTTTGTTTGTTTGATGATAATGCTCCCTGACAGACGGAGGCGGGTTGTGCTAAAAAAGGTGGCTGCACTCTGTGACAGCTGGCAGGATGCGTTGGGACAGCAGAACCCTCCAGGTTTCCTTCGCTGGCTAACTGCTGGCTAACTGCTGGCTAACTGCTGGCTAACAGACTAACACGCCATTATTTGCTCTTTTAGGCAGTAAAAGCGTTTTTATCTGACCTCACGGCAGGGCGATCTGATGGGCGGGGGTGCGGGGGGGGGGGCAGTCTGGAGTGGCTGACACTGCAGACGTAGCAGCGGCGGCGGCGGGTCCCCAAGGTCGTTCTCACAGCCTCGCCGTCCCAGCCAAGGCGGGGACTGATTAATGACGCCAGGCTTGGGCAGGGGTGTGTGTGTGTGTGTGTGTGTGTGTGTGTGTGCTGGGGGGTGCAACTGCAAACACAGGTGATGATCAGAGTCTTTTTCGGGGTTTTCGCTGAAGAAATTTTCCTGCTGTAATTGCGGTTTATGATATTTCTCTGACATCATTTCCTCCAGTTTTCCCTTTTGGCGTGATGTGTTGTCAAACACCTCGCAGGTGCCTTGTTGTTACCATGGAAACGCACAGTGAGGGAGGGGGCAGGGGGAGGGGGAGAGGGAGTGGGGCTTTACAGCGGGGAGAAACCCAGCAGCGGGACTCTCGACTCGGTCCGGCTGCTGTGTGAAAGGGAAGCTGTGCCTCCGTGTGTGTGTGTGTGTGTGTGTGTGTGTGTGACAACCCTGAAATAGAGGAACGCTTCAGTGCCGCAGCAGCTTCCTCTTAGCGACACAGTCATGTGAGGACAAGCGACTGCAGCTTTAAGGTGTCATTTTCACTCCTCCAGGTTCTTCCAGTGGTTTTTTTGTAGTTCTTGCAGTCAGTTACCGCAACAGTAACACTAAATGGATGCTGGTTAAACCCTAAAATATTCTAGGCTTGACGCCTTTTCTTGTATTTTGCTACCTTCTAAAGGTCCAGTGTTCAAGATTTTGAAAAAGAAAGTGCAAAGAAATGGAGAACAGACCTCGAGTGACATTGAGTGGTCAGATGTCAGCGCTCGCTCGATCATTCACCCTCCTTCTCCTAAACTTCCCAGTGAACTACGGTGGCCTTCACAGCTCTAAACTAAGCATGCCGAGTTCCCCGACAGTGAGGTTGCCGTAAACACACTCATCCCAACAAGTTTCCCCCGTGTCTTTTTGCATGTTTTACCAACACTGATAGCATTTTATGCTAACCTTCAAATAGCTTTATTTCTTTTTTGAATAAGCGATGATCTAATTTAAAAAGGTGTAAAAGTATAGTCATTATACACCCACACAAACATATTGGTGTGGAGTATATTAAGCTTTTGCCAGTAAATCTGGCCAAATTTTATTCAGAATTGTACTTCACTGTCTCGACCCTGGTTCAAAGGGTATAGAAGTGATCAAGTCTCACGCAAAAGTGCCGTCATCAGGCTGTCAACCTTGCAGCTTGCACTCACCCTGCCCGCGCTTATTCATAGAAACCCAACCATGTTACCAAACCTTCACATCTGCTGTTATTATTGTACTCGCAAAAACAAAGAAGAGACCTGAACGCCTCTCAGAGAGTTTTTCTGTCTGCTCATTTTATCTCTAATTTTCAAGATGTAATTGCCCCCAGAGCGGAAGCAGGTTTATCCCACATCTCCATCTGAAGGAGAGCCCACAGGAAGCTTTTTGAAGGCAAACTTGAAAGACCAATCAGATGTGTTGCTGGGCGGATCTGTTTGCTGTGCATCACTTCCCCTGTAGCTTTTCACTGTGTTCTTTTTTTTAAGTGTGAAAATGCCATCCAGATCTGTTAAACCCGCCGCTACGGTAGCGTCCATGCTAACCTCAGCAGCAGCAGCGGCAGCAGCAACAGCAGCAGCGGCTGTTGTTTTACAGCGTGTTAAAGCCGTTGCAGCTTCTTCTTCCTGGTCTTTTCCTGTGACTTCTCACCATTCGTACCCCATCATCAACCCTTTAAATTGAAGCCGATTGGTTATAAAAATGCACTGAAATTAAAAAAACAAAACAAAAAAAAACATTCATGGATCGACGGGGTTTTGTAGTTGTACTTCCAGCCCACGCAGCCAGGTGCCTGCTGGGTTTAGGAGACATATATACAGTTAGCCTAGCGTAGCTTCAAGCCAAGTAACTTTTCACACCTGACAGTTGTGGTCAGAAGCTCGATTGCCACCGACGTCAAGCCCTCTGCCTTGCACCCCATCGTGCACCGCGGTGCCCCAGAGGTTTCAGATTTCTGCCGGGCCCTTTTTTCTTTGCTTCCTAGTCTGCGGGTTTTGTAAAACCGCTTTTGTTGTTGCCTCGAGGGTAAACAGTCTGGCAGTTTGAGACTAAGGTGGGAGGAGGAGTGGGAGGAGCGAGTGCCAGCTCAGCCTGACGACCAGCTCCCACCACCCACCACCCACCAACACGCATTGTCCACATTCCCCTGCTGATGGATCTGAAGAGACAGAGAGAGACTGTGGCCAGAGACTCTGCAGGTGGTGGGAGTGACAGCTGTCTGTCTGCCTGTCTGCCTGTCTGTCTGCCTGTCTGCGTGTCTCACTAGCTGTGTTTCCATTAACCCTAGAATTGCACAAAACCTAAATATCGCAATAAACAGCTGGTTGTAAATTGCAAGTAAAAACAAGATCCACCGTCAGTCAGAAGTCCAGACTCATCCTCTTAACAGGAAGTGCAGAGACTCCTGCACTTCCTGGTACCTCTCAGTCTTTTATCGGTTTGTCCACTGTGACATCGCGTCACATGTGTGAGCGTTCAGTTTAACGGGCTGCGAGGTGTTCGGGTTCCCTCGAAGGGCGGCGGCCTTTTCATCAGCGGCGAGCTGCCAGCCAGACGCCGGATGTGACACGCAGAGAGGCGAAGACGTGTGCAATAAAACTGTTTTATTAGGTTGTGTGAAAAGTCACAGGGGTTGTTTGTCGTGTTGGAGGAACAAGAAAAAAGTGGTGCAATTTGACGAGGAATTGCTGTGGGAGCCAGAAGAACAAGATGTCCTTGTTTTCTTTGCATTTTCTTAAATCCTTTTGTATGTAAGCAAACTTTGTCTTCATCGTCTTTTTTTTTTGACGATGAAGAATTGCAGGAAACGCAGTAAAGGGGGCGGTCCGTCTCCACCAGCTGCCTCTGCTTCCCTGATGGCATCTCAATGATCTGCCAGCTTGAAGCACCAGAAGTGTTGCTACCAGAGTTCAGCCCAGTTCCATCATGTTAAACATGCAGCAATATTGATGCTTCTCCTCACTCAGAAAGCAGCATATTTAGCCCTCTGTTTACAGCCTCCTGCTGAAAATGATGCTTTTTTTTTTCTTGACCTTACACAACTTTTGGAAGGAGATTAAAAACATGGTGGTGTCAGAGGGCGGAGCCAACGCCTATTGGGTTGGGTGGGTGTCTGGGAGAGGTGCCATTGTGTTCACACACACACACACACACACACACACACACACACACACTTTGTGAAGCAGCAGGAGAAGGAAGTGAAGGATGAACTTCTTGGTTGAGCAGCAGGACTGTCAGAAACCAGCTGGCCAGGTGACTTCTCCACCAGTGTCGACTGTCTCGTCACTCAGGACATAAAGTACAGAAATGACTTCCTGTCTGGTGAGCTGGGACAGTCACCCCCCACCCCCCCTACTACCCCCTCCCCTCTAGGCTTCCACTTCCACTAACGTCTCCTATCGGAAAATAAGGACGCCTCAGAACTTCCCGCGAGCTGACATCTCCCATGACCCACTTCCATCACGGCCGGTGCCGGCTCGCCCGCCCGCTGCCAAGTGGAGAGAGAGAGGGAGAGAGAGAGAGAGAGAGAGAGAGAGAGAGAGAGAGAGAGAGAGAGAGAGAGAGAGAGAGAGAGAGAGAGAGAGAGAGAGAGAGAGAGAGAGGGAGAGAGAGAGGGAGAGAGAGGACAATGCTCTGATTAGACGGCGCACAATGCGGCGATAGCTGCTGTTTGCCCCCGGCGGTGCGGCGCGACCTCAGTGTGATGATGATGATGGTTTTATTTATAGTCATGTGATCTGAGACCCGGTGGGCCCGGACTGGGTTCACGCCACACCGCGGCGCCGCTGTTCACTGACGAGGGCGACTCGTCCCTGTGAAGACGGAGGAGAGGAAGTCGGCCGTCTCCCGGGAGACACGCGGTCAGAGAGAGGTCAGGCTAGGGGGCGCCACAGTGATAAGACCGGGGGTGTGGGGAGTTCGGGGGGGGTGTCTGTACCTCGCCGTGGGCGGAGCCTGAAATGTGACGCCGTGTGACACCTCCAGAGGCCACGGAGGAGGAGGAGGAGTCAGGAAGTGGAGCAGTTTTATAGCGGATGCAGCACATAACAGAACTGGTGGTGGGTTCTTACCAGCTGAACAACTGCCACACATACACACACACACACACACACACACACACACACACACACACTGCTTGTGTTGTTGAAAATCCCAAAACAGCACAGTGAGTACAAGCACAAGTTTTACCCTCTGGATTTTACACACATTTAACGCACTCCCTCTCGACACACACACACACACACACACACACACACACACACACACACACACACTCTCACTGTCATCCAAGCTTGTGACATTTACAAAGAGGCAGTGAGCAGGAGGGCTCTCGTCTCTCATTAGAATTCTTTCATCAGTCGTCTCCCCACGGAGCCTGGACCAGAGGCTTCTTGTCAGGGTTTATTAATCGCTCCAGGAAATATTATTGACCCGGACCCTCTGCTCCCTCCCTCCCTCCCCCCCCCCCCCCCCTCCTCCCTCCATCCACCACCTCCACCACTGCTGCTGCTGCAGTGGCTGCGTCTCTGCTCCGCTGCTCCCACATTCCTCTGGTGTCCTGCCTGCTGGACGCATTACAGGACACTGCGGCACAGCGTGGAGGCTTCACACACACACACACACACACACACACACACACACACACACACACACACAGTGTCTTCATTGACCGTGCACTTGGCCTGGGCTTCTCCTCTCAGCGCAGCTGTACCCAGCAACACACTGTGAGAAAGCTCACGTTGGTCTGCAGGATTGTTAGAGCACAAAAAAAAGTTGTTGTTTTTTTTTTTTTAAAGAAGCATATTTAGCACTCTGTTTGCTACCTCCTGCTAACACTAATGCAGAGAGACAGAAACAAGGTGGTCTCAGAGGGTGGAGCCTACACCTGCCTGGTTAAGGGGGAGCGTTGTCAATAAAATGGGTTAGTGGCATGTCTGCAGTTTATGATGTCACAAAGGGTCCACTTTCGGAACAGAGAGTGCACGTTTAGTGAATGTTTTCTGACAAATTGTGAGAGAGTGGAAGAAGTTGTTCACTGACAGCACAGACGCTCAGGTGGATGGAAAAGTTGGAATTTTTCATCATCTTCATCATCTGATGTTTTGATTTGTTATTATTTTTATATGATTGTTATTATTTAGGTTTAATTTATACATATATATATATATATATATATATATATATATATATATATACATATATATATATATATATATATATACATGCATGTGTGTGTGTGTGTGTGTGTGTGTGTGTGTGAAAAACAGGATTTCCTGCCTCTTGTTATTTTTGAAAGATCAGTCGGCCAGTAAACAGTAAATGAGTGGCTGACTGATGGACGAGTCGCTGTCAGGACAGACGAGGTGCAGATTAGCGGCACATTTGTGGAATGAATTCTGTGCACCGCAGTGCGTTCAACGCGTTGCTGCTCTGATCAGGAGCGTTTTATTTAAGAGCAGGTGCCGCTGGAGCGGCGGCGGCAGGGTGTGAAAGCCTCTCTGCATGCAGAGGCAGGAATTGATCGGAGATGCTCCTTTCTGCTCCTTTCTGCCGCTTCCTCTCTGCATCAGACACCTGCATGTGTGAAGGGGGAGGAGGGGGAGGGAGGGGCGGTGAATCACAAATCCTGATTGGCTCCTTCCTCACCACCATTCAGTGCCTCCAGCTCAGCTGGCATCTTTGCCTTTTTTGATTATTTATTCTAATTTATTTTGTTTTATTTGTCATGCATCTCTTTCTGATAGGATTTTTTTTTAATGGTTTTGCTAATACGCACTCGTGCCTTTATCCTCGAAATGAATCATCCTCAAAATAAAGGTAACGGAAGGAAACGTGTTCTCTTTGATTTGCTGAAGCTGCGCTATGAAGATGCACTGATTTGAGTGTAAGACACTAGACTGGCATTGAATTAAGATCATTTGTTAAACATTCTTGAGAAAGTATGAAGACAACAGCAGTAATATTAACTCATTTAATGGTGATTGGAACATGCACATTTATCTTTCTGACTTGAATCTAAATTCAGTATTTTTCCTGTATATTTTCGCTGCTCGGCTGCTCCTCGCGCCAATAAACGAGTCTGGCGGTGAAGCGCTCAGCCTGGTTTCTCATGCGTTGCACTGTCATGCCTCCGTGTGGACACTTTCGGTATTACAACGCCGGTTTAATGACCCTGACGCAACAAACGAGCAGGATGTGAGTGTGTCGTTCCATTGTGTGCGAGGGAACTTTGCACCCATATCCCCCTCCCACCACTCTCCCTCCCTCCCCAGCAGGAGAAACGCCTCGGAATGCTTGTTCTGCCTCCGTGAATGGCGGCGTTATCCAGAGGCCCATGATTCCCATGATTCCCGGCGGTGGCAGGCCGCTAAATCCAATATAATCTGCTGGTCTTCATCCTGTTTTTTGTTTGTTTTCGTCCTCCGCAGGCACAATGGTCCCGCTTGTGTTCCTGGTGGCGACCACGACGCCGTCCATCTCCACCAGCAGCGGCAACCACACACAGGGTGAGAACGGCGTGGTGTGTGTGTGGGGGGCGGGGGCGTGGCACCTTGACATGTGATGCTGAGCCACGCTGGGCAGCAGCAGCAGCAGCAGCAGCAGCTGAGTCGAGATCATCTTCTAGAAATGTGTTTACTCTGCAGCTCCTCCCGAGTCCATGCATCAGCTGGATAATAGCCGTGTTGTTGTGAACTCTGGCTGGCCTCAGCTCTAAATTGCCGCCCTGTCTGTGTGTGCGCGCGCCAGTTCGCCCGCGTGCGTTTGCGCCTTGGTAAACACGGCTGATGTCATGCGGCGTGACTCCTTGTTTTGCAGCCATCTGCCAAATCTCGCAAAAAAAAAAAAAGAGAAATGGAGTTATTGAATCTGCAGCTGCCAGGGGAGACGATCGCATCGCGTCGAGTGACGGTTGTTGTGCGGCCAGGGCAATTTGCAAAAAAAGAGGTGGAGTGTGTGGTTGCATGTTGACAATACCCCCCCCCCCCCCCCACCCCACCCTCTTGTGTTTGACCTTGACGACCCCTCAGGAGACGAGCCGTCGACCAACCATCACGTCCTCCCCACCGCGCTGGTGTTGTCGCTGCTGCTGCTCATCGTCATCCTGCTGGCCTGGTACTTCCTCAGGTAAACGCACTCTCTCTCTCACACACTCACACTCACACACTCACACACACACACACACACACACACACACACACACACACACACACACAGCAGCAGCAGCAGCAGCACCGCCCCGGACTGGGCCTGGCGACCGGCCAACCTCAGGGGCAGAGCTCAGGGTGACAAACACTTCCTCCTTTAGTCAGCGAGGGGGGCGGAGCCCAGTCAGGAAGTGTTGCTGTGTGAGCCGCCGCCTCCCTCTCAGTGAGAAGAGAGCAGACAGGCGGTAGCGGCTGTCAGCGGGAGCAGGAGAAGGACAGCGTGTGAGTCCGGGACGTCAGTGTGGTTGAGGTTTTTATCGAGAGCTCAGCCGGAGGTCAGAGATCAGATCAGCTCATGAAAAGGAACAACTTCTCAAGTTTCAGATGGTAGGATGGCGAGGTCCCGGCCAGCCGCCGTGTTCTGTCTTCCGTTCTGCCGCCACCTCACTCTGCTGTCTCTCTCTCTCTCTCCACCTTCAACGCAGGTTAAAGAGCCAGAGGAAAGCCGTCGTCACCGCCGTCGACAAGAAGGTTCCCAATGGCATCCTGGAGGAACAGGGTGAGGTGGCTTTTTTTTTTACTCGATTCATCCACGAGTCAGACTGGGTTTCTCGGTGGTGAGAAGACGTGAGAGAGCCTCTCAGCGCTCAGGCAGCAGGAGGTGTAAAAGTAGCAACAGGTTTGAGAGGAGACGTGCAGGTCGTCCCTCCGCTGCCGCTGCGGTCGTGCTGCACTTCCTGTGGTTCTTCTGAGCAGCAGAAATATCTTATCATCGCATTCTTGTACACCGTACCTAAAGTCTGACCCCCCCCCCCGGCCTCCGTCCTGGTCCTGGACCTCGACAAGCTTCGTATCAATCAGGGCCAAGGAAACGGGAGTAGAGTCGGCAGGAAGTTATACATCTGCAGGAGCTGTCGAGCCTCCTGGAAGCTCCTTGAAGTCGTGTGGCTGCAAGGCGTTCGCTCACCCAGCAGCAGCAGAGGAACTAAGAGTCATTACTGGGGAACACGGTTGAGACCATTAGCGGAGTTTTCATCCCGGGCCGGCAGGTTGAGAGAGGAAACCGTCGGCGGCAGATGCGTCTCCCTCTCGGCCCCCTTCTGGACTCTAACCGTCTCCGTCGTGACTCAGCGACTCGGGTGGTTGTCTTGTGTCGTGATTGGCTGTGTGGTGTGTTCCCAGACGTTGGCCACAACAGCACGGAGACCCTGTGCACCGTCCTGCCACCAGGTCAGGTATCCAGCAGGGGCGCCAAACACAAGTCCGTTTTTTTCTCACTAACAAACTCTGGAATTTCTTCCCGCCGTGATTTTGTTTTATTTATTTTTTTTATGCCAAATTCAACCGAATTGTCGCGCTCCTCCACTAACACCTGTGAAGCTCTGCACCTGTGTGTGTCCGGTGCTGCTGGTAGTCGAACTCACAACCTCCCGTCAGACTGATTCACTGCTGTCACTGATTTGGCTCAGACAAACTGTGACCAGGCAGGAGTGTGCGTGCGTGCGTGCGTGTGCGTGCGTGTGTGTGTGTGTGTGTGTGTGTGTGTGTGTGTGTGTGTGTGTGTGTGTGTGTGTGTGTGTGTGTGTGTGTGTGTGTGTGTAAGGCTGGTGACAGTTCCACTTCAACAGGAGCTTTTTGCAGTTTTTGCCAGACGTTAAGGTAACAAATACACGTCTGTAACCAGAAAGTCGTACAACAGTGTTACACAGCACTGAACAACGCACACAGCCAAATCTCCCACATTCCATCCAACAGCCAATCAAAAGTGCAACAGAAAGACAGGGGGATGATGAGTAAATTCAGGACGTGTGCGATGAAATGGCAGAGAGACGCGAGCTTCTCCGTCTTTCCCCGCTGATCTGCGGCAAACTTCAGCTTTTTCTGAACTTGGCTCTGGGCGATCAGCCGTCACGGCCACTTCTGCTTGGACTCAGGGGCGAAAGGCAGAACAGGAAGCCAGCTGCCAGAGGAGAGGCTGTGTGAAAGTGTTTTTAATTTCATTTCTCTGTATTTAGCCGATGGTGATGAAACAGCTGCCAGTGGAACTGGTTCAGTGGTACAGTAACATAAATCACATTCATGTTGAATTCCGGTCAAATCAATGTGTTTGTTAACAGAAATGATGAATTTTAAACCCAATCAACTCAGTTTTTTTTTGTGACAATTCTTGTGTTCGTGACACTAAATCAGCTGCAACGACCTCTTTAATAAAGCCACACCTCTTTCTCTCTCTCTCTCTCTCTCTCCTCACCACAGAACAACAGACCGTGGTCCTGCTACCTCGGTCGCCCACGGCCGCTAAGACCTACTCCCCCATCCCGGTGGAGCACCTGGAGGAGGAGTTCCGGCTCCGCTCGGCCGACGACGGCAAGCTGTTCAGGGAGGAGTACAACGTGAGTGGCCGCCTCCGTGCTCGGACCCACGTCTGTTTTAATAACGCCTGTGACCCGTGATGTGACCGTGATGTGACCCGTGATGTGTCCCGTGACTTGCAGGGAAAAAAGTAACAACGAAAAGTGACTGGATCTGTCCTTGAGCCCTCAAGTTTTAAACTATTTTTAATTTTTTTTTTAATATTTCCACACTTAAATCACGTTCATTGCAGTCTAATTTTTTTTTTTTTTTAATCAATAAACGGGTCTTAACAAAAGGCTTAACATCGTAACAAGGGAACATTATCTTAGTTCGCTGGCTAGCCCGCATTGTTTTGCCTGGAGTTCCCATCATGCTTTGCGTTTTGACACGTGCCAGTCATATGCAGAGGATCTCCATTGTCTGGAATTGTGGTGCTTGACTCTGCTGTGACTACAGTCGTTGGGATAATTGCGCAACAACAAAAGTTAAACTGTCCCAAAGTTAAACGGTCACAGTTTTTGTGAGAGTTACGTAACATCAAAAGTTAAACTGTCTCAGACCTTTTTTATATTTGCTTTACTATGAATGAGGACATGAGGTTGTGTGTGTCTGCGTATTGTGAGCGTTGAATCCAGAGAAAAGAAGGCTGTGGAGGTTTGAGCGCTATCGCAATCACTTCTTGTGAGTGGGAACGGACATGAAGAACTGCCTGATCAACTTGCCCTCCTGAGCCTGCTGAGCCTGCTGTGGTAGCTCTGCGTGGGCTCGTGATGAACGTTCAGTTGCGAAGCCTAACGGCAGACAAATAGGAGCGAGTGTGAGCTGATGGTCTCCTCAGTAGAATTAGACGCTGTACAAATATAACTCAATACTCAATACCACATACTCAGGTCAGACAGTGGCTACGACCAGAGGTGTGTTTCCTGCTGCCTGTGACGCACACACGCACACACACACACACACACACACACACACACACACACACACACACACACACACAAAAAATAGTCTGCTGCATAATTTTTGTGTATGACGGAGGATCTGAGTCAAAGCAGGCACATGACTAACAGTCAGTGTGTAACCTGCTGGAGCCTGAAGCCTTTAGATGGAGGAGGAAATGCAGCTGAAGTCCCGCCCCCTTACATCCTGTGCACACAGTGGTTTTAACACTCCACCTTGTCTGCTGATGTTTCATCTTTTTCTTTCTTTCTTCCTTTTTCCCTTCCTTCCTTCTTTCCTTCTTTCTCTCTCTCTGTCTTCCAGTTCCTGCCGGGCGGCACGGCCACCGGCACTTACGAGGAGGCCAACAAGGACGACAACAAGGAGAAGAACAGATACCCCAACATCCTCCCCTGTGAGCGCACTCTCTGTTCGGCAGCACCTCGGCTCTCTGTTGACTCACAACCAGAGAACACGGCTTCCTGTTTGTGCGCGCACGTGTTTTCGCACGTTTTTTGTTTCTTTTTGTTTCTTTTTGTTTCTTTTTTTAACTGCTGACAGCTCACGACCCACTTCTACCAACACAGTTGCTTACAGTAACCACTTGTTCTTCTCTGTAAGTCAGGATAGAATAGAATACAATGCCTTTATTTGTCCCACATTTGAACAATTTGCACAACAGCAGAATATACAGTGCAAAGAGATGAAAAAAAATATGAATTAAAAGAAATAAAAATTAAAATACATTTTTTATAAAATAAGAAATGAAAACATATATCTGTAAATATCAATAAATCTATATAGAAACTTGTATTATATCCACATTTTTTACATAACTAAATAAGTGTTAAAAATAAGTAAATAAATGTGTTAAATGTATGTAGATAAGTTTCATTTTCTATTTGCTTATCAATAAATGTGTTAGTTGGTGTTTTGTCAGCACTGTTGCCGCTGTCTGCCCGCCAGTCGAGGTTAGAAGAGGTTGTGAGAAGCGAAGCTCGTTGGCCAGCCAGCGGCCAGAACCGCAGAACAGCACTTCCCCTGTCCACCGCCCCAAAATGAGCGAGTGTCACTCTGAAGCGCCTGTTTTTCCTCCACCAGACGATCACTCCAGAGTGGCGTTGACCCAGCTGGATGGAAACCCCTGCTCGGACTACATCAACGCCTCCTACATCGACGTGAGTTCCGATGTTCTTGCGTCACCGCTTACGAAAACAAATTTGATCCGTGGCCCAAAGTCCCGAATCGCAGCCCGTCTCCGTGTGTGGCTCGCCACTTCTCAACCGTGCCAGAGCTGAACTGTCTGGTGTCGTCCAGGATGAAGCACTGCGGCGTTGCACTGACTAAACCGAAGCCTCCTTTTCTGAAAACCGGAAGCTGCGTCCGTCTTTGTTAGTTTGTGCTGCATTATTCTCAGTGTGAACACACTGCTACACACTGTCTACTATTCAACATTAGGATTGTGTGATTTGGGACTTTCTCTTTAGTTTTTAGCTGGTAAAAATGTCATGATGGTCAAGAGTTTTTCACCTCAGAACTTCAGAGTTATAAAGGGACAATACAATCAGCACGTCCTGCACCACCTTTTTTTTTTTTTTTTTTTTGTTGTCGTTTTTCTACCATTTTTTTTAACATAATTCGTGTTATTTACAGGGCTACACTGAAAAGAACAAATTCATAGGAGCACAAGGTAAGCTGGAGTTCACCAGAAGATGCTAATAACACCGGATATGAATCCTAAATAATAAGCCAACATTTTGTCCCTGCAGGTCCCAAAGAGGAGACAGCAGCAGACTACTGGAGGATGATCTGGGAGCAGAAGGTGGCGACGGTGGTCATGCTGACCAACCTGAAAGAACGGAAGGAAGTGAGTCATTACAGCTTGTTCTTTCTTTTCTTTTGTTTTTCTCACTGGAGTTGTGCAACTGACTTGACTCATGCTTTGAACATAGAACCATGTCCCAACTTTCCAGGAATGAGAGCAAGAAACCAATTTTTCTTATTTCCTATTAAAAAAGTGTACGCTGAACCACTCTTCTGGAATCGGCACTTTGTGATGTCACAAGGGGGTTCTGATACTCACCGGTGACTCCAGCCAGTTATCGAGGCTTTAGCCCAGCTGTCTTCTTTGTTTCCAAACGCTACGGCGCTGCAAATACGCCGCTTGTAGAAGTTTCCCACTCTTCTGACAACAAATGAAGATGTGAAAATCTGAGGCGGTGACCTTGAACTTGACTCTGAATTTGTCCCTTTCACATCTCTTTTCACTGAAAATAAAAATCCTCAGTCTGAGCTGCCGGCGCTCAAGGCTGCCTGAGCACCGAGGGGAGGGGATCCAGGCCGAGCCGATCGATTAGATGAGAATTTAAGTCAGTCGTGTGGACGGGTTAGAAATCGATGGCGGTTTATCTCGCCGTAATGGCCTCGGTACGTCCGTCACTGAGCCGCTCTCGCCTCCGCCACTCCCGCTAATCCTGACCGACTGCCGAGCGTGCGTCCGCATCTGAGTGAATGGCCTGTGTCAATCCGCTGAACTAACGGCCCCTCGCTGCCCCCTGCAGGACAAGTGCCACCAGTACTGGCCGGATCAGGGCTGCTGGACCTATGGGAACGTCCGGGTGGTGGTGGAGGACTTCACCGTCCTGGTGGACTACACCATCCGCAAGTTCTGCATCCAATACGTACGCTTCCAACGCTGCACGTCACCGCCGAGACATTCCTCCCCGTCCCATCGGGTGCCGATCCAGCATCAGACACAAACAGTTCATACAAAGCAGGGAAAAAGTCGTATTTACACATGTAAAAGAAGTTATGAACAATATCATTTAAGTGACGCAACAACCATAGAACAAAAGCAAGTAGGTAGGCAGATACTTTATTCATCTCTTAGGGAAATTCTGTGTATCCCATGGCTCA
Source organism: Thamnaconus septentrionalis (assembly GCA_009823395.1). Taxonomy (NCBI): domain Eukaryota; kingdom Metazoa; phylum Chordata; class Actinopteri; order Tetraodontiformes; family Monacanthidae; genus Thamnaconus; species Thamnaconus septentrionalis. Next base: position 17,836,549 of record CM020503.1, on the reverse strand, counting down.
CAGTACACATAATACAGTACATACACCATAAAAGGACAGATAATACACACAACCATAAAAAAACAGGCATTCAATCAATGAGAGAATATCAGTGTGAGGCTGATGGTGTGTAAAGTGCACAGCAATAATCAATAGAAGAGCCTCCCAGACATGGCTGAACTCAAAGCTTTTTCTCTTTGTGTCTGGTCGTTCAGCAGTCCAGCGACAGCAGCAGCAAAACTCCCCGACTGGTCACGCAGCTCCACTTCACCAGCTGGCCCGACTTCGGAGTTCCCTTCTCGCCCATCGGAATGCTCAAGTTCCTGAAGAAGGTGAAGGTGGTCAACCCGCCCTTCTCCGGACCCATCCTGGTGCACTGCAGGTACCAGCAGGCGGCGCCGTGTCATGCCTGCGCCTCCTTCCTCTTCTGTATTTTTGTGTATTATAAAGAAAAAACAGATGTGGTTCTGTTGACTCCTGGCTGCGTCCCGCCTCCCTCCCTGCAGCGCCGGCGTGGGCCGGACCGGCACCTTCATCGTCATCGACGCCATGATCGACATGATGCACGCCGAGCAGAAGGTGGACGTGTTCGGCTTCGTGGCCAGGATCCGAGAGCAGCGCTCGCAGCTCATCCAGACCGACGTGAGTCTGCTGCTGCTGCTGCTGCTGCTGCTGCGGTCCGTTCGTGGTCACCGTCGTTGCTGTTTTAGCAACGCTTTGAAACCAGCGTTAGCTTCGGGTCAGGGTGACACCAGGGTCGGCGCTGAAACCTCCACTGGGTCCCACAGACAGAGCGTCTGTCTGTAAAGAGGCATTTTAAGGGGGGAAGGAAACCTATGCGGTGGAATAGTGCGCCTCCTGGTGGACGTCGGGCTGTAAGGCGCCAGGATGGCTAGAAATGTCACTGCGTGTGTGTGGGTCAACCCATAAGGTGTTACAACTGTACAGGGCCCCTCATCAAGACAAACATGAGTTCCACTTCTGGCGGCTCAACCTGTTTTCAGCCATATTCACACCAAAGCTGTTTAGTTATGACAGATTTATGGCCAAAAAATGGTTTGTTTGTTGTTGTTTTTTTCCGGGGATTTTTTGATGTTCACCTTGATATGTTTACTTTGAGTTGCACATGTCTACTTTTTTTTTTTTTACTTTTGCTGGCTATCTTTTTGTTTTGTGTTGTTTTTTAACCTAAGTAGAGAGAACAGAGAAAAACCAGAGTCAAATTCCTTGTTTGCCATGCACAACTTGGCCAACAAAGCTGATTGTGATTGTGATTCTGATATCCTCAAGCTGTTTCGACGACAGCTGTAAGAGTGTAAAAAAAAAACTATAAACTTCCCCAGTGGAGTGTCAGAAAGAAGCATAGAAGAAGAACAAACCTAATTGAACGAAACCGCATTGGTCCAACACCATGTCCAACAAGAGTTGTATATTTTTATGCTTTCTTGATTTTGAAGTTTAATCCTTCGGTGAATGACAGGTTGATTAACACAGCAGCTGTTGGCAGAACAGGTTGAGTGAGTCTGCAGGACAGAATGCAGTCACATCACCACAACACAGGGCCAAACTCTTTCATCACGAGCAACAGTATCAGCTGTTCATACTGGTGTGTGTGTGTGGTGTGTGTGTGTGTGTGTGTGTGTGTGTGTGTGTGTGTGTGTGGGTCCTCCCCTCAGATGCAGTACTCCTTCATCTACCAGGCCCTGCTGGAGTACTTCCTGTACGGGGACACGGAGCTGGACGTGTCGTCACTGGAGGGACACCTGCAGAAGCTGCACAACACCCACACAGAAGGCGACCGCGTCGGCCTGGAGGAGGAGTTCAAGGTACCGCACCTGTGTGTGTGTGTGTGTGTGTGTGTGACCGGCAGTCGTCGGTGTGGCCTGACTCATTTGATCTCTCTGCACCAGAAACTGACCAACATGCGGATCATGAAGGAGAACATGAGAACCGGGAACCTTCCGGCCAACATGAAGAAGAACAGAGTGCTGCAGATCATCCCATGTGAGGCCCGCAGGCAACTCACTCCGGGAGCAGGTTGTTGACTTCCGGCGAACGTGTTTGTGAACGACTGTTTGTCCTCTCGCAGACGACTTCAACAGAGTGATCCTCTCCATGAGACGAGGCCAGGAGTTCACCGACTACATCAACGCCTCTTTCATAGATGTGAGCAATATTTTGTGGACTTGTTTTGTTGCTTGTTGTTCCACGGAAGATTTTAAAGGTCCCAGACTGTACACAAACATACCAATATTTTCAGAACCTTTTTTAAAATCAATGACAGAGACGCACCTTTGTTCATTATTATTACAACTACTTTTATCATTATTACATTAAATGTCTAGAAAACGGCATAGTTAGCCCTCTGTTTACAGCCTCCTGCTAAAAGTGAGGCTTTGTTGGGCCTTTCACACATTTTGTTTTGGAAGGCGGTGGTGACGCTCTTGATTGATTTTCAATAGACATTAAAACAACATGTTCTCTACATACTGTATCACATGATATATTTTTCCTCCTATGAGGTTGCTCACCAAAACACTGCATCCATCTGCTGCTGCTCCGCCCCCTCTGTCACATTGCAGAACCCATTGTGGCTCCACCAGTCAAAAGTTTGCCCCCCGTCCCCCGCCCCGGAAGAGAGACTGAATCAGATCTTTCGGCTCTGATTCACTGAACGATTCACTTGCACCTGTTGACAGTCACTGTTGCACGTTTAGCTTTGTGAAGAAGTGTGTTTGCTGCCCCCCTCAGGGCTACAGGCAGAAGGACTACTACATCGCCACGCAGGGCCCGCTGCCTCACACGGTGGAGGACTTCTGGAGGATGGTGTGGGAGTGGAAGTGCCACTCCATGGTCATGCTCACGGAGCTCCAGGAGAGGGAGCAGGTGAGCTGCAGGTGCTGCCTCCGTGGTTCACGCTGACTTTGTTCACTGACTCCTGTGTTTGTTCTGTGGTTGTTTGCAGGATAAATGCTGCCAGTACTGGCCGGCCGGGGAAACGGCCACGTACGGCGACTACAAAGTGGAGCAGAAGGGAGACACGCTGTGCGACACATTCAGTCTGAGAGACTTGGTACTGACGTTTGTTCCGGTAAGCAGAACAACCATACAACAAGAATAATAACAGTGATAACAATCAGTGTTTTTGTGTTATTTTTTCATTGGGCTTAAAAGGTAATTGTAATTTTAGCACCACCTTTGAATAGTTGATGGTGTTCGATAAAAAATTTTCATGTCAAAAAAAAAACCATGTAACACATGAATATAAAAGCAAAGCAATCAACTTTCCCTCCAGCAGAAACCGACTTCATTTATTTTACTGCTATTACTGCCACATAAAATGGAAATCACGCAATGAAAATTGAAGCTGCTGCCGCTTTTATTTAATTCCTGTTTTTTTCCATCATGAGTTTTGCAGAAAAGCGATGCTTCCTTTTATCGATGGCGATGATGATAATATCTAAATGTGAACAATAACAGCTTATCTGTGAGCTGCCTTCACAAAGGGAACAATTTGCACTGTGGTTTCATGTCATTTGCGACTCCAGTTTGCCAGCCAAATTGATCTGGCCGCATCATTAACATCATCTGCTCCCAGGGAATTTAATTCCTTATTGTGCCCGCATGCAAATGAGTCTGATACTCAGTGGTTCAGCTCATAAGAATCACAATCCTGCTTTTTTTTTTTTTTTTTTTTAAAAAAAGAAAAGAAAATTTTTGGCAAAATATTTTCATTTTTACATTTCATCATCTTGACGATTTAAGTCTTGCAAAAAAAAAAAAACCTGTTGACGGAGCTGTTCTTGTCAAATAAAATGTCTTTAAAGTGTAAATTTAATTTCACGTAATTAATTGAATTGCATTGAATTGAAATGAACATCAAATGATAAGTTCGGCAGCCAAACGGCCGTTAGAGGGGAGAAATAAAATCAGAGGTGAGTTCATCTGGCAGGAAGCCTGTGAAGACGATCCGTCGGAGAGCGGCTGCTCTCAGATTTCATCAACATCCCACATCACCTCTCAGAGGCTCCTTCCTCCCTCCGGCTCACCACTCACTCCCTCACTCACCCGCTGCACACTTAACCTCCTCCGACACCCCACCTGCCAGTCTCAGCTCACACATAAATCGCATTTGGACGATATTAGCGTCTCACGTGCGGCTCCGTCTGCGATATTTCCAACCTTCTCTCCCCCTCCACCTCCCCAGGAGAAGCAGACGAGGGTCATCCGCCACTTCCACTTCCACGGCTGGCCGGAGGTCGGCATCCCTGCCGAGGGCAAAGGCATGATCGACATCATCGCCTCGGTGCAGCGACAGCAGCAGCAGTCGGGGAACCATCCCATCGTCGTACACTGCAGGTATCCTGGCCGCCTCCGAGCCTCTCACACACACACACACACACACACACACACACACACACACACACACATGGTGGTGGTGCATCATGACACTGTGCACTAACTCCCTGCACCTGTGTGTGCATGTGTGTGTGTGTGTGTGTGTGTGTGTGTGGCTGCAGCGCCGGTGCGGGCCGGACTGGTACGTTCATTGCACTGAGCAACATCCTGGAGCGGGTCAAGGCCGAGGGCCTGCTGGATGTGTTCCAAACTGTGAAGAGTTTACGCATGCAGAGGCCCCACATGGTCCAAACAGTGGTGAGTGTCGGCGGCGCCGTGGTGGAGCAAGGCAGGGTTTCCATTGAGACCAGCGATTACCTGCGAGCTAACCGAGCTAATCGAGCTAATCGAGCTAATCGAGCTAATCGAGCTCATCGAGCTAATCCCTCCTCTCTGTCTCCCCTCCCTCCCTTTCAGGAGCAGTACGATTTCTGCTACAGGGTGGTACAAGACTTTGTCGACATTTTCTCGGACTATGCCAATTTCAAATGAGGAGTTTTGCCTTAAAAAAAAAAACAACAACAAAAAAACAAAGAAGAAAAAAAAATCAAGAGTGCTTTTTAAATGTGGTTTTCTAAAAGCTGGTTTGTCTGTCAGTGTGTGCGTTTCTTCCTCTTAACTCGGTCAGATGATCTATTTTGCTATGCACTTGCCCACTAAAAGTCCCTCCTGGCTGTGAGACGCCATTACGTCGGAGAAGGAAACGTGTAAATGATGAGAAAGGAAAAAAAAGACAGATTAATGTATATTTGACGTCATGTATCATGATTATTTTTTTGCCATCGAGTGTCCGTCTCGTTGTATAATAATGTACTTTAAATGTTGAAAAATGTTATTTTGGATCGACCGCGTAATATTTTTAAAAGAAGAAGTTGTAGCTATTGTAAATGTATTTATGTACTGACGTCGACATTCCTTTGAATTTTGAGAATGTTGTGTAATTTTGTTTTTGTTTGTTTGTTTGTTTATGTTTAATGTAAACCTGCAGAGCACTCGACATATATTTCTGACCTCTCAGACCAGAGGACATATTTTTCAAAAATCTCTCGTCGCCCTCGAGCTACGCGCCCATCGCCATGCGTTGTCGGAAAACAGAATAAACAGCTTCAGCCGCGCCGCGGGAGAGAAACGGAAAGGGGAAAGCTCGACGTTATGCAACTCTGGCCGAGGGTCTCGCAGCTAAACAAACCGTACCTCATGAAGACGTGGTGTGCAACCGCATTTAACAATGGATGTAACACGACTACGGTCTGCCTTCTTGTCTGTAGACGACCACACAAAAAAAAGTATTTTGCTAAACTATAAGAAAGAAAAAAAAGACTGCACATTAAAAGAAAAAGAAAAAAAGCACATCGTACTTACACTTCTGCCAAGAACCAACCGATGTTTAAGAGTATGGCTTTATTTATACTAGGTGTATTAAACAAATCCGAGATTATACCAGGTTATTTTTTTCCTTTCTAACAAGTCAGTGCCATATTTGCTTCTCTTTTTTTTGTTGAGACAACAGAGGAACAAACAGACGTTTATCCTAAATGCAAATGTCGGCCTGCTACATGCGCACAGTGAACACGGGTGAGTCCCACACGGCGCACGTGTGGCGTTTCAGTGCCTGCTCCGTGCCAGAGGAACAAACTCCGCCCACCCTGCTCCTGCTCCTCCTCCTCCTCCTCCTCCTCCTCCTCCTTCTCCTTCTGTGTTATTTATATCAGAATTATAGCCGCCGTCATGCATAGGAAAAAGTAAAACTCGGCGTGAACGTGAAGCCGCTTCCTCTTCTTTCAGCCGCCACCTGTCTGCTTCCCTGACAAGCAAACACCTGGATGCGCTGCCAGTGTGTTGACGCTGTGCGTAAATACGGCTCGACAGTGTGATGTGCGATCGTTGTGATTGTGGCCCGAGTCGGCAGGAAGTGTCACGTGATCCGTCCTCTGTGTGTGTGTGTGTGTGTGCGTGAGACGTGAGGTGCAGCACCTGAAGAGACAGAACAAAAAGATTAACTGTGGCTGTGACCTCCCTCTCTGTCCGTCCGTCAGTCAGTCAGTCAGTCAGTCAGTCAGTCAGTCAGGTGGCTCCTGATTGGACTGCAGCTCTTCACTCCTCTCTCCTCGCTGTGTGTGGCCTGTCTCCTTTTCTCTGGACTCTCATTGTCTTTGAAAACTGCTATTTGCAATATTAAATTAATCTGATAAAAGATTTTGGGCTGTTTGTTATTTATTGTCCCTTTGGTAACATTCATGTGGTGCTACTGTCTTTGTTGCATGAGTCTACATTACTTATACACTATATATTTAGGCATATGTGTTGACATTGATGTCATTTCTTTTCATAGGAAACATTTAATTTTATTTATTTGTTCTGATCACAATATCACATAACACCAATATTATCCCAATACAAAAAAAATGTAATGATCAGTCAGAAGGGAGCAGAAAGAAGAAAAACTCTTGAATTTGAATGTATTTGCCATAATTCTCCAAGAAAGGCAGCGCATCAGAATCTAAGACGCACAGTGTTGGAATATTTATCTTATCCTTCAGTTTAAAGGGAGAATAACTCGGCTGTAGGCCGTCTCTGTAAATACGACCTTGAAACCCAAACACAGCGATGGCAGAGTTGACGGCGACCAGCTGTCAGGCTGATGTTTGCTCGTAAAGTTTTCAAGGTTGCTCTTAAAGAAACAAGAAATCCCCGGCACTGGTTTTTCCTCAATGTGTTTTTTAAATAACTGAACCAAGAAGAAGAAAAAAACTTTGAATGGCACATGTGAACCAGCGTCAACACAAACTTCTCCTTTAGTGTCAACATGTTCCTTCTTTAGACGTTAAAAGTCACAATTTCACACTGCTGGTTGACGCAACAGCAGATTTTCTGCAGCCCTGTAAGTACCATTTAAGGCCAAGAGAGGGCACCGCACTCCAATCTTAATGGAAATAATAGAGTCAATTAATTTAAAGGCCCAGTCTGCAGGATATAGCAGAATCTAGTGGTTAGAAAGCAAATTGCAAATGATTGAAAACCAGTTTTGTGATTGTGTCTGCGGCCACGTTCAGCTCCCAAAAAAAACATAAATCCCTGATCTCACCGTGCACTCATAGCAGCTGTGATGTAACTGTGACATCAGCAAAACCTGATCTGAAATGATATATGACTGCTATTCATTAGAATAGTTTGTTTAATAAGTACCGTTAATAGTTAGTTGTGAGTAAATAAAGCCAAGCATATGTATATGTATATATGTGTGTGTGTGTATATATATACTGTATACTGTATATCATGCAAATAGATCTTCCACACAGGGCAATTCAGGTGAAAAAAATGCTAATCCAATATGCTACTAATTTATGTTCAACTGTAACAAGGACAAATTGGCAATTTAATGCAAGGAATTGAATGAAATGAGAACATTATGACAACTTGAGGAATCCTCTGAACACTGAACACATCTCTGTTGAAATGTGGTCAGGTCAAGGTCAATCACTTCTTTCTGACTTGCTGTTCTTTTTAACCACGCATGTGGACCTTTGCCACAAAGAACTCAAGTCTCATGCTGAACTGAAACTCGCAAAACAACAAGCAGAAAGTTTCATATCCACGCAAGTCCAAGAGAACAGAGTGCCTTCCTGTCAACATGGCATCAACACTGGCACAGCGTTACAAGGAACAAATCACACGTCCCATACATCGCACTAAGGCCTTAAAAGGAGAGAAACAGGAGGATCACTTTCAGGATGTCGTGGGAGTGTCGTTTCGCTGTCGTAGTGGAAAACGCAGGTTTTTACAAACCGTGCTGAAGAGTCGTCAAGAGATACTTTCTTATCTTGCAGTAACAAAAAAAAACCTCTTTGTGGACTATTTCCACTTCCTCTTGGGCCCATTGCCATGGCAACGTTCCGAAAGTCCCAAATGCCAGTGTGTGTGTGAAGGGTCATATGAATTATGGATTGACCCTCACCGAGGGTCTTATTTTGATTGACCCTGAACTAATTATATTTGGTCGGCCTCAAAGCTCGCCTGTGTCCCGCTGCTATAACGTCGATCCTGACAGTATTCATCGGCTTCTTGCCACACCGGCCAATGAAAGGCTGTAATGTATGTCTCCGTTATTGTGCAGCCACTTCTTCGCCCTCGACGGTGGTCTTCAGCCTCCTCTGAATGGAACATTAATTTATGACCTCAAAGCCAAAACAATGAAGTTTTTCAGCCATCGGGTTTAATTATATGGAATCCATACAGGCTAAAAGTAGTGAGTAGTAGTGAGTAGTGGCAGCTTGTGACAAATATTTGAAAGGATTTCAGAACAAATGCCTTCATAACTCAGTAATAATTCTTATTACTTCTATTATTAAAAAACCTATCATGACAAAATCTTAAATTGCGTCCATCTTGCCAAACTAACAGTCTAAAAAATGTTTTCTGTTGATCTTATTACCCTCTAACCAATCAGCTTCCCTAAAACCTCTAACCCCAGACTATTGACTGTAAACAATGATGGGTGGAGGCGTCATGATGCCACCCATTGGTTGGCAAGCACTTGTTCTGAAGCCCAGAAGTTCAGCGGCGCTATCCTCAGCTTCTGGTTCTTTTTGAAATGGAAAAATATAAGTATTTGTGGGTGGTAGCAGAGGTGAGCAGTGATTGGTGCTTGAGTGCAGCGTGTGAATCCAACACCCGCACACCTGGTGGTAAGTCGACGACAGCTGGCTGCTAAGCAGTAGTCTGTGAAGGTTCTCAGTCATCCAGGCCATCTTAAGGTGGAAGGGTTGAGTTAAGGCAGCTGGACCTGTTCTCGTGATCTTGAAGACGTTTCACCTCTCTTCCGAAATGCTTCTTCAGTTCTGAAAGGTATTGGAGAGTCCCAGGTATTTAACCACCAGGAGGTGTGGGTGGGGCTAAGGCTGATGGTACCTGCTATTAGCAAGGTGTTGATTATCAATGAGGTGTTGATTCTGCTAATAGAGTGAAACTCATGAGTCGTTAATCTAACAACCTACTCTGACCTCTTTGGATGAGAGGCGAAATGTCTTCAAGATCACAAGAACAAGTCCAGTTGCCCTAACTCAACCCTTCTAGGAGTAGCCACGCCCACTTACAGCAATTTATATCTGAACCAATTTGTAATGGTGTGAAGTTCCGTATTGACACTTTGAGTGTATTTCCAACCGCTTTTGGCGCCCCCCCCTTAGGCCAAAAGATGGAATGCAGGTGTTCTGGTACTTCTGCAGTGGCCTCCTTCTGGAAACCAGAAGCTCTGCCATATCTTTTTATACAACTGGTGTCACACCCCCATTAGTCTGACCGTGTGATCATTTTCCTCACCGAGTCGAGTGCCAAGCCTGCTGGACCTAAACGGTAACGTTGGCATGTTTGGTTGTATTTCTTTTTTAAAATTTTGTGCGGTGAAGCCGTTGCCGGCTGCCTCTCCAACCATCACGCCTCAGCGCCGCTGCGGCTGATGGACGATGACGCTTGCGAGGCCGAACACGGAGTCCTGCAGCGGCGTCAACATCCTGTGAATGAACCGGAGATCCTGGCCGCCTTGGCCCGTCTGCTCCGTAATGACTTGTTAAAGTTGTTCTCTCTTCCTCCAGCAGCCTCGCCACACTCAGAAACCGTCTCGGAAGAGGGTTTATGTCTCACCGTAATTCCATCAGGCTGCTCTTACCGGCACATTAATACGGCGCAATGTCCTCAAAATGCATTACAAGCGTTACCCTATTCCTCTCCTCCACCCCTCCACCCCTCCACCGCATCAGGCTGATGCACTCCACCCCCATCCCCACCCCCCCACCCCCGCAAGTTTCTTTTTCAGGAAACCCAGAATAGGCCAAGACAGACACACGGACCACAGAGCTTCCTCATTTCTTCAGAGGAAGGAGCCCATCAATATTCCACCACCAATTTATACCACCACTAAGGCATAAAAATTGTTTTCAAGAACCGTGCTTGTCCAAGATAGTCATACACCAGATGCTCCACTAGGAAGGCTGCTATAGGACGTTGCTGTGCTTGAACCCAGAACCTGTTTCATGTACAGAGCTTCTCTGAAGTGGAGTGAACGAACAGGCTACAGTATGAATGCTAGGTCAAATATGATTCTCAAAAAAATCAAGTTGAATGATAACTTGCTGCTGTAATCTGTTGCCTTCCATTGTTTGTGCTCTTTATTTATTGTTTATATGAATTTAATTATTTTAATCAACTTACTTTCAAGTATTTGCATTGCTTTATATTTTGTTGTGACTTTGGTTCTATTATTTGTTTTGTCTCATGTCTGTTACTCTTCTAGATATGTTTTATTTTAATATGTTTGTGAATTGGGTTGACTCATTGGTTTTGTTCTGTACATATTGCAGTTTGAGTTGTTATAATATTATAATATTTTGCCCTACATTATCTTTGTTTTGTGTTTTTTGTTGTCTAATTTCTTCTTAATGTGTCTTAAGTGTTTGAGCTATAATGCTGTAATTATGTTTATGTATCCTGAAATGTTTTTAACATTGCTTCTCCTTTTCCTTTTTAAAATGACTTTTAGGACCCCAGGAAGACTGATGGGGATCCAAACCAATAATCACATGAAGAATCGGAGACTTGGGATGACAAGCCAAAAAAACAAAAAAAAAAAAACAAAAAAAAAAAAAGCAAGTCAAACATTGACACAGCAAGAAAGTTCAGTTCATAACAAGGGAAGAGAAAGTGCTGATTTGATGACACGTTTTCACCGCAGGACCTGGAAGGAGAATTTCACTTGAGCAGGTCAGCAGGATATTCATCAGTGTTGTTATCTTGAATGAACTCACAGTGAGAATAATGAAGCCAATCACAGGCCTTTCTTAAAAAATAAATAAATACAGAACGATATCTGACACTTAGATGGTGACGAGGTCATTCCCGCTGATTGATCCTGACAAGTGAAGCCTGACCAGATGAAACCAGCTGGCGGGTCCAGACTCAGTGGCTGGAACGCCACTCTCAGCGCCACTCAGTGGGAGGAGGAGCCGTCTGATCAAAAATTCACTAGTCCGATGACGCTCGTGTTTGCTGATTGTTTGCGGTCCAGTAAAAAGGCCCCCGCCCCTCCCCTCCCCCGACACCCACACCCCCAACCCCCGTCTTTCCTGTGGGCTGAGGAACCACTAAGTGATGTGTCAAGTGCAAAAATGGGGAAGCAGAATTGAGAAAAGGGTGAAAAGTTTGAATCTTCGTCGTTTTTTTTGCTCTTTGCAAGAACAAAGCCGGCGTTGCTCCACGTGAGGCTCCATGAGTTCAACATCGGCTACGAACCATCACCACACCTGGATCCTCATGTGTTCATTCACTCGCTTTCTCTTAGTATTGTGTCAGTCTCCCTCTGCACTATTGTTCTGGATGGGGAGGAGCCATGATGCAACTCTCTGCCCCGCGGAATTCACTCATCCCCTTTTTTTTTTTTTTGTCAAATGACGCTCATCCTAAGCTGGAAATTGATCATTGAAGATAAATTTGATGATGTCATTGTTCTCATGCTGCTGCCATAAAAAAACTAATAATAAGAAGGATGCCTTCCCCGCCAAGAATGCAGGAGCCGCCGGCGTTGCAACTGTTGAGGAAATACAAAAAGTCCTGTTCTAATACTTGGAGCTGTTCTCATCGCTGGGGCAAGTCGGTGCAGCCGAACGTGATGTTGCAAAACTTGAGGAGCGTTTGCAACATCTCACTTCTTGAGAGGCAGGAAACCAGGCGTCCCACCCCGACAACTGGTAACCACGGGGGGGAAACAAACACTCGTTTTAGTTGAAGCTTTTTTTTTTTATTACTAGATAGTCTGGCTGAGAGCTTTTTTTTAAAGGTGTGGACCTTCTACCAGATTTAACGGCCGAGCAGACGGAAATTATTGAAGCGTGTTTTCTGAAAGGTCTGCAGTGGGTGACTAAACACTGACTGAGTGGCTGCAGCCTGGAGACTCGGGGACGGACGAGTTTTTGCCGCACGTGCACGTCCAGCAGGAAGGTGCTCGGCGTTACGGGGGGACGTGCAGACGATGATGAGGGCCGTACGTTCTTCCCCCCCCGGAGACGTTTCCACCACGGCTAACGATGACGGTCACTTATACTGACAGACTGACGGGGGCGTCTGCAGATCGGAGAGGGGAAAATCCACAGCCTGTCGGCGGGACACCGAGAGCGTCCGTGTTTTTATATTATCCGAGCGGCGAAGAACGAAAAAAGGCCTCTCAGATTGAGAAGAACAGCTCAGTTAGCTGTTTGTTTTTATCTAAAGCAGCTGCACGATGAAGCTACTGGTGGCTGATTGGTCTCACCAACGAGCCAGCCGACCAACCGACCAACCAACTGACCAATCGGCCACTGAGTATCGTCGATGGTTCAAAGGACTGTGGGAATTCAAAACAAACTACCTGCCGTCATTACGTCGCTTAAAAACACAGAGTTTTGCTGTTTCAGCCTTGGTGGACATATGTGTACTGCAACTACACACACACACACACACACACACAGGGCCGGACTCAAGGTTCTTCTTATCACCCCCAAACTAAATAGTCTTTGTTCCTCTGCACATCGAAACTTTACGTAATGTTCCGTTCCTTTACACTGAACTTTAGTGACGGGACGTCAGAGGTCAAAGGTTCCTTCGTATGAAACAATTCACTGCATTACTGCATCCTGACAACAGTCTGACTCGTCAGTCAACTTCCCAGAAGACCGATGACGAAGGTGCATCTTTTTTAACATTTTCTTCTAAATGAAACAAACTCCTGAAAGTCGGCCCTTTGTTGTTCTATTTGTGACATCACAAGGGGAATTGATTCCTTTGGTGGCATCACCGTTTGTTCTCTTTTCAAAAATGTGCAAGGTCAGACAGAGTGTAACTCTTTTTTTTGCTCTTTTTTTCGACCGGAGGCTGTAAGCACACGGCTCAATACACAATTTTTCTCCCCCTCTGCAGGTTTACATAAGTTTTTGGGTCCAGCACGACAAATGAAGACCCTCAGCCTGCTGGATGTGGCACTTTGAAAGTTTTTTCTTCTTCTTTTGTCTATTAAAAGAAGAATCAGTGCCAGGGTGTCGCAGGCGGCAGCCAGGAACAAGCTGCTTCTCTCTCTCTCTCTGTCCTTCTCCCCTTTCGTCTCTCCAGCTGGTGAGCCGCTACCATCCCGACTCTGCCACTGCTTTCATGTTTGACCCACTTTTACAAGACAATAGCGGAAAAGGGAGGAAAGAATTGACGGCAGAGAGAGAGAGGCAGAGATACGGGGCGGCATTGGGGGAATGAGAAGAGTTGCACCGGCATAGGGGATGAGAGGAGATGTAGGGGGAGGGGGGTGGAGGGGGTGGGGAGGGTACTGATAGAAGGAGAAGAAAAAGAAGAAGAAGAAGAAGAAAGGCTGTGGGCTTGTCGGAGGGGAGGAGGGAGTCACCGCCGCCGCCGCCACTACTAAAGCAAGAGACGCTGAGAGGAGGCGCTGAGAGGCGAGGGAGTGAGCTGAGCAGCGTGTTACTAGAGAGAGAGAGAGAGAGAGAGAGAGAGAGTCAGGCGGAGTAAAGGAGAGAGAGTGTGTGTGTGTGCGTGCATGTGTGTGACAGGGAGAGAGGGAACAGAATAGAAAGAGCATTGTGTGTTTGCTGCTGAGAAGGGAACCCATGTCCTCACAAAGAGGTAGGTGTACTGCACACAAGGCTGCATGCTCACACTAGAGTCGGAAATCCTACACACACACACACACACACACACACAGAGAGAGAGAGAGAGAGAGACCATCCGGCAGCAGGCTGTGTGTCCACAGCAGCCGACAGACTGACTGACGATCAGGTGAGTGTGTGCTCTCTTCTCTGCATGTGGCAGCAGGTGTGTGTGTGTGTTTGTGTGTGTGTGTGTGTGTGTGCACGCGTGTCTAGAGGCAGGTGCCAGTGGCTGTGTGTTTTTTTTTTTGCACAAGGGATTATAGTAAGTACGTGAGTATCTTTGTGTGTGTGTGTGTGTGTGTGTCACAGAAGCTGCACAATTCTCTCTCTCACTCACTCACTCACTCACTCACACACACACACACACACACACACACTGGGGCTTCTCTTTTAAATTAAATTAAAAAAGAAAAGAGCAGTCATGTGACCCGATGCTCAGCAGTTCATCTTTCAGTGCATGTGACTGACTGACTGACTGTCTGGCTGACTGACTGACTGGCTGGCTGACTGACTGGCTGGCTGACTGACTGACTGGCTGGCTGGCTGACTGACTGGCTGGCTGACTGACTGACTGGCTGGCTGACTGACTGACTGGCTGACTGACTGACTGGCTGGCTGACTGACTGACTGGCTGGCTGAGTATTAATCGAGTGCGTTTCCCAGTAGTTGCTTAAAAGTTTGATTGATCCATCTCGTGCATGAGTGTGTGTGTGCATGTGTGTGTGTGTGTGTGTGCAGATGATTTAAAGGGCTCTCTGGCTAATGACTCCTGCTGCGGGTTGTGCCTCCTGCTCGGCGGTTTCATGCCTCACTCATGAGTGTTGTGTTGTGTTGTGTTCCTTACATCAGAATGAAGTCAGGTGCCGTGTGTGTGTGTGTTTTGGCCTGAGTGAGTTGAAGAGGAGCCACGTCTCCACCTGCCATCAGGTTAAAATGGAGGCGTATCTTCCTCTTTTTTAGCTCAAACACAATGAGTTGAAGAGACTCACAATCTTCCCCTCCGGCTTTTTGTTTCCAGCAGGGGAACTCACCTGTTCCCCTGCTGCGGTTTCACAGCTGTGTCCATCAGATTTGATGTATTTTTTTTTATGTTTTTATGATTGCGGTTTGCCAGGAATCACATCACCTTTTATCATGTTTGTGTTTCCCGTCGGTCCTGCAGATGGAAACTGGCTTTCTTTAATGTGGCTCGCTCACCTTTTGATTGATGGCCAGAAAAAACAAACAAAAAAAAATCCACAGCATTTGTCCAATTGTCCCTTTTAAACGAATCAATCTAAACCTCAGCATTCAGTCCAGAGGCCAAACATCATGTGTTAATACAAACTGTTAAGTTTTGTTGGAAATGATTCCATTCATACTATTTAGGAATGTTTTACTTTAAAGTATTTCACGAATGTTACTGAAATCCTGATGTTAATCCATTCAAGCGGCCGCTGCCTTATCTCAGCAGCAGAGAGGAGGCCCTCCACTGCCTCACTGTTTCCATTAAAGGCTCAGTTCACTCAATAAACAACATGAATCCTATGGCTGGCAGGCATATATATACATATATGTATATATATATATATATATATATATATATATATATACATACATATACATATATATATATATATGTTTGTTTCTTTCAAACTTCAAGATGAAAGGCGCAGATTAAAGGAGTTCAATTTGTTGTCAGGAGCTTTTCAAAAACATTCCTGATGTTTATGAGGTCAGCAGTGACTGCTGCTGATGATGATGCATCCATCCGACTCTCCTCAGCCAAGACAGCAGAGATGCTTTGACAGGCCCCTGAGTCACTTGGTTAAAGATTAGTTATTTTCTGCTGGACGGCAGACAGGCCACTATTTTGAGGATGTTGTGCAACAACTGAAACCGCACCACAGAGGATGTGAGCCTCCTGCTGCCCAGCAGCAGGTCAGGTCAGAGCAGCGTTGGTCCATCCTGCCTTGAGGCTCCGACTGGTCACCCGGGACCGAGCGCTTCCCCCTGCTGGGCAAAGACGTTTCCTGCCGTCATGTTACAAGAGGTTCCTCTTTTCACAGGAACTTTTCACAATAGAGCCAGTCAGAGGTATTTATAGCGTTGGGTGTTTTTTTTTCCACGGTTGAGGACAATTATTGGTGGGGTACCTGAGTGAGCTGGAAAAGTTGAAGCCAGCCAACAGGAAGCTGTGACTGATTGGCTCCGAATGGCTTGGGTGAAACGCAAGAAAACACGTGCAAATAGCACGAAACACAGTGCAGGGAAGCGGGTAAGTGGTTTCACTTTGTTTTAATTTTTTTTAGATTGACTTGATCAATAAATGAGACAAAGCAAAACATCTCACGTACGCTAACAGATTTCACTTGCCAAGGGGACCAACATCAGTGACGGACCTGTCTCCAACACAATTCTGTAACCACACGTAACTGTCACATAACTGAGTGGTTTTCTTTTTAAGCTGTGTCGAAGACAAATTTCAGGTTGTTTTTTTTTTAACTGAAAACAGACAACAAAGTTCTATCAATCTATCTATCTATCACGGATTGAACACCTGAAACCAGATTTTTTTTTTCCCCAGTGACTACTCGAGGTACTACAAACAATATTCTAATTTTTCCAGAAGCCAATTCAAGATGTCAGACTTTTTCGGCTAATGCGCTTGCTGAGCAACTCCGTTGCTGAATGTGCCGCCATCTTGGATCCTGGCGGCTTGGTAACAATCTTGCGTATTTTAGCTGTCAAAGGAAGGTCCATCACTGATAGTAGTCCTCTGGGAAACTCTTCTGTTGTAGTTCGTGCGTCTCTGCCGTTGAGATTCCCCATTCACAGCACGTTTCATGCTACTTGTGTTTTGCTATTTGTGTTTTTACGAAGCGCTAGCTCTTGTCGGCCACCGTTAGATGACGGTTGTGTTTACACTCGAGACTTTAATCTGGGCAACCACACAATTACACGTTAAGCTAAGTGTAATGGCTGCTTTCAGATTGCAGTGATGTGCTCATTATGGTGTTTTTTTGGGGACATGAACACGACCGTTGTGGCTGCCAAGTCACTCTGACACGCTCACAGCGGCGGCAGAGGAAGTGAGCACGGTTAGAGCCTAAGCCGCTCCGCTCGCCGTCACCACCAGACCTCAAAGATCGCGTGTAGCAAGCATGTGCGCCAAGTTGGACTCAGCGCTGAGTAAGAATGTGAGTGAGCCGCTCGGTATCTGCTGACACTGACTGACGTCCCTGTATCAACACGGGCGGAGACTTATGTCATAAGTCATAAAATATGTGAGGAGGACTTGTCCGGACTTTAACTTGCTGCTTCTGTATGAACTTTATAGTGCGTGTGTGTGTGTGTGTGTGTGTGTGTGTGTGTGTGTGTGTGTGTGTGTGTGTGTGTGTGTGTGTGTGTGTGTGTGTGTGTGTGTGTGTGTGCGCGCGCACGTGTGTGTGTGTGTGTGCTGTTTAAGTCCACCTTAGCAAACTGTAACCTTTATACTCTCGTATTCAGTTCTCGCTGCACGTATAAATGTTGTAAAACTGCTGAACTTTAGACTCCATTATTGCATTCTTGGGCCTATATTTGTCATTTTTGTTTTGTTTTTTGTTTTACCTTTTTCCAGACAGATAAAACTTCTTACGCTGCAACATTACTGGTCTTCAGTCTTCATCTTTAATTCTAGTGGAGCGGCTAAGTTTGTTTTGGATGGGATCTTTATTTCTCTACGTGGCTTCCAGCTGAGTGTCCCACTTGGGGCGGGGGGGCTCTCTGGAAAAGTGTGTCCTTAGCCCTCTGTTTACAGCTTCCTGCTATACAACATAGTTTTCTCTGACCCTCCACAAGTCTAGTAAGGAGGACTAAAAAAACAGGTCAGTCGTGGCGGGCAGAAGTAGCACCTGGTTAGGGGACATGGTCACTAGCCTGGGCAAGGTTTGGGTTCCCTCCGTGACATCACAAAAGGCTTTTCGGGATGCCTTTCACGCATTTGTGGACAGTTCGTCGGCAGGCTTGAGTTAGAAAACGTCACTAAATTGAATTTCGCACATTTTGGGAGAAGGTGCAGCTCAGGTGACCCTAACTGGAAGTAAAGTTGCTTCAACGGAACTTTGAACATTATTGTGAGGGAAGTGTTGTGTTGTGATTCCTTCCTCCCTCTGAACACCATCTACTTCTCCCTCGTGTATATCCCCCCTGCGCCGTGATGCGCGTGTTGCCGCAAGCTGTTCAAGAAATTAGAAGAGAAAGAATTTGCCCTTAACACCAAATGTCAGCCGGTAGAACGACAGACAGCCAGACAGACAGAAAGTACTGGTGTGGCAGCAGATGCTGAGATGTTTCCACTTGAAGATCTCACCTGTCCTGTGTTCCTGTCACTCATCACACCTCCTGCTCAACCACCACCGCTTTAAAAAGCAGCGCTGGACCTGTACGTTTGCACAGAGGAGACAAACTGAAACACAGTTCCACGGTCACACCAAGGTGTGTGTGTGTGTGTGTGTGTGTGTGTGTGTGTAAGAGCGGGTGTGTGTCAGTGCGCTTGTGCATTCATGTGTAGGCGTATCCACGTGTGAAAACACAATTGGAAGGTGACGTAATTTTTTTTTGTTGACGCTCCCTGCTACCTCTGTAATTCTTCTCATGTTTTTTTTTACTGCCGCTGCAGAGACTCCAGGTAAGGTTTTCCAGGAAGGTTGTTGGCTCATCGTCACAACCGATAACACTCCCCACAAATAGTTCTCCTGCGGCTTCTGTCGGCTTTCCGAGGAACTTCCCGCTGAGATCTCATGCGCTGTCTGGACGTGCCCCTCTCTTTCTCTGCCCCAGCCCCCACCCCCACCATCCACCACCCCCCCTGCCGTCTGTTTCCGTCCGTCCGTCTTGCTGGCTGTCAACAGCATCGTCCTCGTCAGGCCAATTAAGCCATTAATGTGGCAGCTCTGCTCTGCTCTGGGAGCAATTTGCAGACGGATCTCGGGAGCCGGGGAACAATTTTCTTGGCAAGGAGCGGGGAAGTAAATGTCCCGTCTGTAGGAGGCGACGGCGAGACACTAACGGGGGAGGCAGGGGAGGTGGGGGAGTCGGCCCTCGAGTCAAACCGTGACATTTTCTTCTATCGAGGAGACGCCGACTTGCCCGCGCACCCGCCGTGTTTGTTAAGCCGCTTACTCGCATTCCATTGACTGTATGTACAGATGGGTTTGGCCTCCCATTCTTAATAGGAAGTGCCAAAAAAAACTTGCACTCTTACGTTTGGCCAGCAGGGGCCGCCAAGGTTGGTTGCAAAAAGCTTAAAAAATGACTGGTTGTCAATACGGAATGAAGCCTTAAATTCATACCACTACAAACTGGTTGCAATGTTTTCGTTGGCCTCAGCCAATAGGCTTTAATGTTCATTTTGTCTGATTTGGTCTAATATTGAGTAAAAATAACTAAAAACGTTGTGGGCGTGGCTACAGTTTAGTGGCCAACACATCCAAATATAGAATCTACTGGTTTCAAAACGGACTGGGAGTTCAAGACAGCGCCGCTGACCGTGGAACCAACCTCGAGGCTTCAGAACAAGCATTTGCCAACCAGTCAGTGACCTCACGATGACTCCGCCCATCTTCATATTCAGGTTCTGGTCACTGCAGTAGGGAAGACCTGAGTGTGCCGAGTAGCTGCAGTTGATGCTGGTGTTGCAGGCGGGGTGTTCAGTGCGTACATGCTCCAGATGTCCCAGCCAATGGTCTGCAAGTGCGACTCTTGCTGAGTGTGTGATCAGAGTGGTCAGTTCGGGCAGGAGGCTAAATGCAGCCGTTTCAGCTGGAGGTCACCAACAGCGGGCTACGCCTGCTGTTTTCACAGAGACTAACAAAAACAAATTGGCGAGGCTGCTCCACCGGCGCCGAGCATCCTTCACTGAGGCTGATGTGTTGAAAACCGTTGCCAGATGGTTTCTGTTTGTGCTGCGTCTGCACACCTGCAGCGCAACTGGCCGACATGTGTTTGCACTTGCGCGGAGACTCTGCGCCTTTACAAGAGGCCTTGCAAGGATGTGGGGACCCAGCAGAGCCACGCTGGGGTCGGGGGTTTTGGCGCTCAGACCTCCATTTGAAGGCCGCCGGCAAAGTTCCCACAGTGTTCCGCGCTGTGTAATGGTGGTGAGGGGGGTGGTGGTGAGGGGTGTGGTGGTGGGGGTGGCGTCGTGGGGAACAATGGTTACGTGACGGTAACTGTGAGAGTCGCTCTGCTTCCTTTTTTGCTGTGTGAACCTCAGGGTTTTTTCGCGTGACCTTTGTTATGCTTCTGTAGCTGTTATCACGACAAACCGCTGATATGTTGTCAGCCGTCACACCCAACCTTCAAACCTGCTGACCTGCAAACCTACTTCACATTCTCGCACACAGGACCTGACCGCTTCTTTCTTCATGCTTCCAGCTCTCTCTTTGTTTCCGAGAAAATCTACAAAGGGCTGAAGAGCAGTCGCAACAAATACCACCAACTTCCTGCACAACTCATTCTGAACCTTTGATGCATCGACCTTTTCCATTCTGTCATCCTGCAGCGTCACCGACTCGTTGCGCAGGCCCTCATTAACTGGCCTTGAACTAAAAAAAAACATCCTAAACAAGTCAGTTGATCTTCTTGATCTCCAGCATCTGGAACAAGTGCACCTCAAGACTTCCGAACCTGTAAAGCCGCCTGAGTTTTTTGCACTTGACACGCTCCATCAGCTGGGAGACAAAAGCCAACGCCGCGATGAATGTGGCGAGTTATTGAATCAAGTCCTGGCACGACGGAGAGCAAGCCCATGGTGGTTAGGCACTTTTTGTCTGAGCGCGGCTCCACCCAGGCTTTCCCCGGCTTTGATTAAGTGATTTGAAGACAGAGCTGCGGGCCAGAATATGCACACACACACAACCACACACACACACACACACACACACACACACAATGATTTTGTCCTGCGTTTGAAATGTGAGAAGTTCACGGTGGATCAATCGGAAGACCTTTGACCTGCTCTCAGTCTGAGCCCCCAGATTTGAATGTGGCTGTTACGGGCCCCACAACAACGTGGCTCGGGAGACCCGTAGCATACAAGGAGGCAGACCAGACCGCAGCTAGGTTGCTCAAAGTATCTTTTATTCAAAACAAACCCCAACCCCGGACAAGTGAAAAGTGTCAACTCAGAGAACTAAAAGGGCTGCGGGCGCCGCCCAAACGAAACAAAAAGAGAGAGAAAAGCGGACAGGGCCAGCCCACACAGGGCCAGGGACTCCGTCCGAATTCGGCTGTATTCTCAGCTAAAGAATACTAAAACCTACCACAAAGTTAAACGAAATCCGAAAATAGGACTACCGGTCAGCCACAGCCCAAACTAACACAAAAAGGAACATGGGGTCCTACTGACCCGCATGTGTGATCACCTGTCGGTGGGGGGAAAAGATTAAATTAATCAAACTGATCGGTGCGACCTGGGCGCCTCGGTGGTCGCGGCGTGCGCCCGACCAAGTGGCGAGCCTCGTTCTGGAACGGGAGAGCGAGCGAGAGCGAGCGAGAGAGCCAGAGAGAGCGAGCCCGCCCTGCTCTCGTTCCTTTATAGTCTCCCCTAATTGCACACTGGTGCTCGCTGGGACTGGGGAGGAGCGAACAGGGAGGAGTGGTCGGGTTGCACGTAACACCCCACCCTTAAGATGTTGATTCTGTGGGGAAAGGCACAGGAGAGGTGAAAGCACAGATCGACATCAACGTTAACAGCGTGACAGCGCGTCCGCGATCACGTTGTCCATTCCGCGAATGTGTTTCACCTGAATGTTGAATGATTGCATTACAAGGGACCACCGCATTATCCTCTGGTTTGTTTTTTCCATGCGATCGATAAAAACTAAAGGATTGTGGTCTGTATAAACAATTACTGGTTGCGTAGAAGACCCAACATAAACTTCAAAGTGGCTCAAGGCCAGTATAAGTGCAAGTGCTTCTTTTTCGATGGTCGAATAAACTCGCTGATGCCGGTTGAACTTTTTTGAAAAATACGAGACCGGGTGCTCGACGCCATCGGCACCATCCTGAAGGAGGACAGCGCCCGCACCCGATTCACTGGCATCCACCGCTATCCTGAAGGGACGCTCGAACACTGGCGCAGCTAATACCGGGGCATTTGTCAGTATTGCCTTGATCGCTTCAAACGCCTGTTGACAGCGCTCTGACCAGTGGAAACGAACTTTGGGGCTGAGCAGGTCAGTGAGCGGAGCCGCCACCGCAGAGAAGTTCCGACAGAAGCTTCTATAGTACCCCGCCATCCCCAAAAAGCGGCGCAGTTGTCGCCGAGAAGATGGAGCAGGAAACGACAGAATGGCCTCGATTTTGCAAAGTAGCGGCTTGACCTGACCCCGACCCACAACCTTGCCCAAGTATGTCACCGTGGCCCGCCCAAACTCGCGCCTTCGCCAAATTCAACGTCAGGTTCGCGCCTCTCAGGCGCATGGCGAAGACTTCATGGAGTTTGGCGACGTGGTCTTCCCACGAGTCGGAGTAAACCACAATGTCGTCCGAGGTACGCCGTCACAACACGACACACCCGCAAGAACCCTCGAAACCAGGCGCTGGAAAGTTGCGGGCGCATTGCATAGTCCGAACGGCAAGACGTTATATTGTAAGAAGGCGTCAGGTGTCACAAACGCCGAGACTTCCTTCGCACGTTCGGTCAGCGGTACCTGCCAGTATCCCTTCAAAAGATCGAGTTTCGACACGTAGGTAGCACTGCCAACCCGATCAACACAATCGTCAACTCGCGGTAGTGGGAAACAGTCGGGTTTAGTGACGTTGTTGACTTTGCGGTAGTCAGTACAAAAACGATCTGTACCATCTGATTTAGTTGAAAGGACGCACGGTGAGCTCCACGCACTGCAGCTGGGCTCCGCAATTCCATTTTCTAACATGTAATCAACTTGCTGTTGTAAACGAGCACGTTTGTCGGGGCTCACCCTATACGCATGTTGTTTAATGGGGGTTGAATTGCCCACGTCAATGTCATGCTCGAGCACATGCGCTCGGGTCGGCGCCAGAAAACAGCTGCAAGTTCGATAATATTAAATTGGTCACATCTTTACGCTGGGCCCCTTTTAAATCGCTAAAATGAAAATCAAGCTTAGACAAGACCTCCGAATTGTTAAGCCGGCCCTGCACCACCGCCGGAGACGGAAAGATAAAATCATCTGCGTCGCTGGCTCCCGCTTCTGGCGAATCAGCACCGGACAGCGCCAAGACGGTTCTACTCACCGCGCCAGTCTGAGTCGGGGATCGCCGACCTTATCGGGCACGGTTTTAACATATTTATGTGGCACAGCCGGCTCCTCCGTCTTCGGTCCGGCGTGTCCACAATATAGTCTCGGTCGTTTAATTTTTCTTTAATCTCGTATGGACCGGAGAACCGTGCCTGCAGTGCTGATCCCAGGACCGGCAATAGTATTAAAACTTTGTCGCCAGAACTGAAACTTCGCGTCTTGGCGTCCTTGTCGAACCACGCTTTCATTTTCGATTGCACCACAGACAGGTGTTCTTTCGCCAACTGGCAAGCACGGTGGAGCTTGAATCGGAAATTACTGACGTAGTCGCATAAGTTTTGTTGTTTTTCATCGCCCAGCCACTTGTCATACAACAGGGACATGGGACCCCGCACCGTGTGCGCGAACACCAACTCTGCCGGACTGAAACCGAGGGATTCCTGCACCACCTCACGGGCTGCAAAAAGAAGAAGGTGGACACCCTCGTCCCAGTCATTGCCAGTTTCAAAGCAGTATGTACGGAGCATGGATTTCAAGGTGGCGTGAAAGCGCTCTAACGCCCTTGGCTTTCAGGGTGATAGGCACTTGAATAATAATGAGAAACATCAAGCTGCTTTACCACCTGGGAAAAAACGCGTGACATGAAATTAGTCCCTGGTCGGTTTGGATCACCTTTGGTAACCCAAAGACAGAGAAAATTTCAATAAGGCTTTTAAAACCGTAGGAGCCGTGATTTTGCGTAGTGGGACCGCTTCAGGAAACGAGTCGTCGCGCACATGATGGTCAGGATAAATTTATTACCTGCTTTGGTGCGAGGCAAGGGGCCAACACAGTCCACGATGACTCGTTCGAAAGGCTCACCCATAACTGGAATCGGGTACAGCGGGTAGCGGACCACGGTTTCATTTGGCTTGCCACAGACTTGACAGACATGACAAGCTTTGCAGTGTTGTTTAACGTCACGCTTCAGTCCCGCCAAAAGAAACAACGCAAAACACGGTCGTATCGTCTTGGTGACACCAAGATGACCCGCAAACGGATCATCGTGCGCAAGACGAAGAACCTCACCGCGAAGGGTTTGGGAACGACGACTTGTGTCACACTGTCCCACTCGCCAGCTGCGGACGCGATACGCGGTGTCCATTTGCGCACGAGCACACCGTTACTCAAAGCGTAACCCGTTTTTATTTTGTCAGCTTCTTCCCTGACACTACTGCGGCCAAAAGTGAAGAAAGGGACCCGTCACGCGTCTCTGCTCGGCAACAAGCTTTTTACGTGAGACGCGACTTTTCAATTCCAGCTCCCACAGTGACGACCTACAGTTGATGCAGGAGGCGCACGAGGAACGGAGATCGCTTGACGCGGATGAACCAACGCTATCGGCTAAAAAGCTTTCGCTTAGATCTACCACCGCGTCACCATCCCGCGTCTTCTGGCCCTCTTTGGCCGCCATAGCGCGTGTGACAGCACAGACGGGGAACACTCGTGGGAACTTCCTCTCCAATTCGTCAGGTCCCTCGTCTACAGGGACTGTAACCACCTCGGGATTTAGAAGGATTTTACCTCCCGCCAAGTCATTCCCCAGGATGAAGGAAACCCCACGCACTGGAAGCTCCGACCTCACCCCAACGACCACCCGGCCTTTGACGAGACCTGACTCAAGCAATACTGTGTGGAGTGGCACCCCGATATAGTTCATCCCGATTCCCCGGACCAGCGCGCTGGAGTACACGGACGTCTCGTCGGAAAGGGGCAGCATCCCTTCCAGGAGGACGGATTGCGATGCCCCACTATCTCGTAAAATTGTCACCGGAACCCTCGGACTCTGTTCGGACAAAGAAACAAAACCATTCATTAAAAACGGAGCGTAAACCCCGAGACCATCTTCTGTTTCAGGAGTGGAATTAAGAGGGGATCGCACATCAGGTAACCTTCTAGTTTGTACCAAGTTCACTGCCTTTGGTGACTTTGTTTTCTTGTTCAGTACAAAACACTGGTTTATTGTGTGACCCGGCTTTTTACAATAAAAACAGACTCTTCCCTTAAGGTCTACGCTCCCCTTAATTTTATCCTCGCCTTGAGTCTGCGTTTTAAATTGCGCCACGTAAGGTTTGAACGGGGGTATCCTACGCTCGCTGTCCCGGTGCGTTAGTACGTACTCCTCGGCAAGTACGGCCGCCTCAGCCACAGTTTTAACTTTTGTTCATTTATGTAGGTGCAGATTTTATCGGGAGGCAATTTTTAAATTCTTCTAAAAGAATTAAGTCTCTTAACTCTTCGAAGTTATGGACTGTTGTGGATTGACACCATCTGTCGAACAGAGCTTCCTTCTCCCTGCCAAATTCACAAAAAGTTTGGTCCTCACGTTTTTTTAGCCTACGAAATTTCTGTCTATATGCCTCCGGCACCAGTTCGTAAGCTCGCCGCACCGCGGACTTTACTTGGTCGTAGTCCAAACACGCTTCAGGAGCCATGGATGCATAAGCGTCCTGAGCCTTCCCGGTCAACACAGACTGTAGGAGTAATGGCCACACATCCTTCGGCCATTTTAAAGTATTTGCTGCCCGTTCAAACATAATAAAATAACAGTCAACATCACCGTCGTTGAACGGCGGAACCAATCGGATCCACTTATTTAAATCAAAACCTCCCTCTTCGGAGTACGAACTAAATTTCGATCGGACCCCTTTTGTTTCAAGCTCCTTTAACTTTAATTCGTTTTCCATCACCATTTTCGATGTTCAAAATCAATTTGTTTCTCCTTTAATTCCCTTTCGTGACTTAGCTCTCTTTCACGCAGCTCCAAACGACGCATTTCCAACTCTAACTCCTTTAATCGGATTAGGTTGTTCTGCGCTCTGCGCCCACCCGAAATAGTCGAGGTGTCGCTAGGTAAAATACCTTTATCACTCAGGGTTTTAATATCTCAGATTTAATCACCTGTTTTTTTGAATGTTTGGAGATGGCTATATCAAGTGATCAGCAACATAAATTAATTCTAATTTGGTAAACGAATGAAACCTATCGAGGCTGGGGTTGGCTACTGAATTCCCCGATAAATTCCATGATTTATCAAGTATTTTTAACTTGACGTAAGTATGCTATCACAGTTACCAGTCCAAACAACAAACAATTCGCAAAAGGTGACAGAAGACGGCTATCTAACGCACAAAAGCCGTCGTGAAAACCCGTAGGGCCGGGGACGAGTAGCGTCCCAACGAGAAAAAGAAATAAGTTATTATCA
>CM020503.1:17717500-17805000 GCA_009823395.1 Thamnaconus septentrionalis | reverse complement strand
CGTGGCTGCAAAAATTGAATGGCAACAGCTGTTCCTCTGACTGGAACCTTCTGCCTCACTCCTCACAGGTCCCGGTATCTCCAGCTATGCGTCGGCTCCAAAGAATGCCGGAGAGTCTCTGGCGCTCTGCATGCAGGAGGCCAAGTACTGGGTTCCTGGGAAACGACACCAGGAGACGCCGCTGTACCTGGGAGCCACGGCCGGGATGAGGCTGCTCGAGTACGGTCGCACAAACACACACACTAGACATGTCTACACGCAAAGACACATTGATACAGTCCATGCCTGGTGACTAGTGGTGGGCGTATCAATCTCAATTATGATCATGTTGATACCGGTGTTGGTATCGGTAATGATTGATATCGGTGTCATGAGATTGATACATATAAACATTGTATGTACTGATTACTACATTACTTCAACAGGGTTGCCAATAAAGTTAGTTGTTTTTTTCTGCGTTTTTTTCTGCTAAGGTGAGAAAGGCATGGACAAGTATTTTATATTTACTTAAAATGTCCAAATTCTGTCCTGGGTTTTAACTAATTAATAATCCACAGGACGAGATAAAACACAAAACCACTTAAATATCATGAAAATTCCTTCAGATTTAACAATTTGATAATACAGTTTCCTTATCAAAAAAGTATTCAATATCAGTATTGTATCGGTGTCAGCAATACTTGCACTGTATTTACATCAAGCTGCATTCGCTGCTGCAGCTGCACTTGCAGCCATCTGAAGATTTATAACCTGCTTAATACCGACGTCATGGGCTCCAAATATATCAATGTCAGACTCGATGATATACAACGGCGCATGTTTATTACGACGATATGCGCGGCGGCTGCATTTGATTCATGTGACGGGGTCCGTTGGCCTGTTTTCCTGCAGCATCGAGAACAAGACAGCCTCGGACCAGGTGCTGCAAGCCGTGGGGGAGGCTCTGCAGAAGTTCCCCTTCTCCTACCAGGGAGCCAGAATCCTGAGCGGCCAGGAGGAAGGAGCTTTTGGCTGGGTCACCGTCAACTACCTGGACGACCGGCTCACGCAGGTCAGTCGGTGCTGCAGCAGGCAGACAGGAAGCAGGAGTCTTTACGGGAGCACAGGATTTGTTTTGTTTCAGCATTCGGGTGGGTTAAGATTTACAGTTCTGAGATTCTGTACAGCAACAGAGGTAGTGACCATTAAAAAAAAATTACAACAAAAAAAAAGATTAGATGCTTTTGAAAACATCCATATTATTCGACGACGTCAGAACTGCATCAAATCTATTCTTTGACTCAAGTAATTGTGCAGTCATAGTAATAGTGTTGTACGCTTTCATTATGTGTGAGGCTGATCGAGGGCATTGCACACAACTAGAATTGTGAATGAAAAAGTTTTAGTGAAAAAAAAAAAGACTCCAACAACACAAATAATTCTTATCAATTTGTTTAGGCCATATTTCTCAACACTGGAATGTAAGTACAAATATTGAAATATTTTGGTTTTGATCATGGAAACTCTCCAAGAAACAGATGACTCCCCTGGAGAAAAGTTAAACTGAATGTCAAACATCCACATTCTTGGTGTGAGTGGACCTGAGAGGAGGACTTTTTTTTTTTAACATTTCTTATCAAAAAACATCACTTTGCAAACATTGATACCAGCATATGACCTGCACCCCCCAAACCCCTCCCCAACATCTCCACCAGGCCTTGCCCACCACCGGCGCCCTCGACCTGGGAGGAGCCTCCACGCAGATCAGCTTCGTCTCCGACTCTTTCAGCGGCTCCGAGTCGCCGGACAACTCCGTGCTCTTCCGGCTCTACGGCAGCGACTACAGCCTCTACACACACAGCTTCCTGTGCTACGGCAAAGACCAGGCGCTCAAGATAGTGCTGGCTCGCCAGACACAGGTCGGTGGAACTCTCTCGCTCTCTCTCTGAGGCCTCCGGTCTCGGCCGCTGACTGGCTCTCCGTCTCCAGTCAGGTCCGACAACGCTGGCCGACCCCTGCTTGAACCCGGGCTTCACCGACACCAAGAACTACAGCACGGTCTACAACAGCCCCTGCGTCTCCGCCCTCAAACCTGCCTCACTTCCTGCCAGCTTCAGCCACACAGGGACGGGGAACTTCCAGCAGTGCCAGGAACGGGTCAAGAACATCTTCAACTCCAGCCGCTGCAGCTACAGCCAGTGCTCCTTCAACGGGGTCTACCAGCCGCCTCTGCAGGGGCAGTTCGGGGTGAGAAGAAGCGCTTAGAGTGTCCTACGCTTAGGTCACGTGACCGATGGTGCCCCTCAGTGACGAACCCTTTCTATAGAAGTTTTCTGGATTGAATAAAACACAATTATGATTTTAAACATTTAATTTAATCTAATATTATATGTTTAAAACATTTTCTATTGCTCTACACAAGCATAACTGTCAAGTTCACATCAGTAATGAAAGAGTCATTGTCCAGAAAACATGCGATCCAATCAGAATGGTCAGAATCTATCAAGACCCAGCTGGCTGGTTCAATCAGTGGTTTGGACTTGATGAGTCCAGGAGAAGGCCGAGCTGTGTGTCTTAGTTTCAGAGTCAGGAGTGAACTGAGCAATCACGGCTTAATATTAGGTGGGCGGGACAAAAAAATCTATTTTAAACTTTCTTGATCCAGAGCTGATAGCCAAACGGCAGAACACAATAGCAACGATGTGTAACTTTAGTTGTATTGAGTGTTTGAAATGGGATTTTATTTTGATGAGGCACATGAATGTATTTGATTGGGTCTGTGTGTCTGTGTGATTTGTTATGCACAATAATTTCATAACGCTGACCATGGTAATGAAATTAATCTTGGTGTCCATGTCAGCAGTTTTGGTGAAGTTACTGTAATGATGAGCAGGTTGATGGTTGTGGAGAATGTGGTTGATGTTATTATAGCCTGCTGTTAACGTGCTTGTCATCATTGATTGGATGATTGTAAGATGAAGGTCCAGCTGTAGTGCTCACGGTTCACCACCAGTGTCACTGCACCAGCTGAGGACATGCAGGGAGCCGGTTTGTTTTGGCGCCATGATGCAGCTTGCAAGCCCTACAGAGTCCCGGTTCACAGCCCCAGTTTTCTCTCACCTCTCTCTCGGTTAACCATCAGTAAAAGAGATCGTGTTCCACTTTTAATTGTGCATAATTTGAGGAAAACTCACCCGTTAGCGGCCTCATCTCACAGCCACCGGCCAACCAAAAGCAAATTGAAAATCATAAAAAAAAAACAGATTACCTGCTTTACTGGGTTCCTTCTGACTCCGCCCACCTCCTCCCACCTCCAGGCCTTCTCCGCCTACCACTATGTAATGAACTTCCTCAACCTGACCGACACATCCGTCCCTCTGGACACTGTCAAGCAGGAGCTGGCCAAATTCTGCTCCACTCCCTGGGATCAGGTAGGCCCACAATTTTTTTCCACCTTATCTGGATCTTGACAACCCCAATTCTAATGGGTATCACCTCACCCCCCCACCAGATCAAGCAGCGGCACCCCACGGTGAAGGTGAAGTACCTGTCCAGCTACTGTTTCTCCGGCACGTACATCCTCACCCTGCTGACGGAAGGATACAACTTCACCTCGGAGAGCTACTCCAGCATCAACTACATCAAGCAGGTCGGTACATCTCCGCCCGCTCCTTTTCCGATCTCACGCAGCCCTGCTCCTTGTCCTATTCCAAAGTAAACACCGTCAGTCTGCATGCACATTGTTCGGCCTCATCAGCGTGTTCCTCCCTGGAATTTCAAACCATATCTGGACTGGACTGATGGCTGTTTTGGCACCTAATCTCATCCACGTGCAAGAGTGGACGAGCGGGAAAGTTGCCGGACGTTTATCTAGGTCGTGTGCGAAAGTCCCTTTTAAGAGAATCAAAGTGGTTCCCTCTGAAATTTGTTGTTTATCTTTGGGAGATAAAGTTGCACAAACAAATGTTTTGCACATGAGATGACGGCAAACAAAGAGTGGGCTCGGCCAAACAGCGCAGCAGACGCTGGCTAGGGCTGAGCATTAAGACGCTTTCGGCTGAGATTTGGTGCTTTATAAATAAATGTTGATTGATCGATTCAGTGAGTGACAATATAACTTAATCTCACACAGTAGGAGTGAGTTTTTGTAGTCCACCTTTCTCCGACTGACCACTCAGGCCTTCGTCCATCACGCTTTGAAGCTTCGATATTTTTTTTTTAAATAGCAGTAACTGTAGCTGAGGAGATCAGCACTGACCGACCTCAACCCAGAGGACCAAACTCGATTAGGAGCAGCCCGGAAGCAACCTTAGCAGGCAAAGGTGGAACCATTCCGGGACACCTGATAGTCCATTTCCTGCTCAGACAGGGTGAAGACGGACGGAGCGCTGGGGCCGACGCTCCTCCCTTCTTTCAGATCCTGTTTGCGGTGAGCTCGGTCAAACGAAGCGCGAGCAGCCGACTCTGGTTATGACAAACTATTGCTTCTGTAATCTGTTTATCCAATTTACACGACAGACAAAGGAGGCTCCAAAGTAAAGTCACGAGTCCAAGAAACAAGAAATCAGTTGCTCCCAGCAGCAGCTGGGAGCAACTGATTTCAGGAGCAGACCCCGTTAGTTTTTGGATAAGACGATAAATTTCAATCCAAGTGCTGGACGGCGTCCGGGTTTACTCCATCCTGCTCTTCAGGAAGTGAAAGGACTCCCACAACCACCCACAACCTGCTCCCTGCGACTCCCTGAGCAGGCATAAAAAGAAAAAGACATAAAAGGCAACAGTAGGGAATCTATCATTTGACCACAGCTAATGTTGCTAACAGGATTAACAGCAACAGAAATCAGGTTTCGCAGAGCACAAACAAGGCCGTGCCTCACGTAAATAAAAACCGTTGCCATGCACACGGAGGGCCGCAGCGGTGCCGTTCTGATCAGAACCATCTGCTCCAGGCTGGAGGACTCGAAGAACAAACACACCGTCGGTGAGAGGGAAGCCTGCCTCGTTGACTTCCCACTATTATGTCAAGAAATCCTCTGGCAAATCGCCCAGCCCCAAACAAAATAAAAATCTCTGCCAGGTGGTGACATAACTATAAATATGTACATATAAATCATTTTTGAAATTGTGTTTTTATAATAATAGAGGTGGGAAGTAACAAAGTACAAATACTTTGTTACTGTACTTAAGTACGTTTACTCCCTGCATTGATACACAAAATCTGTACTTTCCAGTCAAATTCTGTTCGTAATTCACTAATTATTGTATGGATCTAATATTTTAGATTTTAATATTTTTACACAAGTATCCATACTTTCACTCAAGTACAGAATGTGAATACTTTTGCCACCTCTGATTTGATCTGATTAAGATTTTTTTCTTTTTTTAAACTAGTTTTCCAATTTTGTAACATTTTAGCATTGTCGTACAGTCTTATTTCTGGCCATTGGATGGTGCTAAATCTCACACTCTGGGCCTTTAAATAAGAATTCTGATTGCGTAGAGAAATTGAAATTTAAAAAAGGACACCAACACATCGAACTAAAGCTTTGACGTGGTGATATTTCCAGCGGGCAACCACTCCCTGTGTCCAAGCTTTCTGGCTCTACTAAAATATATCTACTTATCTGCTATTTTAATGACAGAAATTGATAATATTATCTGGCATGTTGGGCCAAAGTCTCCGTGTTGGTGCCAAAGTTGATGTCTTACGACTACGTGAACTCGCTGTCCCGCCGTGACTCACTTCTTCTCTTCCGACCAGATCAAAGGCAGCGATGCCGGCTGGACGCTGGGCTACATGTTGAACCTGACCAACATGATTCCGGCCGAGGCCCCCGACTCGCCGCCGCTGTCCCACGCCGGCTACGTCTCCATCGTGACGCTGATGGCGATTCTGCTCTTCGCCCTGCTCGTCGTCAGCCTGCGCTTCCTCTGTTTCGGCCGCTCCAAGGAGCCGCAGATCGTGTGACCGGAACGCTCGCACAGCGAGGGAGGGAGGGAGTGACTGTCATGTCGCACGGGAGGTAGGCCGTGCAGGTAGGTCAAAGGTCAATGTCTGCTGCACTCGCTCCTGCAGCTTCTGTGGACACGAGGACTTTTCTGAAGGACACATATTCCCACCCGGCGGGTCGGAGTTCTGCTCCTCCGGTTGAGGCAGGTCTCTGTTTGTTTGTTTGTGTGTTTGTGTGTTTGTTTGTCCCTTTTAAACGTGTGTTTGAATGTGCACAGCCAAGTTAGTCTGCATGTAAATGTCTTGAAATACAATGTGAATGATACTGTATAAATAAAATAACCGCAGTTTATATGAGATGCCTGGAAAAAGAGAACAGGAAAAATATGTATTATGTAAAATCTGTAGTTTTTATTTTATTGAAATATTTTTTAAACGCTTCTGTCACAGTTTTGACCCCTTATTGAAATACATTAGTCAAAACCCAGCAAATGTATTGATGTAAACAAAACATAAATTGAGTTTTTTTACAGGATGAACTGTTGGTAAAAATGTTTAGCTGCTTAGCATCCTAGAGGGGGAAAGGAAATCTACAGAGATGAGCAGTCAAGTTGACAATCACGGCAACGCAAAATAAAATAAACAAATTTAAATATTCAAAACGAAAAAATTACCCTTACTGCTGTACAAAAAGGTAAATGGACAGTACAAAAAGCCATAGTGGAAATATGTTGCGTGTGACATGAAAGTAGTGCCCTCTAGTGCCGAGTTGCCTCAATTGCAGCATGAGTTTCCCCCAACAATTAATTGAATTCAAGTCCAGAAACATAAACTCCAAAGTGGCTGGTGGATCAATAAATAAAATAAATACCAGTGGAGTGTTTGTTTGAATTTTGTCCCTCTTTTTTTCTCGCTGTCTCCTGCTGTGCCACAATTATATTGGTTAAATACCTATTAATGTGCTTTATAGATCATACAAAACATAATTTGTCTTCACCTCCCTTGATCTGGAGTAAAATTATACAAATAAAATACTAAAAAGAAAGAATAAAAGGTAATAATGATTTTAACAGTGCTGACACTGTGTCACAATGTTAAAATCCTTTATAAAACTATTTTTAAAAGGAAAGCCTCAGCCAGAATCATTTTTAGAGGTATTATTAGGCAAAGTACATGCTTTCCAACAACAATGACACCCCAGAAATGACTGCGAGAAGTGTTCACTAAAACAGTTTGTTCCATGCATGGGACCTTTAATGAGCCAACAGCAGACGTAAGGGGAGGTCAGCAACTGCCTGGAAACACCCAGCAGGAAATAACTTCCCACAGCGCCATCTCCTGATCTTCCCAGGATCTTGATCTTCAGACGCAGCAGTGGGCTAACCTGCGAGAGCCTGATTAATGACCTTCATCGCTTCAAATTCCCCCTACACAGATGCCGTGTGCGTATCATTATATAAGCTGGCAGGAGCTCCAGGAAGAACTCTTGACACTTTTGGGACTCAGGAAGTGAAACCTCGTGGGTTTCCCCTCCCGTCGGCCGGCCGGCCAAGCCCTTCCTCTGTGTGACGCTTCCAGCTCTTATCTACAGGGAACGAGTCAACAGGGGAGGGGTGAGGAAACAATGCCATCCTGGTCCCAGCTGTAAAAAACAATGTCTGTTGGTGTTGGCAGCAGCAAAAAGCGGAGGCTTCTTTTTTGTAGTCGTTAAGTGCTTACATGCAGATAAAAAACAAGAATTCTCAAGCTCTGTAAGACGCCAGTCTCACAAAAAAACCAACCAAAAACAACATGTTCCATCACCATCCATCATCTCAGCTTCCCGTTAGCGGCAGGGATGTAGGGCGCGGCCGCGTCCCGCCGCAGCGAGGCGGCCTGGTCCGACACAGAGGTGATGACAGGCGAGTGCTGGACGGTGAAGCGGTCCACCGTCTCGCCCAGCTGCTCGCTGCCGATTATGTTGGTCGTCTCCGAGTCCAGCTCGCTCACGTGCTCCCGCTGGAAGCGCAGCGAGAGGCGCTTCATCTGCGGCAGCTCGCAGCAGGTCTCCAGCACCACCAGGACGCAGACCAGGCCCAGCAGCAGGTAGACTGCGGAGGGAGGAGAAAAACCAGCCAGGTGACTCATGAGGACAAACGAGGGTTTGGTCAGGAAGCACTAAGGGTGCGACCGGTTCCTACTTCCTTCTTTTTCAGTTTACTGGTGCAGCAGTAAAATACCTTCAGTCCACTGCTTCTTTTAAAGGCAGTCTGTAAAACAAATGCTTGGAATGTGCCACTAGAGGGCCCTAATTTATTGGTATATAGAGAGTAGACCAGGGTCACCAATGTGGTGCCCCCAAGGACCACACGAGCAGCCCGTAGGCCTGTTCTAAAAACAGCCCAACTTGTGAAGCTGCATCTAAAATTCTATTTTATCAAATCTTGTTCAGTCACTGTTGATAATTATTGAGATCATTGTCTTCACACAGGTCAGTATCGCTAATAGTCATATATAACTCAAGGCTAACTGAGAAATTGTGTTATTTCAGGTAGCAAACTGGTTGCCCTTCAAATGATGTAGTACCCACAAAGTAGCTCTCAGGTTCTAAAAGGTTGGTGAGCCCTGGACTGGACTTTAAAGGCCCAGTGTGTAAAGTTTTTCAGGAAGCCCGCCTGACAGTGTGTTTCGTATTCAGAGCACTGTCGAACAGGCTTCTTTAAAAGATGGCTTAACTTAAGATGGCAGCTAACTAGGAGCAGGCCTCTTGATCTATGTATATTCTTATATATATGAGAACCGATGTGATGGTAGGAAAACCAAATTACTTTTATTGCACTGCGAGTACAGACTTTTAATAATGTATTTTTGGTCAGTGTGATAAGTTTTTACCATTATAAAAATCATTAATCAAGCCAAATTTTATACACCAGACCTCGTCTTTGATTTTAGCACAGACGTCTGTTGACTATGACTGTTATGTTCCACTTATGTGTTGTTCCAGTGGTATTTTGTTCCTTGGGTTTTGTTCTATTTCTCCCTCCCTGTGTCATTCTCTGCAGGCCTGAGTTCACCAATCACCTGCTCAACCACCCCAATCATCTCCCAACCACCTCATCTGCTGCTGATCACAGCCATGACCTGCTTCCTCCACCCACCTTGGCTTC
This sequence comes from Thamnaconus septentrionalis, assembly GCA_009823395.1. Classification (NCBI taxonomy): domain Eukaryota; kingdom Metazoa; phylum Chordata; class Actinopteri; order Tetraodontiformes; family Monacanthidae; genus Thamnaconus; species Thamnaconus septentrionalis. The sequence continues at coordinate 17,795,925 of CM020503.1, read as the reverse complement.
ATTGGTCAGCTCCTGATTCCCTGGCTCCGCCTCCACCAATCACACGCCTCTGCTGCTCTATAAAAGGGCTGCATCAAGCTCAGTTCAGACCCTGTCACCCACATCAGCTGCATGGTTGATTGTTTGTGCCAAAAGCCCATTGAAAGCTTTGAGTTTGTTTGCCATCTTTTGACATGTGTGTATGCCCTGCCTTGGAACAGGTAAGAAGGGGGCCTCTATATATAGACATCACAGGTTGAAACTTTAAGCCACACTAGGTGAGGGGTGGTTGCCACTTTTGTATTTATTCCACTGGACAGAGCAGTTAGGCAGGCAGGCTTTTGTTTTCTTAACCACTTAGTTGGGTAGGCTCTGTGTTGTCTGTGCTTAAGATTGTTCTTTTGGCAACATCCAATGTCCCTTGGTGGCTTGTTTGTTTTGAACATTTTGAGCTCTTTGAAAAACCTTTTGTGCACACTTGTAAATAACGGAAGCACAACAAAATAACGCGTAAAAGCACATAGCACCGTCTTGCTCTTCTTACCTCTTTTGACTTTTTTATTTGCCTCCCCAATGCTCAGCATCCCTCAGGTTTTAATTTGTTACTTAACCTTTGACCCTAGACCAATTTGCGTTCCTAACAATGACTCAAGTCTGCCTAGAACTCAAGCTTTTGTCCACTAGGGGGAGGCAGAGAGTTAGAACAGTAGTTGAGTGACTTCAGCAGGGACTCTGGTTGGGGCTTTTGAGGTGTTTCGCTCTCATGTGTGACCGCATGCACTAAAAACCAGTTCAACCAGAGGTGACGACAGACCGACAAACGAAATGTCAGACTGTCACCTGTGATGCAGCGATGACAGGACCGAAAACTGTTTGTTTAGTGAGCCAGATCATTTGGTTCAGGTGACCAAGCTGAGTTGATCGCTATCGACTTGTGCTTGTATGTGAGATTATCTCGCATACAAAATTGTACTCAATACATCCTTAATCAAAAATTACAATAGATAAAGGCAAGTTCTAAAATCAATAAATTGTTGGAGCCGATTGTTTCATTGCATTGCCATATCTCTGTTAGTCCCTGAGAGGAACTATGCCAACAAACAGATACAAATCCAATCATTTTAATTTTAGTAAGACATTTCTCAGCGTGCACCTCTGAAGCTCTGCCTGAAATGAATAAAGGATTTCACTGTGCTACTGCATTGGCACACTGAATGACCAATAGAACAACCAATAAAACAACCGCTAGCTGCAGCTTTACTTACTCGTGATGGCCAGCCTGTAGAGCTGTGGGTGCGTGATGTCGTCGTTGCTGTGCGTCTCGCCGGGCACATAGTCGCCCAGGCCGATGGTGCTCAGAGATATGAAGCAGAAGTAGAGCGACTCCAGGAAGTCCCAGTCCCTCTCCAGGCTGGTGAAGATCCCCGCTGGGATGAAGAGCAGGACGACGGTCATGAGGATGGCCAGGCAGGTGGCGTGCGCCACCGCCAGCCTGGCCGCCGGCACGCCCCAGCGGCGGTGGAAGTAGGCCACGGGCCGCTGGGTCACCACGGACATGATCCTCTTCACCAGCAGCGAGAGCAAGAAGAGGGTGACCGGGATGCCGCACAGGGCGTAGAAGATGCAGAAGGCCTTCCCTTCATCTGAGAGCGGGACAGTGTGACCATAACCTGGAAGCAGAGGGACACAGGTCAGTCCGGGTCGTAGGGCAGCAGGTCTTCCTCAGGAGGAGGACTACCGGAGTGTCTCTGTGGTGGAGCAAGGACTTTTCCATTGGGGTGACCATGATCATTAGTCATATAGGAGGGAAAACAGGTCAATACGTAAAATGTCTATTTATTATTGTTCTAATTGTTACTGTAGTTTTGTATTTATTAAATGTTTTGAAAGAGACCTTATAATAATCACCAATGCTATTAATTAGAAAGCAGGAAATCATCACATGGTATTATATTATTATTCTGGAATTAATCAACCTATGTCAGCTTGGGTTAGGGTTACATTAGATTTCTCCATTGAGTGACCTTTTTCAAAGGTCAAAGATAAATGTTAAAAAAAAAACCCACAGATAATGTGCATTAATCAACAGAGATATCCCTTGAGATGCTGTCGTGTGGAAGTGTAAGGCATTTTGCCAGCCCTCCCTTCCCTTTGCCAGCCGCCACTGGTGTTTGTCTAGTGGTGGAACAAACAAAACAAATGGACTCAAAATTTCACCAAAACAGTCTGTTCACCTGTGACAAATCTAAAAATAACATCAAACAACCTCAGCAGTTGTGAGGTTCATCAAGCCTTTTAGGTAGATCGAGTTACTTATTTTAAATGTACTAACAGTTGTTTCTGTAAGAATAATAATAATAATAATTTATTATAAATAGTCCAACATGAAATAAGCTTTTAGTGGAGGAGACATTCCTTAACCAGCCAGTAATTCAAACATTAAAGGGTTTTCAGCGATTCTATTTGAGAGAAAGAGAGAAAAGAGGGAGAGAGTGAGTGGTGGGTAGAAATAATTTGAATAATTTCCGTCCCGGTAGTCACAATATTCTGGTATTTAAAGCGGGGGAATTGCTTCCTGGCTCGCAACCTGCCTGGAGGGGCACCTCAAGCAGAAAAGCCATTAGTCACAACCAGTTATTCAAGACAGGAAGAAGCCTTTTCACCGCAATAATTACAGCCAGTCTTGAACTTTTTCTCCCCCACCAACTCTGCCCAGTTTGGGAACACCTTGGCCGCCTCGCCGACTCACCGGTGGTGGTCAGCACGGTGCTGGAGAAAAACAGCGACGACACGAAGTCCCAGTTGCGGCGGCTGTCGTTGCGTAGCACCGACACGCCGTAGTTGCTGGCCATGAGCGCGCGGCCCAGCAGCTCCTCCAGGCGTTCGTCGGACACGCAGACGTGCTGGCTCAGGAAGTCGCGCTTGGCGTCCAGCAGCTCGCGCCGCAGCTCGTGCTCGTAGGGCAGCTCGATGGCGGAGAAGACGGCGGCGCCCAGCAGCAGGTAGAGCACGTAGCCGAGCAGCATCAGCGCGAAGTGGAGCGACGGCCCGTGGCGCTCGGCCACGCGCGAGCAGCAACCGTCGGCGCAGACTCGCGCCATCCCTGTCCGGAGCGGAGCGGAGTGAAGTGGCTGGAGGCCGGCGGGCTCGGGGCGTGCGCGAGGACTAGCCAGACTCACTCACGCTCACTCACCTGTGTCCTCCAGTGATTGGTCGTTCGCGAACGAAGCTGTTCTTTAAAGTCTCTTTGAAGTGAACCAAGAGAGCCGGTTCCTGAGCCGAGTTTTTTGTTGTTGGTGGCGGTTTAGAGCGTGTTTTAGTGGAGATATTGTGCGATAGAGGAATTAGAATATATTAAACGTTAGAAACGGGGGAAACCCGTTAATAAATAGCTTAATAGAGCACACACACACACACACACACACACACACACACACACACACACACGAACTGAAAAATATTTGCTGAATGCTGCTTTTTGTTTGTTTTGCAAATTTTTGTTTTTATCTTTTTGTGGTGTTTTGTTGATTCGCTCTTTCACTTGTACATAGTTGCATTAGGGTGGGTGTTTGATTTGGTATTTTATATTTATTTTTACAGCATTGTGTTCCACGTTGAGTGTATAAATAATACACATCACAGCCTAAGGAGCCTCTTGGGAGCCAAAAGAGTCGGATCTTTTAAGTGAGCCGAGCCAAAAGAACCGGTTCTCTGAAAAGAGACGTAATTCCTCCTCCTTTTCTCGCCCTCCTCATTCTTTCCGTCTCACCCGGTCGCCGGTGCTGACGTCACCACCAGGTGCGCGCCTCCCCTACACACGCACACACACTTCCTCCCTCAAACCGGTTCCGCAGGTTCAGTGTTTCCACCACAAAGGATTTATTTTCTCAGGCTGGAGGTCATAAAGTGTGTCGAGACTCAGATTTACGAGGAGGAAATGGGGTGAAAACTTTCCTTTAAACGTCCCCAAGTTAGTTCCAAAAAATCGACGTGAATGAACCAAACGTTTTAGATGCTCCAAATGTTTCATTTATAGGTCCTCAAAGTTTGACATTGCGATGTTTTAACAGCGAGTGTGCGGTATTTGCTTTCATTCCAACACAGCATCCCTGGCTGTTGTCTTTAACCTTCGCTCACGTCCTTCCTTCTCCACAGAGCTGCCTGATGTTATAATATCTGTCACCGCTGGGAGGCGCCGGAGACCGCACTTCATCCTCAGATGAAATGGTGCAACAAAAAAGATCAGACGAGAAAAACTAAAAAAAACAAAAAAAAAAAACATCTGAGAATTAGAATGTTGAAGGTTTTTATTGAAAGTTCACCACCAGACATCTGCCTCAACTTCCACTCCGTGACTGACACTTCTGCTCTTTTCACCAAGTATCCGGTAATAAATAATTATTTACAACCATGAGTGATTTGCAGGAAGCAGGGAGAGGTTGGAGTCACAGGCTGTGTTGTCCATGTATTTACATTTATAAACAGCCGATGTGCCCCGAGTCAATAGTGCTGCATTAGAAGCTTAAAGGTAGAAGACGATGGCTAATTAATAGGCCCGGCACGATGGCGGCTTCTCCCTCTCTGTCTCGCTCTCCAACACACACACACAGACACACACACACACACACACAGCCTCAGGATCAGGTTTTCTGGAATAACTGCAGGTGGCTTCAGTTATCTGAGGAGAGAAACAGGAGGAAGATATATTCACACCTAAAATATTTAGCATTTTGGAAGGTAACTGCAGTGAAGGGTGCCATGTACACTACTAGTAGAGATGAATCTAATTTGCTGTATGTAATTATGATTATGATTATGATTATTAATTAGTTACTATTTACTACCACTACTTTGTATCGTTTTATGTTCCTTTCTGTTCTAATTTTTCCCAAAACACTGCTTTGTGCAATCACTCTTCGTTGAACTGCAGTCTCGCACCATCAATGAGCCTAAAAGCTCTTCTGGCTTTTAGAAAGCTGCATATTTAGCCCTGTGTTTACAGCCTTCGGATGAAACTGATGCTTTCTTGGATCGGGTTTAAACTTTGCTACTTTGTGGGTGATTCAGTGACACATTTATTTCCAAATTTAAATTAACTTGCTATTCAGGAACAGCATAGATGGAAGACTTCTGCTTTGAGGATACACAGGTGAAAATGAATTACAAATTAAATTCCACTTAATTGGTCCCTTAAGGAAAGACTGTTAATTTGCTACATTCATTTGTTAACAAATAGATGAAACTTTGTCACAGTAACATGATTTGTGTTCTTCTGCAACGGTTGCCACCTGCACATCTCACCTCTGCACTCGTAGCGGAGATCTGAGAAGAGGACGTGCTCCTGGGAGAAGACAAACAGGCCCAGCCTGCCGCCTGCCAGGGTGTGGTCGTAGACGGCGCCCGAGTCGGACAAGATCTCCCTGCCCTCGTGCACCACCACCCTGCCAGAGACGCACAACAGCCGGGTGAGTGCCATCGCACACGCGAAGCTTCTCCCAGTGAGTTCCAGCGGTCCATTCTGAGAGATGCGTTTTTGAAGAGTAAATCAAACACATTCACTCAGCTCGCCGTCGTTCACTGATAGTCACTCGGCCTGACTGTCGTCCTTCACGGAGAAGCCGCTGAACCGGCTCATGAATGCAAATGTTTCTTACAGCAAAAAATCAGAAATTCAGGCGAAACGTTTGCAAGGGCGCACAGAGAGTCAGCGGCGAATCACAGCTTTTGCTTTTTTGAAGTCAGTCAAATGGCTGTGAAAGGATTTAGTTTTACCCCCCGTAGGTGCTAAATGTAATTAGACTGGAATGTTTTTGTTTTTTGTTTTTTATATAAGAGGATGTTTGTGGGAAGGCGGCAGTAGGTAGGTCACTGTGTTTGCAGCGGAAGTTTTAATTTGTTTTGCAGCCCATTGATTTTACACACAGCACACAAACAGATGAAACATTCTGAAAAAAGCTCTGGAAGCTGCTGGAACATGATGGAGGCCCCAGCAAATCCAATAGAATGGTGAAAGGTGCATCCATTTGTGTCTTCGACTTGTGCACTTTTCATTAAAACAAAGGAAAATCCACAAATAGAGACAAATATTGCACAAACGTCCCCAGCCACTGACGGCTCCTTCAGACTCGACAGTCGAACGCGGTCATTAAAACCCCGGCAGGCAGCTTTTGCCTGCAGGAGCGCTGAGAAAACGACAACAACAACAGCGGCATGTTGTGCTGCACAGACAGCAGGGAACCGTCAGCAGGCAGCCGCACCTTCCCTCTACCGCGAGATATCTGACGGAAAAATAAACTTTATCTGGTTCACGGAACAAAAGCTCTCTCAGCGCAGACGCTTCTTCTTTTTGTTTCCACCTTGACGAGTGCAAAGTCAACTCTGAGCACATGACGTCAAAGGCACAGCTCTATTCAGAGCCGCCACTGCTTCTTAGCAACCGTCCAAAACATCAGTCTGTGTCTTTCCTTCACCACCAAGTAACGCACAGGAATTTTCTTCTTTTTTTCGCAGCCAATCGTTTTTTTTTTTACGCTCACTCACACGCAAAGAATGCGCTGCTCGAAGTGCGTGCAGGTCGTTTCACATGGCGGGCTGCTTTATACCCCTAATTTTTCTAATGAAAAACATCTCCAAAGCTGACAATAATATGATGTATGACCTTACAGCTTACGTTGAGGTATTTTTTATCTGGCAGGCGCCAAAGAAAAAATTCTCATTTTCTGTCTTTAAATAAATGACACGACTGAGCATGATTTTCATCATCACATCACAGCCTTTTCTTTTTCGACAGCTCAACAGGGTTTCACTCCAAAGAGGGAACTGGAGCCGAACAATACATCAGACACATACGCACGCACACAAGAGGAAGAGTCATTTGTTCACAGGTGCTGGACAAGAATGTGCTCAGGAATGTCTCCTGATTAAATCAAATGACTTTTTAATCAAACAATCATGGCTTTGACTCTCAGAGTCGTGGCGATGCTCGACCTGGCTGGGTGAAGCCTGGATGGCTGAGATTTAAAGGACTCACACATCCGTCCAGCCAAACTATGACCAGAAGTGTTTTCAATCAATGTCAAATATCTACAGTAAATCCACTTTGTTTTAACTGTGATTGTAGCAGTAAGTGGCAGCTTCAAGTTGCCCTTTAAGAACCACAGAAGAAGACCCGACAACACAGGAAGTGACTGCAAGTCAAGCTGTGGCTAAAGAGATTAGCATGGTGGCTACAGTAGTAGCGACATTTTTGTTTTTCCCTTCCACAAGAACAAAAAGGTGGGGGAAAAAACCCAACAGAACAGCCTTGAGTTGCTGCTTCCCGTCTAAGAATTCTGCCCAATCATCTTCGACTGACCGTGATAGGCGGTTTGACCCGTCACTGAACCTCTCTGTACCTGATGAAGCCGGTCTTGGGCCTGTGAATGAGGTGCATGCGGTAGGCCGTGTAGTCCTTCCATCCGATTTTATTGGGGTCGTGCCACAAGGTTCTGACCTGGAGTACACAAACAAACAGACAGACAGACAGACAGACAGACAGACACAGACAGACAGGGGTGGGGTGGAAAAATAAATAAATAAATGCGGCCCGGGTGATGAGTGTGAGGAGATGACCAAGGCCCCGAGTCCTGCCTGATTCCTGGTGTTGCCGGTGTGCCACAGGGCGTTGCGGAGAAACTCGCCGGGTCCGGTGGCAGAGTCGACCACTTTGAGGGAGACTCCTGCGATGCCGAAAGCTTTGGATGGTTTGTTCTCCCAGTAGGCCTGAGACACCTGATCCAGCAGGCAGGAAAAAAGATGAAGAAGAAGAAGAAGAAGAAGAAGAAGAAGAAGAAGAAGAAATTCTCTTATGTGCTCTTCATGTGAGCTGACTTAAGAGAGCAACTCTAAGGAGCTGTATACGATAGACGGTTACAGGAAAAACAATGCACTCCTCTGCACAGAACAAGCAGCATCATCACATCACGCAAACAAACAGAGATCACTGCGCCACCTGTGTGTGTTGTTGTTGTTGCTGCAACCCCTCCAGCTCGCAAGATCAAGTTACTGATTGTGGATATACTCTTCATCTCTCGCTGCCTTAAGAAAGAGATTCCCGCTGCCGCTCAGTCAGTGAAACAAACAGCAGCGACACTCAAGGCTGTAGACATTTAAAGATGTGTAGTATCATTTAAAATAACAGAAAATTATCATTCAAGTAGATCCTTTTCTCTAGATAGACTCAGCTGTGTAATTTAGCAAAACCTCAGCCTTTCATAAGCTAACATCTAGCCTGCTAAAACGACGGCCTAAATTCTCAAAAAATAGAAAACAGGAAATAATGATAACAAGAGAGAAGGACTCAGACTAAAGTATAAATGACCCAGTTTGTCCCTGTCTGTTCAGTGGAGGTTCAGCGCTGCTGCACCACAGGGCTGATGAGGACCAGCAGGGAACCACTTTGTTTTGGTTGGTGAACACGCAGCACAAAACTACACCACCTAGTGGCGACGGAGCATCCAAACCCCCACCTGTTTCCACATGACCACATAGAAGCGTCGGCTGGACTGGTAGGCGAACACGATGCCCACGTAGTCGTCGTCCCGGTTGGTGTTGACATAAAGCGTCACACTGAAGTCCACTGAGCTGAACTTGTCATATCCTGTTTGGAGCAAAAGCTGCGTCAGTTTTGTTAGTAAAACTGTTGGGTTTTGTTTTTTTTTTTTTTTTTGTTACGGTGACCTAGAGCGATGCCAGGATCCGAGTTGGCCGTCTGCAGGAGCTCGGTGCCTTGACTGCGGATCACCCACAGAGGGTCTGATTGCGTGGTGCCTGCTGGGTCCAGCAGAACCACCTGGAACTTCCTGAAGTCTGTGGACTTAATGTCCTGGTTAAGCGGACACGGATCCAGAGCATCTGGAACGCTGTCTTGGTCAAAGTCGTCAAAACACTCGTCTCCGCTGCCGTCGCCTGTGAGGACCAGGAACCATAAATTAGAGGCGATAGCTTAGAAGAATGTAATCCGCAAAAGAAAGAAAAGGTTTCAGCGTCATGGTGGATAGATTCAGCAGTAAATCTGCTATGAATGATTTGTCCGCAGAGGACGAGAAGAGGAGCTGCTGATTTCCAACAGCAACATGAGCTGGAATGCTGGAGGGATAAACAAACAAAGACTTTTACTACATGACTGCAAAAGTCGTTGATCATAACTTTCCCAAGTGAAACCAAATGAATCACAATCTATTTAACTCCAAGTTCAGAATGGGAAAATAAAATTTTAGATTAACTAGTTCAAAAGAAATAAAAACATAAAAATAGAAATGATCACAGAAAAAAACCTGATGTAATGATAATGATAAAAGTAAACCACAATATAAATAATCATAATTAAAATCTAATCAATAAAACAGCAATGGATAATTTGTCCTGAGGAGGTCAGTGAGTGTCTCAGCCTCACTGACCATCAGAGTCCTCCTGGTCCCAGTTGGCCACCAGCCTGCAGTTGTCGCGGTCGTCAGGAATCCCGTCGTTGTCGTCGTCGTGGTCGCAGGCGTCGCCCCTCCCGTCCTCGTCGTGGTCGGCCTGGTTGCTGTTGGCTATGTAGGGACAGTTGTCCAGGGAGTTCTGCAGGCCGTCCTCGTCCACGTCGTCGTTGTCGTCGCACACGTCGCCCACTAGGTCGCTGTCCGAGTCCAGCTGCAAACGCACACGTCTTTCAGCTCATTTCCACCCACGCCTCACACTCTCTCTCCTGGCCAAGCCCCCAACCTTGACTGGTCTCTGACCGCTTGCCATTAATGACTTCACCAGATGTTTCAGGGCCCCCAACTATTAATGTCATTGCACTTTCCAGTGTGTGTTGTGTGTGTTGTGTGGTGTGCGCAACCTGTCTTGGGTTGTGTAGCAGAGGGCAGTTGTCGCACTGGTCTCCCACACCGTCCATGTCCGTGTCCCTCTGGTCGGTGTTGTAGATTAAGGGGCAGTTGTCTCGTTCATTCAAAACCTCTAGAAAAGCACAGATAAAATCCAGTCTAATGACTTTTATCTGAAAATAGCCTCAAAATTTGTACCGTGAACTGGCTTGTAAGAGGAAGGATGACACACTGACCCGTGTAGGTCTGATACAGAACTGCATGGTTGCCAGCCCTCAACGTCGTTATCGAGAAAACATGCAGTACATTAATTTCTATCAACGCTCGACAGATTGAACACCAGCCTGGTTGCAAGAAACTAGCTACCTCGCAAAGGAGGTAGTTTGTCTCCACAGCTGCAGGGGGCAGTGTGTCAACAACAGGTTTGCTATTGCTATTGTTACAGGTCACCAAATTGCAAAAATGATGAAGATTTTGAAACTTCACTTTAAGGGGATACTTTGCTTTAAGTGGCCGACACTACATTGTTTCGCTTTTAGCCCGGTTCACTCTAACACCAAGCAGTCTCTGAGCTGCAGCGGCACCCTGAGGAGAAGAGTGGCTCTCCCACCGTCGCCATCAATGTCGATGCTACAGGCGTCTCCTTCATCGTTGTCGTCAGTGTCAGTCTGCAGCGGGTTGCTCTCAAATGGACAGTTATCGCAGCGGTCGCCCACTCCGTCTCGGTCCGAGTCGAACTGCCGAGGGTTGTACACCAGAGGGCAGTTGTCCTGTGTCCCACACACGCATGAGAGAAAGAGAGAGAAGAGAGGCAACATTGTGTTTTCAGCCCATGTCTTTTTCTCTATTTAAAGTCATTGAAAATCAAAGCCACACCCTTTCATCTATGATGTCATCGTTGTCGTCATCAGGGTCGCAGGTGTCCCCCAGTCCGTCACCGTCCCAGTCCTCCTGTCCCGAGTTCGGAATCATGGGGCAGTTATCCTGCAGCCACAATCACAACGTCAGAAGGAAACAGCTGGAAGAGCTGCCGACCAATCAGATTCACCCTCCGCCCCACCTTCTGGCAGTGGTAGGTGGCGTTCTGCTTGCACGGCAGCCTGTAATTGGGCCAGCCGTCCAGGTCCGAGTCGTCGCCGCACACGAAGCCGTCGCCGGCGAAGCCCACGGCGCACACACACTTGAACAGAGCCTCGGAGGCCAGGCCCAGGTACACACACTCGGCGTACCTGTGGCAGGTGTGTGTGTTGTCCTTGCATGGATTGTAGGGCTCGCACACCTGTTAGGGCAAGTCAGTCACTTTTTATCTGGTCAGGTAAAAATAAAAAAAACAAAGCAAAAAAAGTGTTGGATGAAAATGAATGTTCGGAGCAGCCAGGTTGCACCTGCTTTAAGGTGAGCGCCTCCTGCAGGCCGAGGCCGAACGGCTGGGTGCCTTTGTAGCGAGGAGGGCACGGCAGGCAGTAGTAGCCGGGGTCAGTGTTCACACACTCTGTCACACATACGCCGTCCACCTCACACTGCGAGGACAGACAGGGAAACCGCCGTCAGCCAACAGGACACTCACAGACTGACAGGGACTGAATTTAATTTCTAATTTTCTGCATTTTTTAATTTTCATCCTGACTCCAGTGGAACAGCCTGTCCAAGGAAACTCTGGAAAGCAACATGTTTAGCCCTCTGTTTACTGCCTCCTGCTGAAACTGAGGCTCCGTTGGACCTTCCACATGTTTGGAAGGTGGATAAAGACAAAGCGAATCCAACACCCGGCTGTGGGCGTGGTCACTAACCTGGGCGAGATAGCAACACCCTATGTGACATCACAGAGGGGTGGTTTCCCCGTGGGGCGGGGAAGCAGCGAATTGTAGGAAAACAGCGGTAGTAGTGTTTTCTACATCGTGTGGAACATCAGAGCTCCACCTTGTGAACAGGAAGACACAAATCAAAAGTTTTCAGTTTTAACGAAACATGACTGGTCCTCCCTGTTTTAATACCCTCCTGATGGTGGCGCTAGATGAGAAGTGCTGTCGAGACAAGCCTGTTTAGAATTCACACTACGGGGGCGGGGGAGGCGGAGACTAATGTGGCAGTAAATCCGCTGGATTTCCAGACGTTAAGGTCAGAAACACAAATGCCAACGTGCCGGTGGCATCAGACAAGAAGTCCAAGCAAAGTTATTAAGAGTCATTCCCAGGAGACCGGCAGCGGCTGAGTCATTATCGTTTTTTCAAGCCAAACATCACGTCGCAGTTACGAGATGCGGCGGAGGAAATGTTGCGTGTGTGTTATCAGGCTCCAAAAAACAACATTTACATGCAGTCGACAAGGCTCAAGTAAATAAATATTTAAAAATAAATATATGGTGACATTACAGCAAAGGTCAGAGGTCACCAAATACATTAAAAGTCTGGAGCATGATATGTAGGATTAGGCGTCATTATTTGAACTGGATACTGGACTTCCAATATAGTGGAGTGTCAGTTTTTGCCGGTGGCTACTTGAGGTACTGCATCGAAAAATCCCATGTGGCCCCAAAATAATTTTTCCCCACAGACCTCAGTATTAAAAAAAATGACTAGGACGACCTTTGGCCTGAAACAACATCTCTCTATTGTCGATTTTTAAGTCTTGGACTTTGAATTGTTCTAAAAATTTTCCCCAGAAAAGACTTTATTCCCAGCGTGACGTCACATCGCGTCAGGTCACCTGCTGTATCTCGGCTCGTTCTGATTGGCTGATACCTTCTGATGCGGAATGAGTTAAAGAGCCATCACGGGAAGCGACACACCGGCACTTGCCCTGTGGGGCCGCATGATGCGGAATTAACCCAGAAGCCAATTTTGCACTCAGACCCTACCTCGTTCTCGTCCTCGCAGTGAGCGCCGTCGCCTCTGGAACCCGGCGGACACGGTCCACATACCCAGGTTCCATCAGGGTGGGAGGTGCACTTCACTCCAGGAAAACACGGGTTTGACAGCAAGCACACGTCTGGAAGGAAACAAGTTACAGTCACACGATGTTCTGCCCATTTTCCTCTCGGCATGATTGATCACCCCAGCAGATGTTAGCGAAAACAGTCCATTTAGCCCTCTGTTTACAGCCTTCTGCTAACACTTATACTTTGTAGGACCTTCCATGTGTTTAGAAGGCAAACAAAATTGTAGGGTGGTCTCTGAGGGCAGAGCCAGTGTTTTACAGAACAACACAACAGTCATGATGTCATATTTTAGGCGACTTTATGCATTTACAGGGCACATGATGACAGACGCAGGTATCTTTTTTTAAGGTATTTTTAACTGAACGATTTTCTTTAAAGTTCACATCAACAGAGAAGCGGCACTGGAAACCTCCTGGCAGAGACAAAGGAGGGGGACTTCCCCCAGCACACTTGGCAGAAAGCAATGCTATAATAATGGAAAACTCTTAAAGCTGAAGGATCTGATGGAGAAAAGAAAAACCCTGCAGAAGTGGCGACAGTTCATTGACGGCCGCTGAAGTCGCTGCATTGGAAACAAAGCTGCCAACATTCACAGCTTCCACTGCCACAGTGCTTAAATCGACAATTTTCTTTTTCTTTTTTCTTTTTTTTACTTTGCGGCATGATTCCATTCAGTAATTTTGCCATCAAGTTTTATTGTCACAATAACAAAATTACAATTTTCCAGTTTGGTGCAAATCTGGAATGGAAAGCCAACTGGATCACTGTCTTTTGTGACATCACAAAGGGGCTGCTTTCCACAGTTTTGTGTTTTATCTCGCTGTCTAAAAAAAAACAAACGGTGCAAGCAGAAGATAAAATGATGAGCTGATTTGTGGGAAGCTCACTTGCAGGACAGAAACAGATTATCAGTCAAAAGAAGCAGGAAAAACTATTTTTCAAAAAACTGGGCCTTTAAAGCCGAGAAAGTTCATATTTTAACACGTGTGAGGTAGAACTGTGTGTGTGTGTGTGTGTGTGTGTGTGTGTGTGTGTGTGTGTGTGTACCGAGAGGGCAGGCTTGTTTGTTGCAGGCTTCATAGTCAACGGCGTCTCCAGCACAGGACTTCCCGCCGTTCTGAGGCTCAGGGTTGGAACACGCCCGCTGACGGCTCATGAGCCCGCCGCCACAGGACTGGGAGCACGGGGACCACTCGCTCCAGCCGCTCCAGCCTCCCACAACTGCACACACAGGTGCGTTATGTTTTTATTAATAAAAGTAAATAAAATAATTAATTAGTATAGCAGCCTAAAGATGCGCCACGGTACCCTCACCAGGGCAGAGTGTGTTGTTGCACGATCTGGCCTCCAGGGCGGCGCCGCTGCAGCCTCTGCCACCTTTAGCCGGCGGCGGGTTGTTGCAGAGACGGACGCGAGTGACGTTGCCTTCACCACAGGTGGTCGTGCAGGACGACCACGGCGACCAGAGACCCCAGCTCCTGTCGGTTCGCGCTGGACAGACAAAAATCATCACGAATAGTTTCATCTTTCGTTCTTTTTGTTGGACGCAGAAGCCTGGAAAAGATTTGGACACAGAGCGGCGCTCTGGGCCCGACATGTTTCCAATTATGATTCCAATCTCTAGAATCCATTTGTCTGAAGTCCTGCTCTTTGTGCAACGTTCGGCTGATCCTCTTCCACCAGCTGCGCTCAGCGCAGGCAAAATCAAATCAGGGCGTGCGACGGAGCGGACACACACACACACACACACACACACACACACACACACACACACACACACATCCCACCTCTGCGCTCGCACTTGGCCATCTTACAGCTGCGGGTTTGGATCGACGGCCCGGTGCAGGATGGCATGATGTCGTTGCAGGTGCGGCCCCTCTGCTGCCCCCCGTGGCCACAGCTGGCAGAGCAGGCTGTCCACTCGGACCAGGGCGACCAGCCGTCCCCGCCGTCTTCGCACACACACACACACACACAAGCACAGACATTTAGCATGGTAGTGTGTCTTTAACTGCATTTATTCCACCAGTTTGCAGACTTTCCCATCCAATCGTCCAATCAGGTGCTGCGGACTGACCGAGGCACACGGGGCAGCACTCTCCGTCGATGAAGGACGGGTTGATGCAGGAGACGGCAGGACAGGAAACCTGCTGACACACTACCTTGCCATCCTGAAAAACAAGTCCACATGTTGGCCATTAATACCGCCATTTAAACCGTGGAACTGGTTTCAGCCAGATTTCTTTTTTTTTGATCATGATTTTTTTTCACGGCAGTTCTTTCAGGGAAAGGGCAGCTTGTCATGACTCATCATTAACCCGGCTGCTACCTCCGTTCATCCGTGACAAAACCAGCGCCAGCTCTCCAAAGAATAACAGACACCGAGAGAGGGATGGCAAACGTTAGTGGAGTTTATAAATAATGATGTGGTGTTTTGTAAGATGCTTTGTTTTGCCAAACTTGCGTTCGAGAAGATTGATGCCGCTCGCAGAAATGTGACATTTTTGCAGAACTCTGTAAAACTATAACTTCACATCACTCAGCTTCCTTTTTTTATTCGTTATTCCCCCCACTGAAATGTCAGGATTTGGTTATAGCTGCATTTGCTAGTGTTGTAGCTCAAGTCAGCTTTTTGGAGATGCATTTGGATTGAAATCATTAAAATCCAGACAGGTTGACTATAAGAAACAGGCCGGGATTTGTCACTCGTGATGCTATGATGATGTTACTTGGACTTGATAAACCAGGCATGGGCAAACTATGGCACTTGGGTCATATGTAGCCCGTGAAAGCTCTTTAATCCGGCCCACCGAACTTGCACAAATTATATTAATAGTAAGAAAGCAATAAAGTAGCTGTAAATCATCCATTTTCAGTGTTGTAAGAGTCATTTCAATAAAGAGCTAAATACCGTCGGGCTTCAAAGACGTTCAAAGGTGCTTTTGTTCATTTTCAATTGACATTAAAACACTCCGGCCCCTTTTGGAACCCACTTTGGCCCACGAGCCAAAGTTTGCCCACCCCTGTGATAAAGGCACAGAACTGTAAGTAAAACAACTCAATAAATCCTGCACTAAAACTGTGGAAGCACTCCTGTCCTACAGACCTGGAACTGCACTCTGTTTGGACTATTTACTATACTGAAAAACATGCAGGAAATGTTTGTGTGTTTGCTGACTTTGCAGGTGCAGGAGGTGCAGCTGTCGACGTCCCAGTCGTCGCCCTGCTCGTACACTCGCCCGTCTTGCATGCACCACACCTCGCCGTCTCGGTCTCTGTCGACGCGGTCGGGATCGCCGCGGTCGCTGGTGAGGTCAGCGGGACCGTGACCTCTGTCGCCGCTGCCCCTGCCACCACCACCGCTGCCACCAGCACCACCACCACCACTGCTGCTGCCGCTGCTGCCACCACCGCTGCTGCTACTGCCGCTGCTGCTGCCGCTGTTGCCGCTCCTGCCACCACCGCTGCCGCTACTGCCGCTGTTGCTGCCGCTGTTGCCGCTGCTGCCACCACTGCTGCCGCTACTGCCACTGTTGCCACCACCGCTGCCGCTGCTGCTGCCGCTGTTGCCGCTGCTGCCACCACCGCTGCCGCCACTGCCACTGCTGCTGCTGCTGCCGCTGCTGCCGCCGCTGTTGCTGCTGCTGCTGCTGCTGCCGCTGTTGCTGCTGCTGCTGCTGTTGCTGTTGTTGCCGCCACTGCTGTTGGTGAGCTCTGCCAAGATGATGCGCATTTCCTCATTTTCTTTCGACTGCAGACATGGAAAAAAACACATGTTGCATCTGCTAAAACGAACAGCCCCCGTCACATCAAAACAGAACAAAACAAAGAACACAAGAATGTTCATGTTTCTTTCTCATTAGTCTGCAGAGAATCGTTAAATTAGACTAAATGCCGTTCGGCTTGATTTAGCCAAAACAATTTTAAGCCGTTTATTTTCCTCTCTCTCTCTCTCTCTCTCTCTCTCTCTCTCCCCTCTCTCTCTCTGTCTCTCTTACTCACTCTCTCTCTTTCTCTTTTTCTCTCACTTGTTTGGATTTTCCCCCAAATTACCAGAGGATTTACCACAAACCGCAACTTCGGCTGCTGCCAGAAAAAAAGATGTCACTGCTCGTTCCATTTGCATGGAAAAAAAACCAAAAAAGGCTGCAGCTTTCATACACAGAATTCACTCAAAGTCAGGGGGGAAATACACCCTGAGCGCATAAACAGGAAAATTCAGTGAGAAGTTTTCACAAATTCCTTGAAACATTTTAAGAATTCTAATTTGAATTTGAACTGCACTTATTCCATGTTTCACAAGCTTTAGTGACAAAATCATTTGCATGCAGCCATGCACAGACATGAGCGCAACAATCAAAAGACAAACGGAAGGGTCTCGTCCTGATTTGTCTCACAACTCTGTCCAGGTCTTCCAGCAGGTTGCCGGTGACGAAGCGCAGGCCTTCGATCTCGGTCAGCACGCCCGCCAGGTCCTCGCAGGGCTGGCGGCAGACCTGCGACGTCGACGCGTTCTCCACCTTTGCAGCGCCTGCGGATCAGCGCACAAGTTTGTGTGTGTTTTGTCTTTGCCTCGCTAATCGCTTCAGTCGGGTCTTTGAGCAGATGGGCGTGCGAGAGCTGCTGTGGTACCTGCACACTGGGCTGCTGCGCAGAGGAATATTAAAAGCCGGGGGAAACCTCTCAGCGGACTCATTTCTGTTCACACATAAATCACAAATGCATCCAGCGTGAAATATAGGAACTACAGCAGCCCACAGTGCAGAAAAGGAGTGCTGCAGATGAGATAAAAAATGAGGAGAATAAGAAGAAAAAAGAAGAGGAAGAGGAAGAGGAGGAGGAATTAACCCCACATACCTGTGCACTGCTCGCTGCGCCGCTTCCCTCCAGGGTCAGGACTCTCGGACTCAGCCGTCCCCTGTTGCAGACTCACAGCAGCTGGGTTGAAAAAAAACATCTGTCTGTCCCCTTTCCACTTAATTAACTCCTTGTCTCCTTATTTCCTGCCTCACCTTTGCTACAGGAGCACAGTAGCTTTCTAATTTGTTTTCTGGAGCATCCCAGAAAAGAAGAAAAAAAAACACCAAAAGAAAAAATAAAGTAAAGCAGGTTGGTGTGAGCGGAATCTAAGTGAGGAACATGCAGGCAGCTCTGTCGGCTCTCTGCAAGCCACTAATGTGGTTTTGTGTGAGTGCGTGTGTGTTTGCATGTGAGGCAATAGCAGAAGTCATATATTACTCGTCTGTCTGGCGGTGAACTGGACTGCATATCTCCCAGTGAGTAGCCCAGCTGGATGGAAGGAACGCAGTGTGTGTGTGTGTGTGTGTGTGTGTGTGTGTGCATGCAGATAAAGGTTTTCCCCAGCAGACTACTACACTCTCGACTCTTCCAGCGCGAGATGCACATGAAGTCACTGCGCTGAATACCAGAGCACAATTGCTGGCTTTCAATCCTCCAGCAGCAAAGAGATCTGGCAACCTGGCAGTGGAAATAAGAGCCTTGATGTATTGTGTGTGTAGTACGTC
The DNA here is from genome assembly GCA_009823395.1 of Thamnaconus septentrionalis. NCBI lineage: Eukaryota > Metazoa > Chordata > Actinopteri > Tetraodontiformes > Monacanthidae > Thamnaconus > Thamnaconus septentrionalis. Next base: position 17,777,635 of record CM020503.1, on the reverse strand, counting down.
TGTGTGTGTGTGTTTTGATTTTCACTGAAGATGAATTAAAAAAAAGACTAAGAATTTTAAAAACATTAAGGAACCTCTCTCCTGCTGAGTCAAAGAGGCTTCATCATCATTATCATCATCATCATCATCCTCATCATCATCCTGAATCACATTTTCCACCCCTGCTCGGCACTCGCGCACTAATGAGTCGCGCAGATGTGCGCACGCATGGACGCACAAACATGCAGCTCCTCCATGCACGCACACACACACACATTCACAATCCCAGCCATGTTCTCGCAGGCACCTGGAGACATCACAACACGGAGAGGCAACCCAGTTCCATCCTGGAACTGCTTCTGACGGCTGTGACAAGGAAAGCAGGTGCTGCAAGAGGCGGGAGAGGTAATGAGATCTGAGGGGATATAAAAGGTGCAGACTTGGGTGAGATTACTTGGCAAAGCCCAGCATGACGCGCCGCTGGACCCAAATTCCCCCTGGTGGACGGCACTTTTTTTTCTTTTTTTTTTGCTTCTGGGAACCAATACAGGCTTTTGGCCTGGGTGCCTGTTTTTCCCTCCGTCCCCCCTTCTGTCCGTCCTAACAGAGGAAAGTACAGAGATGGCTCTCAATCACTGCAGCAGGGAGCAGATTGCAGGGCCACTTTTTGCAGCGAAAGAGGCTGCGCTGGGGCAGGGCAGGGTTCGGAAACAGGCCACTTTATGGCCAATCGGACGACGACTTCAGAAGGCGGCGCGGCCGGCGGCCCACTTCTCTGAAAGGTCGCTGGAGCAAAAGCTTTTTGCCTTCACCCTCTAAGCTCTTACTGCGTGTGTGCGTGTGCATGTGTTGGAGGCGGGGTCAAGGCCTTCGCCGCCAGCCAGGCCTGTGAATATGCTGCATTTAGCGGCATCACCCTAAGCACACAGCGGAGCCATAGAATTACACTGGCTTAAGGTTAAAGGATTTACAGAGGTCGGAGGGGTGCGAAATGGTGGGAGGGGCCTGCAAAAGGTGGACAGAGGGCAGTGACAGTGAGGTCATGAGAGGCTTTTGAGTGCATGCATTCATAGATAGATAGATTGATAGATAGAAGTCGACTGCCAGCTGTTGTTTTGCCTTAAATTCAGCATTCAGCTGAATAGCCATCCTATCCATTTCTCACAAACTCAACTTTTCACTTTAATGCAAATATGTAGTTATTACTATTTGTTTTTCTGCTTGCGGTGTCTCCGGAGATTAAAAAACAACATTGTCTAGGAAAATTTCACTCTGAACATAAATCCTCTTTTGCCTGCTGGGTATGACCAGGGACGTAATATGTAAATTTGCTCAGCTCCTTTGTACAAACAGTTAATTCTATGCATTTAGTAGTATGATATTTGTATCAAAGTGCTGCACTGGGCCATGCAGTGGTATTGTTTCTGTCACAGTGTTAAGACCCAGGCGGTTCCTGCCTCAAAACACTACTGATGCAGAGACTGCCTGCATTGCGATCTCACACAAAGGAAAAATATTGAGGTGTAGATAGTTTTTTACGAATGAATTGCAGAAAAAGTGCAACTGTACACAGTGGGAAGCACTGCGTACAGTTTATGGTACAAAAGTGAAGAGAAATCACAATTTTTTATATCTGAATTTTTTTTACTAAAGCTGAAATGTTTTAGAATCAGATTCATATTCTTTTATTGTCATTCAGACGTTACATCAGAGATGCACTACATTTCAGTAAATGTATGATTTATAAAGCCACTTTGTCATACTTGAGTATGTTAGAGTATCTTCACAGTGTCTTGGTTGCTCTCTCTGTGGGTTTTCAGAGCGTGGTCACACTATCAAAAGTGATACTACAGAGTTTCTGCTACAAACTCAGTCGGCCGTGGTAAGAACCCGAACCAGAGGAGATTCCCTGCTGATCCAGCCAACTGGCCTCAGTGGGCCAGTGGAGCAGGAGAGGGGCCTTAATCCCGTTATCAGATCATCCCATTATTCTGCAGATTAGTTCACTCCCATGAGGCAGCACATCGCTCCTGGGATTTGTAGTCCATAGAGCTGCTGCTTTATTTCCCCTTGATTTACCTCACACTCATCCTGCCGGTGGTGGTGATGCGGCTGCCCGGGCCAGCCAGCTCACCCTCCATCCAACCATCCCTCCACCACCACCACCTGCTGCACGGCTCGGCTCGGCTCGGCCCGGCCCTGGGGACTGACCCGGGTTCGAACCCCGTCACACCAGGGCTGCAACGGTGACGCAGCGGGTCGGAGCGGAAACACTCCCTCCGCGGCTTTACGCAGCTCAATTAGCGTGACACACTTTCCCTGCGCGCCGCTGATCGGCTTCCTGCTCGGGACTCTTTCACGGCGGTCACTCCTGTAAAGACGCGCAAGAGAATCCGACTTTTACTTCTTCTGCATTCATTTATTTCCTGGGGGACAAACAGCTAGGAGCCGCGGGGACCATGACGGTGGTCCAGGACGACTTCACTCCCCAGAAGGAGATCGTCTACAACCAGCTGCTGCCTTACGCCGAGCGGCTGGACCAGGAGGCCTCGGAGCTGCTGGCGGACATCAAGGCCAACCTGTCCAGGGCCGTCCTGGTCCGGGAGCTGTGGCCCGGGATGGCCTTCTGGTGCAGGAAGCTCTTCTCGTGAGTGTCTGTCGCAGTGAGAAAATTAAATAAATAAATAAATAAATAAATAAAAAAAAAAAAAAATAAAATATCCGGGTCATCGCGAATTATCGCGAAGCTGCGGCATCGTAACGAGTCAAATTAATGAGCTCCAGGCTTCGTGTCGTGTCAGCTTCTCCTCCTTCTGTCTGCCCGCACATCCTTAATTAGGTTCTCAAGGCTAATTTGCTCTTCAGAACTTTTGGAGAAAGTCTCCAAAAAAAGTATTTTTGTAGAGTTTAGAGCGCATTGTTTAACTATATCTATATATATATATATATTTTGTTTGATTTATTTAAAGAGGATTATCGCCGTCGAATAGCAAAACATTTTGTCCATTTTTTCGGGGGTAGATAACATCAGTAAACAGCCTCTAAGGAGTTGCTGAAGGTTTGGAGATTTTAACCCTGAGATCCAGTCTGACTGCTTGAACAGGGATTATTGTTAATAGTCGTTAAAAATGCATCATGCTTAGTTTAGTTTAGTTTATTGTTTAATTAGACGGGACAGTGTACTTTTATGGACATGTTCACAATACAGAGAACTCTTAAACATGTAAATGTACCGGAGTTAGCTTGCCACTAAATTCCATCCGTAGTCCCCAATAAATAACGATAGAATTAAATATGCAGTCATATTTAGACATCACAAAACAAATAGGACGTGCAATATGTCACCGCAGGGATGCCATATCAATAAAAACGGAGACAGGAGTTTTTTTGTGTTTTTTTTTTAAAGCGAATAAAGAGTTACTATGTATTTTAACTGACATAAGAAAGTTCCCCTCGGACGCGTCTTGGTGATTTATTTATGTTCACAATAACCATGCACAAGTCTGACGGTAATGTTCATTATGTTTGCATTGCTGCCCAGTTCTTGTCCTCAAAGTGCCCTCAAGTTGTCTCTGTTGTTATTTCTCAGAATGGTTATTTCTACGTTTGTCTGCTCATACCTCCCAGATGTCATTCTCCTTGACCAGGTCCTTTCATAGGCAATAATAATCAGCAGCTGATCTGGCTCCCATTTGTACAGAATGCTCTATGGGACGGCTGCCTTTCAGACTCTCCAATAAATGCCAGCAGACCAGACTTTGATTGTTCAGTCAAGACTACATTTCTGCCCCAACAGACGACAGTAGAATGTCAGACAGCTAGCCGCTAGCAGCTAAATCCCTCAGACAGGGCCTTTAAAGTGTTTACATAGGTGATGGTGAATCTGGGCCACTAATCTATTATTGTTATTATTACTGTCTGTTTGCTGGATGTGGGTCAGCCTCAGGAAGAGGAAGTAGTAATCCCCTCGTTAAATGGAACCCTTTCACCCCTCCCACCCCGCTCACCCGCAGGTTCCTGAAGCTGTACGGCCGCAGGTTCAGCAAGGAGGACCACATCCTCTTCATCAAGCTGCTCTACGAGTTGGTGACGCTGCCCGAGCTGGAGCCCCACATGGTGCAGAACTACGCCAGGCTGCTCATCCAGCTCCTCAAGTGAGTGGGGGCGGGGAGGGCAATGGTTAGGTTGCATCCAAGCACCTGCACTACCTCACTGTTGTTGACCACTGAAGATGATGAAAGTGTCCTGGGAGCAGCTGGAGATCCCCCGGGACAGGCTGCTGCACCCTCCGATAAGTCTGACTAATAAAATCTGACAGAAGATACTAAAAAAGTATAAGAAGTCATATTGGCGGCCGTGTCTAATCTCTGCAGCACAGACTCCCCAGCAGCAGCAGCAGCAACCTGGCCTGCCCTTCGCTCTCCTTGGTCCGTAATGGGATCAAAGAGCGGCCCGCTTGGCAAACACGGTTCCACTGTACGTGGGTCGGCCCGTATGATGCGCTCAAGACAGTTTTTTTTTTTTGTTTTTTTTCACTTTTTCACTCAGCTCGCCGCTTTTTTTTGGAACGCGGCCGCCTCAGATGTGCACTTTCAGGTAGTCGATTGGAATAAAGTGAGGTGGCGAGGGAGACGGGCAAAGGCTGCACAATCCTCCAAATGAGCCATTCATTATGGGAGAATGTTGCACCTGCCTCTCTGTCTGAATGGAGCCGGTGATAGATATTCATTAAGACGAAGGAGTGCATCGCCCAGAGTCTGAGGGAGACTCACAGCAGGCTGCGGAGGAATTGCAAAAAAAAAAGCAAGTGGCGGCGGGCGGCGGTGGTGCAGAAGCTTTTACTGGCATATATTTGGCAGCTCTTAGACTTTTATAGAATGAAGTGCAGAAAGTTTTGCAGACAGATTGCACAGCAGCATCAGAATCCATGGCTACAAACATCCTCCTTTCAGGGACTAAATATACAGACTAAATATTTTTTTCCTTCTTTTATTGATCACACTGACGCCAGCTCCCTCAATGTAATTTGACCAGATGGCACTTGGCTGCTGCCTCTGACGGCGCCAAACACATTTGGAAAATCTTAACTGCCGCTGCCTCTGTCCAGAGCCCATGACCCACTTAGTGCCACTGATCCCGAGAGCTCCTTGTAAACACACCCAGAAAGGAATTCCTTAGTTTTTGTTTCTTTCGCCTTTTGAAAATTAACTCCAACTTATCACTGGGCAGAATTTTTAGTCGGTCACACAGGACATTCACCAACTCAGTCGAGCCCTGACGTTACCCCGTTTAATTAGCTTAATTAGCTTAGTTATCTAGCTTCTTATTGTGGGTTCATCTGATCTGGAGCTTTAAAGGTCCGAGTGCGGAACACTTGGCCATTCGGGGAAAAAAGTATTGTGCCTCCACTTAACTACAGCAGCACAAAACGTGGAACTGCTCAGGGTTCGTTCAGTGGTTTTACTCTGACATGACAGTCAGCAGAGGAGAGTCGAGGGAGCCAGTGGGACCTCAGTAAAACTAGCCAGAATTCCCCAGCTTAATACTGTCATTGAAATTACTAAATCATTCTCTCTCTATCATTTGTTTGTTGAGCAATGCTGCTTGATTTTGCCCTGCTGGACAAACCGGGCAATTGCACAGCAATCGTTTGTTTATTATTATTGAGGCATTAAGTTCATGCACGTCAGTGACTAATGTGCATGCAGATGGTGATGTGTGGCTGTGCGTGCAGCAGCACTGGTTTCAGGTTTCAGACGCACTGTTCGTTCAGGCGGAAACGCTTCAGACAGACGCTGCAACGCGTCGTCCGTCTTTCACGTTGCCCTTTTCGACCCCCGACCTATATCTTCACTTCCTGCTCCTCCTTGTCTTGTCGGACGTGATTCGCCGCCGCGGGGCTGCAGATTATCCTCGGCGACGTCGGCCTGCATCGCCGTCCATTTGTCGCCCTGGTTGCTGTTTTTCCGTGACGTTCACATCCACATCCAAGCACAAAAAGCCTGATGTCATTTATCGCAGGGGGGTTGGAATGGTAGAAAGTTTGGAGTGGGCCTTATATTAAATGTCAGGACTGTGAGCCGAGGGATGAATTTGCCTTTGTTCCATGCTCTATTTTTTTCTTGCCCTTTTTGTTCTCCTCGTCATTTTTCAAAACTCCCGACGACGCTCTTCCCTCTCCGGCTCTCAGATGAATGAAGCAGGAAGAGAATAAAGGAGAATCTGAGGCGGCAGAAATTCTGCAGATCCCTCCTCCCCCTGTCCCGGTGTCTCTAAACGTGTGTGTTTTTCTTTTCTAATTCCCGAGGAGCCGAATTGCAGAGCGCTCAGAAATAATCAGCGTCGTCGAGCGTTTTCTCAGGAGACTCTTAAAAACACACACGCGCGCACACACACACACACACACACACACACCCTACTGGGTTTCTGGGCTTGTGAAGAGCTCATCAGCGACGCATGGGCTTCATCTCCATTTAAAAGCTTCAAACTCGCAGCGCCGCTCTGCGGCCCGTCTCGACGTTCACCTCTCAAAGCGTCTTTAAGGAGCCCCTCAAACACCTGTTCTTGTGTTTGCAGACGTGCCTGGAAGCCGTTGGCCCAGGTAGTGACTCACTCGCCGCAATTACAGCTTCTCGCCGGCGCCACCGCTGCTACTGTCGCGTGTGTGTGCGTGCGTGTGTATGTGTGAGAGTGAGAGAAACTCTCTCTCACTCTCTCTACCTTCAAAGCTTCCAATATTTGACAGTCTGACTGAAGTCCTTTCAGGTCCTAATTAATGTGAGAGGCTGACAATAATTATTTCTCCCTGATTTTCTCCACTTCCCTGCTCCCTCCACTTGCCCCTCCCCTCCACAACCCCGACAGGAAGAAGGAGCTGCTGTCCCGCGATGACCTGCAGTTGCCATGGCGTCCACTCTACAACCTGTATGAGAGGGTGGTCTACTCCAAGACGGAGCACCTTGGACTCATCTGGTTCCCCAAGTACAAAACCCTTTTTTTCTTTTGTATTTTTTGTATTTTTTTATTTAGTGGACTTTCCCTCCACCGCAACAATCTTGTCTTGCCACCCAGGCAGTTACTCTGTCTCTGGTGATGCTGCAGGCAAAAATATACCGATGCATTTGCATCCATGTAAGAGGTTTACTTTTCAAGAAACGATGGTTTGGATGGATGTGTGTGTGTGAGCTCAATTTAAGGCTAAACAACAGCTCGTACTTATCGTACTTCCTCGCCGGCTCCCGTCCAAATGTGACAAAAAATTCTGCCGCCAGCCGCTCAGTAAATCTGGAAAATTGCCATTTTATGGGTGTCATATGAGCTCTAAAGGTGCTGGCAGGCAGATTTCTGTCAGCTAGAACCTGCCTTGTAATTTATTATTCATCTGCAGGCTGCGGCGCCGCCTTCGCTGTTTCTATTTGCAGTCGGCGCCGGTGAACGGAGCAGCAGCAGCCGTACTCTCAGCTGGCCGAGATTCAATTAGAGCCTCAGAAGATAAAACTGTCACAGCGTCTTTTGATTAATTTGCATTTTAAGTTTGAATTTTTTTAATTTATTTTTAAAGCGTCACACACATTAGACTCTGATATCTTTAAATCAAGGGTCAATTGTAGTTGAATTGTCGTGTTGTGATTTTGCATGCACACAACAAACTGCAAATTGAATGTAGCTTCTCTCAACCTGCCGGCGGTGATATTTAACGGAGCAGTGACTCCGGTAGCACGACATTTATTACTAGAAATGGGTTCACAGTGTGTCATCATCATCTCTCCCCGGAGTCTGTTATTATTCAATTTGTCTTCTATTCATTTGGAAAGGATAGTATCCAGTAGCAAGTTAGCAACTGGAAGGGTCAATCAAAGCGCCATCCTGTGGCTGCAATATTCTCTCACTTGATACTGTCTGCCTCACAGTGGCTGCGTTTCCATTACCCCTAGAATTGCACCAAACATAAATATCGCAATAAAAATACTGGTCATGGAAACACTAAAACTTTGAAAAACCTCTCAAATATCACTCTAAAGGTTTTTACGCTCTCATGAGGATGACTTATGAATATAGAGATATATCGGCAAAGTGTCATGGAAACACTTTTTTCGCATTTACGCGTCACGTGACCAGTTCACTAAACGTGAAAATGGTGCGTTATGTTTGAACGGAGGAAGAGATAGAATATTTATCCAAGTATTCAAAGAGAAAAATATAACAACTATTCTTGACAGGAAACAAACGGAAACAAACAAAAGCAAACGTAATTGCCGTAAATCTCGCGGGATGAGAATTTACGAGAATTACAGCTTATGCGTTCACACCATTCAATGGAAACTCTTGCAAATCGCGATTTCAGAAATATTGCTTTTATTCTATTCTCTTCAACTGTAATGGAAACGCAGCTGTTGACGGCCCTGTTCCCAGACCTTCTTTGCTCTGCAGAGGTTCGCTGCTGTTGAGTACCTGTAGGGAGGTGGTTTGTTTTGGTGCAAATATGAAGCGCAAAACTACGACATCTAGTGGTGAAATGATTGCGCGCACCCGACAATGTTTTTTCTTGGTTTTCTTTTCTTTTCTTTCAAACTGAGGCGACAGGTGGTTTTGCTCACACGCACCTCGACTCTCTGCTTGTTTGTTTGCAGCTCACTGGAGCACATTTTGAAGGCTCTGGTAAAAAGCTGCAGACTGTGAGTATCGTCCAACAGCGATGATGTCACTTCCTCTGCGGTCGATGGCGGCCTCGCCATGAGCTCAGTGCTCAAGGTGTGCGTGTGTGTCTGTGTCTGTGTTGCCGCCGCCGTGTCGCACAGGTACTTCCCCGCGTCGTCCACCAAAGAGATGCTGGAGGAGTGGCGCCCCCTGTTGTGCGTGTTCGACACGGTCATGCAGAAGTCCATCAGCAACATGGAGCTGTTCCTGCCCACCATCATGCCTCCGGAGGAGCACGGCCAGGGCTTTAGGTGAGCCTCTGGCCAGCCGCCACCTGACTCAGGCAGAGGGAGGAGTTGCTCGCAGTGAGAAAATCTCCTGCGGATTATTAATCCCAAGATTGTTCTGCCAGGAGAAAAGGAACCACCCGCTTGATGATCATGTTACCTTTAAAAAGGTTAAGTTACATATTACCACAGGTCCATTAAGGCCACGGGTTACTTTCTGATTTTTTCAGCAGCTGAGTCTTTAAACGAGGCTCTTTCCGTGTTAGCAGATCTTCTTTCTTTTTTCCTTGATACCTTGCTGCCCTGGAAAACTTTGGCTCCGCCCCCTCTCTCCTCGACCTGTGCTCCAGCGAGTAGTCGGCCTCCTCACCCCATTCACCACATTCCTCAGCGAATTCCCCCCCCCCCCATTTCCCAGGCATTTTGTCTGGATTTAGTCTTGGATCTGTCGACTCTTTTCCGTAGACTTTTTACCATACATCATCCTTAAAACCTGTCTCTTTTTTCCGTCATACGTCTCCAACCTTCCCTCCCCCTTGTCTTGGGAAACAGTAGAGCTCATAGTTTTGAAGTGAATGAATGAAATGACTTATGATTTAGGTGTGTGTGTGTGTGTGAGTGTGCGTGTGCGCCAGATGCCCTAAATGTGATATTGTGTGTGTGTGTGTGTGTGTGTGTGTGTGTGTGTGTGTGTGTGTGTGTGTGTGTGTGTGTGTGTGTGTGTGTGTGTGTGTGTGTGTGTGTGTGTGTGTGTGTGTGTGTGTGTGTGTGTGTGTGTGTGTGTGTGTGTGTTTTCAGGCTGTGGTTTGATGAGCTGATGAGTCTCTGGATGGCGGTGCAGAATCAGCCGAGCTGGGAGGGGGTAAGACAAAATTCAGTTGCATCATTGCACAATGGTAAATTAGATAAACTCGTCCTCATACAGGTTTTAGATGTGGTTCCAAATCCTCAGTTGGCAGAGTTGCATACATGTATTTTCAGAGGTCAAAGGTCCCGCTCAGCCAAATTCACAAGGACAGTATTTCCTAATGATAATTGCTGCCGCTGTCCTGCCAGACTCGGGGAAAGTCAACCTTTTAGTTTCCACCTTTCACTTTTTCAGTGAGGTTGGGGCCACGGTCCCTTGAAAACGCCTCACTTCTGTCCTTCCAAACGTGATACGACACGACAGAGCGTTTTCGTTTTAGCAGGAGGTTGTAAACAGAGGGCTAAATGTGTGACTCTTCCTCCTCTGAGAGTCCAGGATGGAAAAATAAAGGACCAGGATCTTGAACCTTGGAGCCGTCAGCGTCTCCAGAGTGAAGATGGAGACGATCCCAGTTTTTCACGCGTTTGATTGAGAGGTCGTTTTTCAAAAAGCGCTACTTTCCACTCGGCCTCGTTCCCTTTTTTTTTTTCGTGTACGAGTCCGCTCTGCTTTCATCCTCCCTCTCGGCGGGCCTCCCTCCGCGCGGCGCCTGCTCTTTGTTTATCCGTCCGAGTGACGCCTGTCGTCCCTCTGATTGCTCGTCTGATGTTGATCTCGCAGCACCTCGTCAACCTGTTTGCTCGCCTGGCCAACGACAACATCGGCTACGTGGACTGGACCCCGTTCCTCCCCACAGTGAGTGTGTGTGTGTGTGCTGCTTCCATGTGTATGTGTGTTAATTGCTGGCGGACCAAATGAGCGGTAAAACTCAAGGTAGTCTGTGCTTATGCTGTGTGTGTGTGTGTGTGTGTGTGTGTGTGTGTGTGTGTGTGTGTGTGTGTGTGTGTGTGTGTGTGTGTGTGTGTGTGTGTGTGTGTGTGTGTGCAGATCTTCACCAGGATTCTGCGCAGTCTGAACCTGCCGGTCGGGGTCAGCCAGATGGTGGCGCCGCGCTACCTCACCAACTCCTACGACATCGGACACTTGGTGTTGTGGATCACAGCGCTGCTGGTGAACTTTATGTTGTTGTTGTTGTTGTTGTTGGAGGGGTCCTCTTATGTAAAACTGGGTCTGTGAGCTCTTTAACAGTGCTTTTTTTGCATCACTGGCACTGCCAACTGCAACAAATGACAACTTGCGCGGCTGAAACGAACCATTTGGATTTTGTTGATCTTTCTACGTCACAAGTCGGGCTAATTATCACAGTGAACGAGACTTTTAATGTAAATGTGGGTGAGGCTTCACTGCATGAGAGCTAGTAGCCGTCTCCCCTGCTAGCAGTGTATCGGCAGGCCAGTCACAGCCAGTGAGGCCTGACCAGCTCCAACCAAAGAAACCTCCTTTGTTGTTGGAGACAAAACCACCAAAATCAATTAGTTGCACTTTTGCAAACGAAACGCAAAGTTGAAGAAGTTGAGGAGTTTGTGGTCTTTGCGTGTTCTGTCCTTCACCGTGACTCCAAACCTGCCGCAGGGTGGAGAAGGAAACCCTGCACAGAAGCAGCTGACCTGCCTCTTCAACAGCATCGCCTCCTTTTACCATCCGTCCAATCACGGCCGCTGGCAGGTAAGTCCCTCTTGTGCACGCACACACACACCCACACACACACACACACACACACACACTAGTGTCTCCTTTGCTTTGATTTATAACCTGTCACCCAGGACTTGGCTGGCGCTCCTCACAACTTGCGACGCAATAATGAAATGCACAGGCGGCGGAGAGAACGAGCGATATCGCACATCTGTTTACTGCCGACCGTGAGAATGTGTCTGCAGCTGATAAGATAATATTGTGAGGCTGTATTTACATCCCTGTGTGTGTGTGTATGTGTGTGTGTGTGTGTCTAGTCCCGTCTGATGCGGCTCCTCCAGCGCCTCCCCGCCAGCGTGGTGCGCCGGGTGCACCGGGAACGCCACGCTGCCCCCTACTGGATCACGCTGGTCCCCGAGTGCCAGCGGCTCACCGACGACGACCTGCAGGAGTTTACCCGCAGCCTCATCGGGGCCGCCCTGCTGTCCATGTTTAGGTACTGCAACCCCCGACTGTTCTTGCTGTGCCACGGTACTTTTTTTTTTTTTGTGCGAAACCACAAAAAAATCTGGAATATTTGTGCGCATTAAACAACAAAATATTCTCTGACATTAACTCAGCCACTCAATCATGCCGTTTTATTTTCTTTTAAAGAGTTCAAAGAGAGGTGAGGAGGAAGAAATGATAGAGAAGGTGAAAAAGTCATTGGTGCAGGAGTTGATATGCATATTATAATGACGGAAAGATGTTTGTCGGCAGGAAGCATCACCATATGAGAAGAAGAAGAGACATTACAGCACTGAGCCTAAAAATAAATTCTAGATGGAACCAGCCAATGGGACGAGCCGGTGTGTATAAATAAGCAGTGAGGTGGCATTTAAAGGCAGAGGCTGTGGGAAGGAGAGTGTTTCCGCCGAGTGCAGGAGGTGTCGGCGGTGGAGGCGGCGGCGGCCCTGGTGGCGGCGCGGCAGAGGAGGAGGAAGGTGCGAGCGCTGCGCCGCTGTGGCGCCGCCGTCACCCACGTTTTACTGAGCACAGATAATTAGGAGCCGCATCTATCGGCGGCGGAGCGTCGCCTCACAAATAGGCCTCAGAATTAACCCACCTGTTTTGTTTTTTTTATGGTTCCAATTTTTATTTGTTTTTTACAAACACAAGACCAAGTAAACATGTGACAAATGTTGATTGTGAAGCAACAAAGACATTTGGATAGAAGGTGGACAAATAATGATGTGTTTGCGCTCCAGTAGACAGGAAAAAACCAAGGCAGCGACAAGACAAAAACAACCAACAAAAAAAAGGGGTGATAGTAAGAGATCAATGTGTTGTGCATTCAGCGATGCTGGGTGTCACATTTTAATTGGTGGTTGGTGTCTCAATCAGGCTCGTTCAAGTTCAAAAAATATGGTTCCCATTTCATATTGAAGCTCTCCACCCTGTTTATTATTCAGTATGTTGAGCCCTCCAGTGCTGCTAACCTGGCTAAGTGAATGTGCCAGAGGTTGACAGGGGGTGAAGATGCTTTCCATTCTGAAATAATAAGTCTGCGCCGCAGCATCAGCGCTACCTGAACCCATTCTGCCTCATGGGGTGGGAGGTCATTGAGGAGAGACGGGTCCCATAGAATACATACAGTCTCTGGTAGGAGGGCTATGATCTTTGTTACATTGCTGCGAATTTCAAAACAAAAGTCTTGTCTTTTTTGACCACTCTACAGCGTATAAGTCAAGGTGAGAATTAACCCACCCATGTGACCATGTGCTCGCAGCCAAGGGCCCTCTGCCGCTGAAGACGTAATCCTCAGGAAGACGCTCTCATCCATGATTAACGTCCGTCTGTCTGTCTGTCTGTCTGTCTGTCTGTCTGTCTGTCTGCAGCAAAACAGGCTGCACGGACGCTGCCTACGCCCTGCAGAACCTGGCGCTGCTCACGCCGCAGCTCGCCATCCCGCCCGTGCTGGAGAAGTGCGTATTTGTTGTGTTGTTGTTTATTTCTGGTAATTTTTTTGTGAGCGCGTTGATGCGATGATAAATTGCGGAAAAGCGATGAGCCGAGACGTAAACAGGAAGTTAAACGCTTGCAGCTATAAATCGTGGGTGAATTTGCTTCCTGTTAATAATGTTTCCCTGACAAGCGACGGGCCGGATATTGCACTAATCTCACTGAAAATCAGTCCTGCTGAGCTGAAAAACATGGGAATCCTCACCTGCTTCTTGGATTGAATTGATTTTAAAAGTCCAGTGTTAAATATTTATGTTTGATTTACTGTGAGAAAAAGAATAAAATATGTTTGCTGTTGGTGTTCTAGTATTGAATCAACCTTCACACTGCCAGCTTTGTGTAGTCATGTACAGTATTTGTTTAATGGGGCAGCCATGTTTCTACGGCATCCCAGATGGGACTGTTTTTGTCCCTGTTTGGAGAAATGAAAAAAACAGATTTTATCAGAATCTCAGTAGAACTGAAATACACAAACATCCGTGCAGAAATCATTTAGTTGTTTTGACGAGTGGAATATTTTCTCCTCAGATATCATCTGAAAGCCGGCTGTCATTGATTCATCAACGTCTTCTGTGAAGTGTTAAAGATTTTCTTATGATCAGACGGTCGAGTATTATGGAGATGTTCCAGTCCATCATTTTTTATTCCTGCTGACAGCCGATGCTTTAATGAATTGTGGTTTAAACCGTTTTTCACTTTGTGCCGCCGCATTTTTTTGACGCGCTTTTCCTTTAATGTCCGACCTCCAAAACCTCCTGTGGAGTTTTGTCGGAATCGTCGGGCGCAATTTGGCTTTTCAAAGCATCACAACTGCTTCTCATACGTCAGCGGGGCCGCAGTCGTCACCGTCCCGAACCTGCCGCCGCCTCATTAACCCCCCAGCCCCACCTCGGCTCCCCCTGCAGGACGTACATGGCGATGGAGACGCTGACGGAGCCGCACACGCTCACCGCCACCCTCAGCTGCATGATCGGCATGGCCCGCAGCCTGGTGTCGCCCAGCAACCGCTACCCGGAGGGCCGCACGCACGTCCTGCCGCTGCTGACCGGCGCCCTGCCGGGCGTCGACCCCAACGACTTTAGCAAGTGCATGGTGGGTGTTTGAGGGGTGGGTGGAGGATTTTAACCTCTGAAGGTTAAAATCCTCTTAGAAAACGTGACAGTACTTTCACAAAAGTGAAATGGATATCACACTTTCTCCTCGGGTTGTTTCATGGGTTTATTTTCTTCCTCGCGTCCCACTTTTGCTCATTGTCTCTAGAGTCTGTTCATCCATCTCATACACCGGGATAAATGCAAACATTTCTTAAAAAAATAAATAAACAGCTTATTGAATCCTCTCTCTCTCTCTCTCTCTCTCTCTCTCTCTCTCTCTCTCTCTCTCTCTCTCCAGATCACCTTCCAGTTCATCGCCACCTTCACCACGCTGGTGCCTTTAGTGGACTGCTCTGACGCTCCGTCGCGATACCACGACCTCTCAGAGGTTAGCATGCGCGGGCTTATTGACTCTGCTAAGCTAACTTAGCATTGATCTAGTGTTAAACTGAACCTGCCAAGTACAACCTATAAACCTGACCGCTCCAAGAGTTTGCAGCACTGACACTAAAAGCAGTTTTTCCTAAGTTCACAGTCCACATCCTGTTCTCCAGCTTCACACTGTTTATTATCCTGAAGACTTCATTAAACTCGGTAGAATGCTGCGTTTTGCCGTCGCTTTAACTTTTGTTTTTTGTTTACGTGCCAGCTTTGATTTGCGGCTGATTTCAGCACTTGTGACATCACAAAGGGGCTGATTTCCTCTGCTGTCTGGAAAGTGGAGCAGCAGCAGACATCACAGAAGCTCTTCTCATGCTCGCTGACAGAACTGAGACGCAGAATTATTGTGGGGAAACTTTGGCTGAAGGGATTTCTGCCTTGTCGGGGATCTTTGTTGTTTCTGTGGCGCCATATTTGTTTTGTCTTGAAAATCTGCACTGGAAAAAAAAAATGACACAGTGGCTTTTGGGAATTATTTTATACATGCTAAGCTAAAATTTTGCAGCTTAGTTTTCTCCAAATAGTTTCTTGCATTAATGTGAGAGTGGTCTTAGCGAGTGACCTGTGCGTGTGTGCTGCTGTCCCTGCAGGTGGAGAAGGATCTGTGTTCGGCCACGGCTCAGTTTGAAGACTTTGTTCTCCAGTTTCTGGACAGGTCGGTTAAAATCAGCGCCGTTGTTTCCCTCCTCCTCTCTAACCTGCTTTGCTGCGCTTGACATTTTTTTTCCCTTTGCCTTTGACTTAAACACCGACTGCGTCGCTGCTGCTGCTGCTGCTGCTGCTGCAGGTGTTTCGCCCTGATTGACAGCAGCACGCTGGAGCAGACCCGAGACGAGACGGAGACGGACACCCAGACTCACCTGGAGAGCCTGGTGGAGCTGGGCCTCTCCTCCACCGTCAGCACCGTGCTCACTCAGTGCTCCACGGAGATTTACAAGGTGATGCTCGCACACACACACACACACACACACACACACACAGACACTGCAGTCGCTCTTCATTAAGTGGCTGATCCTGAAGCCTGGCAGATCAGGCCTGCTCACCTCAGACGCCCGGGAAAAGCAAACCTTTCCAAGGTGAGCTTGTGCTTTGTACAGCTCAGTCGCCCCGCTGATGTCATCGTTCCGTGCACCAATCAGATTATTTTGCGGCGTTTTGCTCAAAACTTAGAACAAGCGTCTGTTTGAGTTCCTCCCTGCACAGTCGGAGGACTGAAGCTCTTTTCCTTGAACTTTTTCCAAAGGATTTGTGCAAAAAAAAAAAAAAAAAATCCACGCAGACTGGCAGTAAATGACTCATGAAATGACTTCATAACTCCATGAAAACCTCATTCGTATAAATTTTTTGTTCAAAGTAATCCTGCAAAGCTGCCTTGCAGCTGCTGGGAACTGGAACTTGTTGAACACAACCAGAGATGAAGATGCAGGATTCTTGGCGTGATGTGCCGTGTGTGTGTGTGTGTGTGTGTGTGTGTGTGTGTGTGTGTGTGTGTGTGTGTGTGTGTGTGTGTGTGTGTGTGTGTGTGTGTGTGTGTGTGTGTGTGTGTGTGTGTGTGTGTGTGTGTGTCTCAGGTGGCGTTGCAGAAGGTTTACAACTTTGCCACCACCAACATCTTCGAGACGTGTGTGTCGGGTCGGATGGTGGCTGACATGTGCAGAGCCGCAGCCAAGGTGAGAGAGCGTGCGCGTCACAGTCCCTCCCCCCTCCCCACCCTCAGTCTCTCGCCTGTTGTGTTGTTGATCATCTCTGTCATGAACGTTGTCGTCTGTGTCGTCTTCTGCTCGGTCTAACGTGCGTGTTCTCTGTTTGCAGTGTCACCCCGCCGAGTCTCTCCGTCTGTTCGTCCCTCACTGCTGCAGCGTCATTTTCGACATCACCAACAGTCAGTACCACACAGTGTGCGTGTACGTGCGTCACGCGTGTGTGTGTGTGTGTAGTAGAGCTGTAGCAAGTTTGTGTGTGTCGAGTAGAATCAACAGACTCGCAGCCATGAAGACGACGTGTGGCCTCGGCGCCGTTGTGCGATTTTAACTGCAAGCCTGGGCTGACGTGTGCAGCCATGAATTCCTATGAGTGCACTCTTTATATTTTCACTCTATGAAGCTCTGCACAACTCGAGTCAATGGAGAACAAACGGCAGGTTTGTGCGTGTAAAGCTTTGTTCTTTTATAGTGTAGCTGTGTATCTTTTCAAGCATCACAACGGAAAAGAAAAATACGCAGGAACAAGCAGGTTTTCTGCTGCACTTTACAATTCATAATTCATAGTAAAAAGGGTAAATAAGGTTATATTAGTGATGTCATTTAGCTAAATATGAACATTGACCTGCTGGGATTTGCTCTTGTTGTTTTTGGACTCAGACCTATAAGAACTGAAGGGGGAAACAAACACAAAGCCATTTCGGTAAAATGAAGGGAGGCGTCATATTTAACTCTGTCAGATTTTAATCGCAGCAGATGGATGTTGAGAAAATTCAGACAAAGAGGGCGACCGTGAAACACAGCAACATGAGCTCAGTGCACCTGGGGAGCAGTAGAGGAGGCTTTATTGTGTGTGTGTGTGTGTGTGTGTGTGTGTGTGTGTGTGTGTGTGTGTGTGTGTGTGTGTGTGTGTGTGTAGATGAGGAGTTGCACGGCGAAGATGAGCTGGATAAGGAGCTGCTGTGGAACCTTCAGCTGCTCTCTGAGGTGAGGACACAGTCACTCACACACACACACACACACACACACAGCGCCTCGGTTCATCTTTTTTAAATGTGACGTAATATGACAACCAGCTGCCAAAAAAAACTTTTTCAGCTCCCAACCAATAAGTTGCTAGCTTGTTTCACACCGTCTGCACCCACCGAGAGTTCCTGGATTTTGGGATTTTGCCATTGACCGGATACCAAGTAAATACAGGCATAGTGTTGCCAATACCGATACTGATGCTGATATTTTTCACTTGAATGTCACGATCATTTTATGATTTTTGCCTTTTTGTTAATTGATTGAGATTTTGGTAAAACACAGGACAAAGATTTAGGCAGTTAAAAATGTTTCTACGACAAGACCAAAAAATATTACAGTATAAAAATTAAATAAGATAATTCCCCTTCCCCTAGACTCAATGTAACAAAAAAATAAGCCGATAAACGATGTCAACAACGTAAGAAAAAAAATATATATAAAAAAACCTACCTTCCATTACGCCCAGGTATTGGTGAAGTCAGGCTGTAGGTCCTTCACGACCTGGGCGTCTACACTGTTCACTTGGACAGACTTGGACAGAAAGTGAAAGTTTGGAGTCATTTGCTAAAATGCAAGAAAAGCATCAATCTCCTCGCACAAGTATCGATTAGACACCAATACTCACCTTGCTATCGATCCCATGGATATTTAAATCGATATACACCTAGTCCTTTATTCCTCACTAAAACACAGTGTGGTGATCAGTCTGCCTCCCTCCGTCCTTAAGTGAACTTATCGACAGACACTCACTGTTTTTGGTGTTTTTTTTCAAACCATTTGCACCCACTGAAATTTTCCTGCTAACATCACTGAGAAGAGGTGAGAAACATCCTGTGGTGCAGTAGAATAAGAGAAACTGTGACATTGCCGGAGGAGGAAGGTGACCAAAAATTCATTTATAGACACACACTCACACACTTACACACACACACACACACACACATATATATATATATATATATATATATATATAAAAATTTCCCAAGTGTACACCCCATGCAGTCATAAATATCACGGAGCTTTGTCGTTAAGCAGAACATATTGATACCCTCCCTGCTTTGTTTTACTACCCCGGGGAGCTTCATGCGAGTTGGAGCTGCAGCAAAACGCTGTGATTTACTGGAGATTGGCGCAATATTTAAGACACGAGCCTCGGCTGAATTGCCTCAGTGTGCGTGTGTGTGTGTTGTTTGTAGGTAACCCGCGTGGATGGCGAACAGCTGCTGAAGTACCGAGGGGAGCTGGAGCGCATCCTGGGCGCGTGCGTGCGGCTGCGCTGCAAGCGTGCGTACACGCTGGCCTGCAGCCTGCTGGAGCACACGCTGCGCTCGCTGTCGCTCATCTACCCCACCGAGTACCGCAGCACCCCCGGGGGCTTCCACAGCGACCTCCCCATTCGGGTAAACACTCACACTCACAGGCGCGCGCGCACAGACACGCACACGCGCACGCACACATTCACACGTGCACCCAGGACCGTTAATTGTTGCGAGGGAGAGGAACAGGGAAGGTTTATTATTTAATCCCACAAACTAACACTTTTATTAAATCCAGCCCCTCGGCTCGTTCAAAGGGCCTATTTGCGAACCTCCACAAGTGCAAATTAGCTGTTATCAAAGCCTTTTACGCCGCCTCGTCTCAAACAATGAGGGTTTTCTTTTTCTTCTCTTCTCTTCTCGGGGAAATACCGAAGCACAACCTTGCACAACTCCTCTTTTACTGCAGTTTAATTAAATGAGGTTGGTTGCAGGTTGAGTCAGGGCCTAATTGCAATGCCATTTTCCTCTCTTTTCCATTAAGAGAATTAGCATTTTCATTCTCACCACCGGTGGCAGGAACCCTCGTCACAAGGACCCCCGGCTGAATTCTCTGCTGTCGCCATAAGATGCTCAACACATCACCCCACAGGGGCCGTTAAGAACTGGGGAAACACGCTCGGCCAAAGTAAAATATTGCTTCATTGTGATGGGAAAAGGGCAGACTGGCTGTTGGTGGCCAAACTTAAATTCTCTCCACCTAAACTATCCGACACAAGCGGCACTGTGAGAGGAAACGGCTGGCAGGGGAGAAAAGCTGAATGTGAATTGTGTAATTTTTCTGTTTTATGCGTTCACTCCCTGAAACCTATGAAGTGGCCTGTTTAACTCTTTTAAAACCTACATCCCCTGCTGATTTACAGAGGTGGGAAGTAATAAAGTACAAAAGCCTTTGTCACTGTACTCAAGTAGCTTTTTCAGGTATCTGTACTGTTTTTTATTTACTTATTTACTTGTGACATCACAAAGGGGCTGATTTCCTCTGCTGTCTGGAAAGTGGAGCAGCAGCAGACATCACAGAAGCTCTTCTCATGCTCGCTGACAGAACAGAGACGCAGAATTATTGTGGGGAAACTTTGGCAGAAGGGATTTCTGCCTTGTCGGGGATCTTTGTTGTTTCTGTGGCGCCGTATTTGTTTTGTCTTGAAAATCTGCGCTGAAAAAAAAATGACACAGTGGCTTTTGGGAATTATTTTATACATGCTAAGCTAAAATTTTGCAGCTTAGTTTTCTCCAAATAGTTTCTTGCATTAATGTGAGAGTGGTCTTAGCGAGTGACCTGTGCGTGCGTGCGTGCTGCTGTCCCTGCAGGTGGAGAAGGATCTGTGTTCGGCCCCTTATTTACTAGGTTACTTTTGCATTTAAAAGTCTTTACAAGATACAAATTATCTTCAAAGTAATTCACTTACTATCCTAGTAGTTGTTATGGCTTCAATTGGAGCTATTTGAACTACGCTGTTGAGCAGTTAGATATAAAAGTGGATGATATGTTCGTGGGGTAAGGGTTTGGCTTTGTGGTCACTGTTCAGTGCGTTTCAGTACGGTGAAAAATCCAATAATCTCACTGGTCACAACTGCAACTGATTACAAAAGAAGAGAAGCAAAGCTGTTGAAATGTCGAGTTGAATCCCAGTGTCTCCCTCTCTCTCCACTGCAGGACTGGGGCCGAGCCGGACACGTGGCGGCGCTGGGTGTGTGCTGGCACGTTCCCGGTCAGGAGGAGGAGAACTTTGTTTTCCAGCTGCTGTCCCGTCTCCTGCGCCCTGAGCTGCAGCGAATCCAGGCCCACGTTTCTGGAGAGCAGCCGATGAGCAGGTGGGCCGCCGTGGTTTCCTCCCTCTTTTGAAACTTCCGTGTGAAAAGTAGGGGTGGGCGATACCAGGGGTTTTGGTATTGATCTGATACCGAGTAAATACATGGCTGGTGTTATTGATACCGATTCTTTGCTCTTGAAATAACATGATCATTGAATATATCTGTGATTTTTGACTTGAGCTAGTTGATTATTATCATGGTGAAACACAGGATAAATATTTTAGGCAAATAAACATGTTTTTCAACTCACAACAATAAAAAAAACTTTTTATATAACATAATATAAAATATCTGGCGACTTGTCCAGGGTGTCACCCTGCCTTCGCCCTAAGACAGCTGGGATAGGCTCCAGCAGACCCCCGTGACCCTGAATAGGAATAAGCGGGTATAGAAGATGAATGAATAATATAAAATACTTCCCCTTTCACTACACAAGTATTAAAGGCAGCAAGGCAACAAAAAACTACCTTCCATTACATGCAGATATTTGTAAAAAGAAAAAAAAAGTCTGGTTGTCCTTCAAAGCTGTTTACTTAGACAGACTAGAGGAAGTTTTTCAAGAGAGACTGCAAGAAAAGTATCAACCTCATCAGGCAAAGTATCGATCGGATACTTTGCCTGATGATACCATAGCATTAATAACATAGGATTTATGCCATAGCATTGATACCAAGGCGAATACTCAGCTTGGTATCGATGCGATCAATATTCAGATCAATACACCCAGCGCTATCATCTGCGGTAAAAGCCAGTGGGGTGATCAGTCGGCCTCCCTCCCTCCTGAGGTGGAACTTAACGACAAACGCACATCTGTTTTTGACACCCCCCACCCCTCACCCACCCATTCACTCACTCACTCACTCACTCACCCACCCACTCCTCCTCCTCCCCCCACTCTTTAGGGAGGAGCTGCTGCAGAGCCTGGCCATCGTGCAGCACTGCCTTCTGGGAGCCGGGAGCATGCTGCCCCCTCTGGACGGGCCGCACGTGACCGACCTGTGAGCGCCAACACACACACACACACACACACACACACACACACACACACACACACACACACACTGCAGCCGTGTCACGCTCTGCCCTGCCTTCCAGCGTCCCCTCCATGGTGAACCTGGGCGAGACCAAGCTGCACATCGGCGTCACTTACGGTGAGAAAACAGACGGCGGGAAAACACGCTGCACAAACTGCCGACGCCTCACTGCGCTCGCTCATCCTGCTTCCTGTGTCCATATGGGACCTGTGTGTGTGTGTGTGTGTGTGTGTGTGTGTGTGTGTGTGTGTGTGTGTGTGTGTGTGTGTGTGTGTGTGTGTGTGTGTGTGTGTGTGCGTGTCTCCTCCCCTCCAGATGATTCACGGGAGAACTACAGAGAGTCCATCTGCCAAACCATGAAACTGCTGCTCCGTGAGTGCATGCCCCCCCCCCCCCACTCCCCTGCCACCCTCCTACAAACAAACAACTTATTTCTGTGCAGCGACGCACAATTAATGCATTTGGGACCCTTTCCAATCCAGATCACATCCTGGAGCACTCGGAGGACGACACCAAGTCACTCTTTGTCATCATTAAGGTGTCGCCTCCTTTTGACTTTGTCTATTATTCATGTGATGTGGCGCTGTCGTTCCGGAAAGGTCTCACCATGCCCTTCCTCTGTCCGTCCTTCCATCCGTCCCGCAGATCATCAGCGACCTCATGTTTTTCCGAGGCACGCACAAGAAGGAGTTCGACTCGCGCTGGAAGAGCTTCACGCTCGTGAAGAAGTCCATGGAGAACAGGGTGAGTGGGGGTGGGCAGGGTGAGATGGAGGGGAGATCAGGGTGAGTTTGGTAGTGAACAGGGTGAGTTGGGGGGAGAGCAGAGTGAGTCAGGGGCAGCAGGCCAACCAATGTCAGCTGCAGGTGAGTGGGCGGAGCCTTGACCCTGGCATCTCGTCTGTCTTTACGCAGCTTCACGGGAAGAAGCAGCACATCAGGGCGCTGCTCATTGATCGGGCTCTGCTCCAGCATGAGGTGCTTTAACACACACACACACACACTCCTGCCTGAGAGTCGGGCCAGTGAGGTTACAGCCACATGTGTGACTTTGTTCCACTGTGTGTGTGTGTGTGTGTGTGTGTGTGTGTGTGTGTGTGTGTGTGTGTGTGTGTGTGTGTGTGTGTGTTCTGTGTGAGTAGATGCGGAAGCTGGTGGTGGAGGGCAGTGAATATAAAGTGGTTCATCAGGAGCTGCTCTGCAATCTGCTGCTGCTGTCCACCAGCACCTACAGCCAGGTAGCCGCACCATCGCAGCAGCAGCAGCAGCTGTTTCCTGTCGCAAGATGCTGTTCATGCAAAAAATAAAGTCAAAAGAGAAAAAAAATGATTGATGCGTGTATGTGTATTTCACCTGTGTGTGTGTGTGTGTGTATGTGTGTCTGTCTGTGTGCACGTGTGTTTCAGGTGCGCAGCATGGCTCAGAACGTGCTGACGGCGGCTCTGGGGACCTTCAGCTTCTCCTATAGAGACCTGATCCCACGCATCCTGCAGCTCCTCTCGCCGCAACACACGCCGTGCACAGAGCAGCAGTTCAAGGTAACGCAGTTAAAACCCAGTTAAAAAGAATTAAAAAAAAAAAATCCCTCACACACACTGATGATAATTTAAACACAACCTTGTTCACGTTAGTAGCATTTGAAGGCACATGCCAAACTGATTGCCATATAACGTCTTGGAATGAGGCTGATATGTGCCAATCATCACGTGGACAGGTGCTGGGTTTCCAGCTTCGAGTTTTGCCCTACTATCTTTTCAACAGCATTATACTCCAGCCCATCAGCAGGGGGAGATCTCTAAGCCACGGCTCCGTCTGTCATCCCGCTCTGCGCCTAGCTGTCACTCAGTCGCTGTCCCTGGTCCTGAAACTCAAAGCTGCCCTGGCGCAGCTGCAGCTTCACGCAGTCTGGCGCGTTTAAACGCATTTTTTTGATTGGATCAAACTTGAAACATTTCTTTATTTTTTTTTTTACTAATAAATTGAGATTTAAGTAAATCACTAAAATGTCTGCTTCAGGAATGATGCCAACGTTTTTTCTTTTGATTTGCTGCAGTATTCAAACACACCAGGCAATAAAACATACAATGTTCAGCTGATTACATGCATCCAATCACAGCTTGTGTGATTGTCTGTAACTTGATAAACATTGTAGAGGATTTAAAATCCTGGAGTTTTTTTTCAATGCTTGAATGACAGATAACTTGTATTTACATACAGATATAGCCAAGGGAACATCGACCTAGCACCAGTGTAAAACTATCTCAAAAAATAACTTACGTCGGTTCTGTAGTATAAAAAATTCAAAGCAGGTTATGGTAAATTTTATTAAATTTTATAAATTAAATGAACACAAGGTGGACAGGTTTTTTTTCTAGTGGTTCATTTTAGTGGGGATTTAAAAAAATTTTGCTCTTACTCCTTCTAGAAGCAGTTTAGGTGCAGTTTAAAATAATTAACCAATGTGTGGGTGATTTCAGTTTGAGTTTTTGTTTGTGCAAATAAATCCTGGAGATTTCACGCTAGCCGTCCTGTCGCAGGGCGCCCTCTACTGCCTGCTGGGAGCGTACAGCTCCGCCTCCCTTGCCAGTTCCAGGGACTGGGACTGCGTTGGGCAGGTGTGGCCCGCTCTGGTCCGCTGCGGCCTGTCGCCCACCGTGTCCCTAGAGAAGCCCTCCATTGGGCGGCTGCTGGACGACGTGGCCGACAGGATCCTCCGCCTGCACGACACCATCGGGATCTACTTGACCGTGAGCCTCCTCCTCAAACTACTCCGACTCCTTCCCCGTTTAACCGTCTTCATCGACTGCATTCCCCAAATCCCACTTGCAGGTGAGCGAGGGATGTGTGGAGGTGGCCAATCGTATCGCGCAGTCCAAAAACCCCGCCCCTTGTCCGGAGGGGCGGCCGACTGTGGAGGAGCTGAAGGAGGGTCTGCAGCGTCAGAGGATCCGGAACGTGGTGACGGCGCGGTGAGGGATGGAGATGTGTGGTGTGTTAGAGTTCTATGGAGCGAAATCCTAACACGTCTGTTGCTTTTATAACAGGAAGTACGAGAAGCTGGTCAACGACCTCCTGGACTGTCTGGAGGACAAAGATCTGTAGGTCTTCCCTCACTGCGTGAGAACGTGCAAGAATAGAACCACAGCAGTGTAATCTGTGTGTGTGTGTGTGTATGTGTGTGTGTGTGTGTGTGTGTGTGTGTGTAGGCCCTGGAAGTTTGAGCACATGGCCACAGACTTGCTGTCGCTCCAGCTGAGAGAGGATCACCCGTTGCCGCCGGACGCCGTCCTCTTCTTCACCCAGAGCCTCGTGCACGACTCCATCAGCATACGGAAGGTGCGCGTGCACGTGTGACCCAACGATACGCGTGTTCATATTAACAGAGACCTGTCGCCTGATGCAGGTCAAATGAGACAGCAGCTGCGTTTCCGTTACCCCTAGAAATGTGCAAAACCTAAGTACTGCAATAAAAAAACTGGTAATGGAAACGCCTTAACTTCAAAAAACCTCTCAAATATGGCTCAAAAGGTTTTTACGCTCTCATGAGGTGGTTCTTTTAGACGTATTGATATAGAGGTAATCGCAAAAATGTCTTGGAAACACTTTTTTCACATTTACATGTCAGACATCCGGGGTCATGTGACCAGTTCACTTCAAGTGAAACTGCCGCGTTATGTTTGGACGGAGGAGGAGACGGAATATTTTTTTTACAAGTAATCAAAGAGAAAAATATATCGACTATTTTTGACGACATGCAGATTTATACAAGGAATTTTGTGCTTCCATCCTCCTCAAAATAGGATCTTGTGGGATGAGATTTGACGGGAATTACAGCTTTGCTTTTGTAAATTTCTCATTTTCTCCACCAGGTGGCGATCTCGGCAGTGGCTGGTATTTTGAAACAACTTAAACGGCCGAAGGAGAAGGTCGCGGTCAAGCCTTCAGCTATCAGTGAGCGTGACACGCACACACACACACACACACACACACACACACACACACACAAATCTTTTCCATTCAGCTCTTAATGGGTGAACAAATGTTAATTCCCACCATGAGGTGGCACCAGGTGCATCACATTCTAATTCAACTGGATACAAGCTATTTCTTGTGATTTCACATTCAGTGAGCAATTTTTTTCTTACTTTACTTTTGCTTTCTATGGAAAAATAAATTGCTGCGCTGCTTTTCTTGCTGCTTGTAAATGCTCGTTTGCACATTGTGACTTTCAAAGACGCCTTAAAGGTCAAACATTCTGCAAAGCAATTTTTCCAACAGCAACCTGTGCCGCCATCACTTCAGTGAACTGTCCAGAGATGAGAAATGTTTAGTTCTTCTGTGTCACTGATTATGCTGAAAATCATTCATTATTATTATTATTATTATGTAAATATATTTATATAATATTTTTCAATAATAATATATATATATTTTTAGCAGAAGCAGCAGAAGATGCAAACAGATTGCTAAATATTCATTTTTGTTTTGTTTTTAATACGTTAGGCTACTTCAAAACTGAGTATTTGAAAACGTCTTCACTGAAGGACCCTTTCTTATTTGTCGCTGTCTGTCCGTTGTGGCTGAAGGCGGCGGCCGCGGTGAGGAGGAGGAGGAGGAAGAGGAGCCAGCGGCGTCGGCGAGCGTGGGCGACCGCCCGGCCAACAGCTGGCTGCAGTACGACAGCAGCAACCTGCCGGTGACGGAGGAGCAGTGGGAGTCGCTGCAGTTTGTGGAGAAGACTCACTGTGGCTACTACTGCTGGCCCAGGTAGAGACGGCTGGCTGAGCCACTTCACTGGCTAGAGCAGGGGTGGGCAAACTGTTTGACTGCTGGGCCACAATAGGTTCTAAGATGAGACAGAGGGGCCGGTGCAGCAGCAGATACAGTGGATGGTGTTTCGGTGGCCCAGCTCATAGGAGGAAAAAAATATATCATGGGTTATGTAGAAAACATGGGCTTTAATGTGTTTTGAAAATGAACAGAAGCAAAGTTACAACAAAATCAGTGTCTTTGAAGCCCCACGGTCTTTAGATCTTTATTGAAATGACTCTGAAAACACTGAAAAAAGGGTTGCAATAAAATCATTTCCTCAAGTTCAGTGGGCTGGATTAAAAAGCTTTATGGGCCGCATATGGCCCCCGGGGTCGCAGTTTGCCCGACCCTGGGCTAGTGGCTAGTGGCTAGTGGCTTTGACTGTCGGTGGCAGTGACTTCCTGTCAGGGCCTGGATGAGGCTGACTGAGCGGCTCTCCGCCTGGCCTAGATAGAGGAAGTGATGCGTCGGCGGAGCGGCCGGCCCCTCTGCTGACTAACTGACTTTTTAATCACTCATTTATCCTCGCCGCTCACTTCAAGTGTGTGGCGATCCGTAATTATTTTTTTTTTCACTCCTCTCTCCCCCCCGCCCGCCCGCCTTGCCGGCGTTTTTATCTGTGAATCACGGCTTCTTCTTTTGTCTCTGCGCTCCTCTCAGAGAAATGATGATCCACGCAGCTTCCCGCAGCACAAAAGATGACTTGCAGTACGACGAGATGAGCGAGGTGCGTGCTCAAACCCCGCCCCCATCCACATTCCTCAGCCCCCATCTGACTCTGTGACGCATGACTTCTCTTTTCTGTGTCGCTCAGGGTGAAAAGATCATCTTTGAATATTTCTCCGACCCCGAGTTCATCGTGCAGCTGCTGGAGTTCCTCTCTCTGGAGGACCGCAAGGGGAAAGACAGCTTCAACCCCAGACGCTTCTGCCTCTTCAAGGTACTCTGACTCCACCCGCCTGTGGGTGTGACCAAGGCCGGGTACCCAACTTTGATACATTTGTAGCACTGACCTAATTGCTCTGATCCTATCAAATATCGAAAAATGAATCGTCTCTCGTGGGCCAACTTCAAGAAAGTAAATCTCCACGTCTGCGAGCCGGCATTGACTTGACGTCAAGATGAAAAGTGGCTGCCGTTCGGCTTTAACATTATGCAGGCGGGAACTAAAGATGCTGGCAAACTTTAGTTGACGTCAAAGTGACAATTAGCTTCATGCCAGAGATTCTAAAGTGTCTCTGCCTCATTAAGGTGGATCAAGACAAAGCAAAATGCAACTTAAGTGGCGAGGCTGTAGCGCAGGGAATGGTAGCACAACAAAGTGGATTTGGAGGAATTGCTCATTTGAATCAGCAGTAAATTGTAAACTCTAAGCTTAGTGCTTTTTTGTTCCAATTGGTTTAAAACATCTATCAAACAAAAGTATCATTCTGGAATCGGTCTCAAAATTGGTATTGTGTCAAAACATTCTGAATGGAAGCATCCTCGGGTCCGACCTTCCTCTCACCGAACCTCTGCTCCACAGGGGCTGTTCCGCAACTACGGCGACGCCTTCCTGCCGCTGCTGTGGCCGCACCTGGAGCAGCTGGCTGCCGACCCGCACGAGAGCTCGCAGCGCTGCGTGTGCGAGGTCACCGCCGGCCTGCTGAGGGGCAGCAAACTCTGGAGCTTCAGCAAGGTAGCGCAGAGCCGCAGACGGCAAGACATAGCTGCAGATGAGAGGAAGAGTCAATGTTAATAAAGAGCCTTCGTGTTTCTGTGTCTGTGTTCAGGTGGACAGTCTCTGGAAGCTTCTGTGCCCCCTGATCAGGACGGCGTTGACCAACGTGACGGTGGAAACCTACACCGACTGGGGCACCTGCATCGCCACAGCTTGCGTGAGTTGAAGTGCACGCAATCGTATCAGGGTCCTTTGTGACATCGCAAAGGGCCGATAACAACAGAGTTTGTGAAACACAGTAGCAGTGAAGGATGGACTTTTCCCATTAGCTGACATGGACTCCCCGACACTAATTTTTAGGAAAAGTCAATTGGACTTTATTATTATTTTCCCACTTACTCTCTGGCGCCTCCTGTCTGGCTGACATGCAATGAACCTCATAAATTCATAACTGCTGCTACGTTAGGCAGTAAAATAGGCCTTTTTGTGTTGTGTTTTCTGTTCCTTGTTTTTTTTTTTGCACTTGCTGCTGTCCAATAGGAGGGCCGCGATCCCCGGAAGCTCCACTGGCTGTTTGAGATGCTGATGGAGAGTCCACTCAGCGGAGAGGGCGGGTCCTTCCGGGACGCCAGGTAGGACACCCACACACACACACACACACACACACACACACGATGCAGGTACAGCAGACACATTAAGACAACCCAACACTGACAAGGTGACGTGTGTGTCTGTGTGTTTATGTGTGTGTCTGTGTGTGTGTGTGCGCCAGTCTGCTGTATGTGCTCCAGGGGGGTCTGGCCCAGCAACAGTGGAGGGTCTCTGAGCTCCTGCACCGGCTCCTGGTCTACCTGGAGCCCAAACTCACGCAGGTGTACAAGAACGTCCGGGAGCGCATCGGCAGGTAGCCAACTAACTCTCCCCTGGCAGGTCGAGCGATCGAAGCTCAACCAGGTCAAACTCATCAAAATCCCAGAAGTCACTTCTTTGTGATGTCACAAAGGGTATAAATACAGACATTAGTTGTGGTAATAAAGCAGTGAATTAACCGGTGTTTAAATAAAGAAGAGAAAAAAAGAATTTTGTATTGAGATTTTGCCCTTCGTGACATCACAAAGGGCACAGACACTCAGGTATTGGCTCCGCCCTCTCAGACCGCCAGCCTTTGTTGTTTTTGTCCCGTCTCAACAAGCACCACATCTGTCTCATCCACATCTGTTTCTGTTTTTTCTTTTCCTTCCTCGTCTCTCCCTTCCTTGTCTCCTCCTTCCCACTCCCTCCTCCCTCTCCAGTGTCCTGACCTACATCTTCATGATGGACGTGGCGCTGCCCGGCACCCGGCCCACCGCCTCGCCCCACGTGGCCGAGTTCGTGGGCCGGGTCCTGCGGCGCCTCAAGCCCCTCACGTCTGAGGCGGAGATCCACAACCACGTGCACGAGGAGAACACCCAGGAGACGGACGAGCGCACGCAGGCTGTCAAGCTGCTCAAGACGGGTCAGAGCCGTTCACGGGTGGGAGGGAGGGGAGTGGGAGGGGCCACAGAAAGAAAAACGGTGCCAGAAGGAAAAGCTTTGAGGCAGCTATTGATTTCAGCTGCACATTAACAACAAGGTGCTGCTGCAGACAGACTCTGTCTCATACAGTCACTTAATTAAGACTTTATAATGATTTATTTTGTTTTAGATGGATGGATGGATGGATGGATGGATAGAGGGATGGATGGATGGATAGATGATAGAGGGATGGATGGATGGATAGAGGGATGGATGGATGGATGATAGAGGGATGGATGGATGGATAGAGGGATGGATGGATGGATAGATGATAGAGGGATGGATGGATGGATTGATGGATAGAGGGATGGATACAGGGATGGATAGATGGATGGGGGATGGATGAATGGATGGATAGATGGATGGATGGATAGATAGAGGGGTGGATGGATGGATGGATGGATGAATGGATGGATAGATAGATGTACTTTATTGATCCCAAAGTGGGAAACTACACAGTTGCAGCTCTAAAAAAAAAACTGGACAAAAAATTGAACTGTACAGTTTTTTAAGATTTTCTTTTCTTATCAGTTATGTGCAGATCGTGGTCCATGATTATTTATAGTTTATTATTTTACTATAATCATACATCAGAGCCTCCATTCATGCATTTGTCCTTATGTAAGATCCATCACGACCTTCCAGGATTCTCTTTTGTAAATCACGGCCTCTTTTAAACATGAACAATAACAGGAATTGAGTAACTAATGGTGTCCTGACTAACACAACTAAACCATGCTGATGGGAGGTTTACACCAACAGCAGCCTGTTTAAGCGAGATTTTCTCTCACATTATAACTTATTGCCCACATTACAGCCAAACTAAAGCTTTGTAGCTCATCTTTACTGGCATTTATGTACGCAAATATTTCCTTTCTTTTTTTTTCTTCAAAGCTGAAAGTTTTTATTGTTCTTAAAATTCAGCACCGACATCTCCAGCCGCGCAGCACAGACCGCAATAAAAATGCTGTTCCGTATCACAAGAGGATACGGGGGGAGGGTCTTGGGAAAGGGATGAATAAATGCAGCTATAGAAATGGAGGCAAGGCCACGCCCCCTGGAGGAAAATCCTCGGCCGAGGTCGGACGAGGATGTTTGGAAACGAAACAGACAAACAGAGCGTCAATCTCCATCCTTAACTTTGGCTGAGCGGTGGCTCCCTCAGTGTGCGCGAGCCAGTAATCGCATCAATTAACCAGATAAATATCGGCTCAGATTATACAAACCATTAGACACTTAATCATGACAGATTGTGTTTTATTAGCGGAGGAACGCCGTGAGGTCACAGCGGCCACTCCGCTGCTTTTATTGCCTTGGCAGCCACCCAGCACCCAAAGTGTTTGTCTGTGTGTGTGTGTGTGTGTGTGTGTGTGTGTGTGTGTGTGTGTGTGTGTGTGTGTGTGTGTGTTCCGCAGTGTTGAAATGGTTGATGGTGAGCGCCGGCCGAACTTTCACCACTCCTGTTCAGCAGCAGCTCCAGCTCCTCCCTCTCCTCTTCAAGGTAGAGAGAGAGAGACACACACACACACACACACACACACAGAGGTCCCACTGCAGCATTATTACCCACTCAATCTTACTTGCCCATTAAACTCAATTTCTCTCTTCATTTACTCAAAACGGTGCGTCGCTCTGTGTCCTCTCTCCTCATCTCACCCTCCTCCCTCCTTTTCCTCCTCCTCTCTCTTCCTCCTCTCCCACCCCTCTTCCACTCCCCCCTCCCTTGCAGATTGCCCCGGTGGAGATTGATGAGAACTATGATGAGATGAAGCAGGATGCGCGCACGTGTCTCTCCCTCATGTCCCAGGGTCTGCTGTATCCCGAGCACATTCCGCTGGTGCTGGCGGCGCTGGAGGAGGTAACCTGCGGCACGCCGGGCTCCGCCCCTTTTGGCCCCACGCCACCCTAATAAAGGAGTTTCTGTCTGTCTGTCCCACGTCTGACCGCCTTACAAAACTACGGTCTCGCATCCAAAAGGAGAGGATGCGACGTGGGTCGGACGTCTTTGGTGTAGCTCGACACTTTGCGTGACACTGATTCAGCCAAGCACACTATTTGCTATGAATCAGGTCACAGTTGTCCTATCAGCCGTTTAAAAGGCGTTTATTTTTGTATTGCGGTCTATGGGAAAAATGCTTTTTGGGCCCATGGGATTTTTTTGCTGCAGTACCTCGAGTGGCCACTGGCTCGTAACACCATGCTCCATCCTGATGCAACTCTGCAGAGTGTCAATGGGACCCTCCCTCCACTAGTGATGGGATAAGCAGGTCTTTTCTGTGTACTGAACCACCTGAATTGATACAATGAAACAATTCATTCAAGTTGTTTTGTTTTGCCGAATTGTTCAGTTTCACAGCTCGTCACACGGAGCGCTGCTTAAAAGTCAATTAGTACAATTATTACATGTTTTTATAGCTGCTTAAGTTTTCCCTGCTGGCCTATACTTTGCTGTTATTGTTCTTAATTTTCTCAATATTGGCAGTTTATTTCCTTTTTTGCTGCAGCTTCCCACTAACATGATGCCACCAGTTATTTTGTCAAATAGAAGAACATCCTTCATTATCTGTTTCATTTTAAAATATTATATTTTTAATGTCAAATAGATCTTCATGTCCTTGATGTTTTTTTCCTTCATAATTCAATGCAAATGCATACAAAAGAATGTGATGTTCTTGAAATCCATTTTGAAACAGACCGTATTTCTATGTTTCAAGAACTGACGCCAAGTGGGAGCGCCTGCACTGATACAAAGTGAACTCGCTTGGTTGTAATCATGGCGCCAACGCGACACCAACGGCGGTGTAATTAATCACCTGGCCCCCGGGTGGCTCCACTGCCCTGCGACGACGGCGCTCGGCTGAGAATCCCGGCGCTTCTTTGAAGTGAGACGGAGCAGTCGGAGTTAATTATGCGCACATTATTGAACGAGGGTGAAAATAGCTGCGCTCGCAGCCTCGGCGGCCCTATCACCTGTAGCCTGGGCGGCTCCGCCCCCTCGGCTGTCAGGCCGCGGGGTCAACAGCTGGCACGGCGAGATTTTGAAAAGCGACGCCTTTGTGCTCTCGCTCCGTTTGAATTCAACCAGCCTAAAAAGAGGGGTGTCGGGGAGGGGGAGTCGGAATTGGAATAGGAAGCGAAACGAAAATATTCCGGCGTCTCGGGGGCAAAACCAACAACAAACCGACGGCTCGTCGCTCTGTTTCTGCAGAGCGGCGGAGCAGCTTTCACTGCCAGGTGCTCTTCTATCATTCATCCGTTCAGGCAAGACACTGATCGCAGCAGGTGCAGGATTCCAACCGTCACAAGTGATTATTATGGGATGTTTCAAGCCAGAGATGCACTGGGACAATGTTTTAGGGTATTCTGTGTAAACTGAGATTGTGTTTTATTTTTTGTTTTTTAATTGGCTTTAGATTTGTGCGACATGGTGGTGCAGTGGTTAGCGCTGTCGCCTCAGAGCAAGAATAGTTGTTGGTTCAGTTCCGGGCCTGGGGCCTTTCCATGTGGAGTTTGCACGTTCTCCCTGTGTCTGCGTGGGTTCTCTCCAGGTTCTCTGGCTTCCTCACACAGTCCAAAAACATGCATGTGAGGTGAATTGGAAACTCTAAATTGTCGGTAGGTGTGCGTGTGAGTGAGAATGGTTGTTTGTCTCTCTGTGGACCTGTGATGAAATGGCCACTTGTCCAGGGTGTCACCCTGCCTTCACCATATGACAGCTGGGAGAGGCTCCAGCAGACCTCCAAGACCCTGAGTGCAGGAACAAGCAGGAATTGAAAATGGATGGATGAAATTTGAGATGTTATTCTTTTTTTTTTTCATTTTCTTTAAAAATGTTCATCTATTATTTTGCATTATCAAAGGTCAGATGGCGCAGCGGGAAGCTCTGAGTTTAACTGGTGCTTCCAAAGTGGACTAGTTGTCTGTTCTGACTGGTTCACTGGCACCTCTAAACTCAGCAGGTCATGTGATCACTTGGTGACTTGTTGGTTCCCACCTGGAAGTAGCTCCAACAAACCCAATAATGAGTTTTTTGGGGGTATTTTTTGGTTTGAGGGGCTTGGAGGGATGTGAACAAGTGGATCTCCACATTAGTGGGCAAAAAAACCCTAATACTCTGTAATAACAGCAACAATACTACCCCCCTGCCTGTCTGTGTCCCTGCAGATGGCATCCAGCAGGTCGTGGCACGCCCGCTTCTCTGTCCTCACCTACCTGCAGATCATGGTCTTCTACAACCTCTTCACCCTGCTCAGTTTACCTGCGCAGGTGCTCCGCATCCGCACGCTGGTCATCCAGCTGCTACTGGACGAGCAGCTCGAGGTGACGTAGCAACTTTTTTATTTTCATTGTCGTTTTGTCCCTCCACCCCCCTCAGTGGGTTGCTGTGGATGAAGCTTCGCCTCCGTCGCATTGAAGTTTAATGGAGGCAAATTTGTAGCGAAGCTTTATTTGTTTTTCGGCCTGTCGAAGGTGACAAGCCGCCTCTCATTAAATGATTAGTGTTTGTCGCCTCCAGCTGAGGTGAACTTGAGCGCCGCCGCTCACCGCTGCCGGCCCGTCTCGCCTTTTCTATTTTTTCGCACAGTCAGCGTCTGGCTGGCTGTTGTGCTGCCGAACACCTGCGGGGGCCTCGACCCCGGATTGATCCCAGCTGCAGATGGATGCAGGCTGCTGCGGATTGTCAGCCACCTGTCTGTCTGTCTGTCTGCCTGTCTGTCTGGGTGTTTTGTGGGGTGTGCGTCACAGCTGGGGAGTGTTTAGTCTCTCCGTCTTGCTGTCTGTTTGAACGTCTGCGCCGCCGCTCAGCACTGAGTTATAATTTATGCAAAGCGACGCAGAGAGACGATGGCGGCTGCGGCGGCGGTGGAGAACATTTCCCCGACTCATCTGAGCATCTTCCCCCGGCTCCGCCCCTTCCTTCCCCCCACACCCCCGTCTCACTCCTCACAATCGCCTCCTTTAATAAATTGTGGAAGTTTTTCTTCCTGCGCTACGACTCGCTGGCTGGCGCCTCCTCCTGCTGCAGCCTTCATTTGTCACCGCTGATCTTTGTGGCGACGCGTTGATTTCCTTACTCTGCTGCTGCTCCCCCCCTACAACTCCACCTGCAGGTGAGGGACATGGCAGCCACCACCCTCAGTGGTTTACTGCAGTGCCACTTCTTTCCCCTGGACTCCACACTGCAGACGGAGCTCCAGACGCTGAGTCAGACTCCCCTCCCCAGGGCCAGAGGAGAGCTGGCCTCCTCAGGTACACACACACACACACACACACACAGTTATATGCACTTGTGAGGCAATCACAGTAAAACTCGACCTAGAACCCCTTCTTATCCCAGGGGATTTGTGACCCTTGAAATTCTATTCTAGTCCTTTTTAACACTAACGTGTGTGTGTGTGTGTGTGTGTGTGTGTGTGTGTGTGTGTGTGTGTGTGTGTGTGTGTGTGTGTGTGTGTGTGTGTGTGTGTGTGTGTGTGTGTGTCAGACCTGATGCGGCGCCATGCTGGAGTGCTCGGCCTCAGTGCGTGCATCCTGTCGAGCCCCTACGACGTCCCGCACTGGATGCCACAGATCCTGATGGACCTGAGTGACCATCTCAACGACCCACAGCCTATAGAGGTGCGCGCGCACACACGCACACACACACACACACACACACAAATACGCGCGCACACATCCAGCACCTCAACGGGTCTAAATAATACAATTTCATTGTCCAATTGAGGAGAAAATTGTGCGCTGCGTGCTCCCAGGAGGCGGGTCATGGTGCTAATTCAGTGCCTCAGCGCCAGGAGATAAACGGCCACTACTGTGCAGTTACAACTCAGTAAAAAAAAAAAATTAAAAGCCGTGAGCTGCAGTGAACGGCGCCGCTCCGATTTGGTCCAGTAGCTGATGGATCTCTGGTCGCTTCTGTGTTTGAGGCTCTCGCAGCTTCTTTTATAGAAGAACCCGGATGGATGTTTAGGTGGTGAACCCGCCTCTGGGTTCTTTTGTCGCTCTAGTAAGTTTCCTTCTCTTCCTCTTGTCCTTGCTGGGCTCCTCCACTGGTTTCACACTAGCGAGCTTCTCCCTCTTCAAGTCATCTCCAAGTTGTTAGTGCGTTTAAAATTGTTACATGTGGTGTTTTAGCATCAATGACAAGCTCCTCAGTTTTTAATCCCTGCAAACAAACCGGCACGTCAGTATGGAGACGCAGTTTGTTTGCTGATCGGCAGAGCAGTGTGTTGATTTTTTTTACTTTCGTTTTTTAGGAATTTGCAGCTCATGTCTACATTGTTGTAGTGCCACTGTAAGACCAGAGGTGGCAGTAAACATAGAATGCACGCGCAAAACTGTCTGAGTGTTAAAAATTAAAAAATTAAAAATTATATTTTGATTCTAAAGAAAAGTCAGTATCTCCTCATGTTGTCAGCGTCTTTCAGCAGCTGTTTTAATCTTTATTTGCAAACTTGTTTTTCTGTTGGAAAATTGTACTTCCAGGAAAAGAACATAGGGAGTTTTTTATTTTGCATTCTCATTTGTCTGAATTAAAACCTTCACTCATTCAAATCTCAGATTCAAGAAAATGTTTCAGACTTCCAAATCCAACCAATCCAAAATTTCTGAAGATCTCAGATCCCTAAGCGGCTAACTTACTGTATGTTGCAAGCTACCTCCAGCCCATTACATTGAACAGCATGTTTCACTGCTTTCCAGGAGGTGAAAACAAAAAAAAACTTTTCTTCATTTGGGCTTCAGTCGGTGGAAGGACAAAAAGTCTCGTGTCAGCTTCTTACTTTCACAGCTTTATTCCTGAGAACAAATGAAGCAACGGAAAGAAACTCTCAGCATCCTCTTTACTGCAGGCGCTTAATAGGAATTCTAATTCTGGGCCGCTAAAGTGTACGTTTCACTGCATTGATTGGACTTTGGAGTTAAAGCAACACACGGTTTTTGTTCAGGTTTTCAGGAAACACACGCTGAACACCAGACTGCGGCGTTGCGGAGGAAATTTCTACCCGCGCTTTGTTTTCTTGATTGCTTTTTCTTCCAAAAAAAAAAAAGTCAGAGGTGTTATCTTTGTATAATTAAAAACATGACGAGTTAAAAGTGTTTTTGCAAGTCAATTAAAACTCAGACGCCAAAACGAGACAGAGCTCTGAGAGTGGAAAAAGTTAATTAGACTGAACTCGTCCGTGAGCGGCACTTCGCTTCAGACGTGAATCCAGATGTGACCCCCAGCCCTCCCAGTTCTCCTCCCAGTACTCCCAGTTTACTCCCAGCCCTCCCTCTAGCCCTCCCAATCCTAACCACTACGCCTCCTAGTCCTCCTTCCAGTCCTCCCCCAGTCTTTCCAGATAACCCTCCAGTTCTCCCATCAGTCCTCCTCCCAGTTCTCCCACTTCTCCACCCAGTCCTTCCACTACTCCTCCTAGTACTCCCAGCCCTCCCTCTAGCCCTCCCAATCCTAACCACTACGCCTCCTAGTCCTCCTTCCAGTCCTCCTCCAGTCTTTCCAGTTGACCCTCCAGTTCTCCCCTCAGTCCTCCTCCCAGTTCTCCCACTTCTCCACCCAGTCCTTCCACTACTCCTCCCAGTTTACTCCCAGCCCTCCCTCTAGCCCTCCCAATCCTAACCACTACGCCTCCTAGTCCTCCTTCCAGTCCTCCCCCAGTCTTTCCAGATAACCCTCCAGTTCTCCCATCAGTCCTCCTCCCAGTTCTCCCACTTCTCCACCCAGTCCTTCCACTACTCCTCCCAGTTTACTCCCAGCCCTCCCTCTAGCCCTCCCAATCCTAACCACTACGCCTCCTAGTCCTCCTTCCAGTCCTCCTCCAGTCTTTCCAGTTGACCCTCCAGTTCTCCCCTCAGTCCTCCTCCTAGTCCTTCAACTTCTCCCCAGTCCACCCAGTTCTCCACCCAGTCCTTCCACTACTCCTCCCAGTACTCCCAGTCCTCCGAGTTTACTCCCAGCCCTCCCTCTAACCCTCCCAATCCTAACCACTACACCTCCTAGTCCTCCTTCCAGTCCTCCCCCAGTCTTTCCAGTTGACCCTCCAGTTCTCCCCTCAGTCCTCCTCCTAGTCCTTCAACTTCTCCCCAGTCCACCCAGTTCCTCACCCAGTCCTCCCCCCAGTCTTCCCAGTACTCCTCCCAGTCCTCCCAGTCTGCTCCCCAAGTCAATCGCAACACTGAATTCCAGCCTCTTGTTGTCATACTTGACAGTCGTAGTTCTGTCGTAGTTCTGTCGTAGTTCTGTCGTAGTTCAGTCGTAGTTCAGTCGTAGTTCAGTCGTAGTTTCGTCGTCCCATCGCAGAAGCAGAACTCCGTCTGACTGGACGGTTGTGTGTTTTCATTCAAGATGACGGTGAAAAAGACGCTGTCCGAGTTCAGGCGCACCCACCACGACAACTGGCAGGAGCACCGGCAGGGCTTCACCGACAACCAGCTGCTGGTGCTCACCGACCTGCTGGTGTCGCCGTGTTACTACGCCTAGAGCGCCGCCACCCTGGCTCCTCCTGGCTCCTCCCACTGCCAGCCAGCGGCTCCAAAAGGCAGTGTGCTCATTTTAAGAAACTCTTTGTGACGGACGCTGTTGCAGCGACTGAGAGTTGCTGCAGCTGCAAAGTCACGTGCCAACGCACAGAAAAACTCTCCTGGACCTTCTGAACTGGAACCTTCTTGGTGTTGCTTTTGCTGCTGAGGAGCTCCACGGCCCGTATAAAGGCCCCTGAATTGTATTTATTGATTTTTTTTTTTTTAGACCACAAATCTTCAGCTGTATTTATTTTTTCTACAGTAATTGTTGTAAAATAGTAGATGATTTATTGCACTTTTCAGATATCTGTAGAAAATACCTGTACAATGTAATTTAAAAAAAAAACTTGATTTATATAATTTTAATACATAAAATAAGATCTAAGCACTAAAATGAGGAATTTATGGTACAAAGATATAACCATACTACACATGATGTACTTGTAAACCTTTGCAATGTGAACAAATACAGTATAAGACAGAATTATTAAATATAAATTATCAAATATGTTATTATTATTATTATTATTATTATTGATATTATTATTGTATTGCACTATATTCTGTTGCACTATAGCTGAACACTGTGAATGTGCTAAATAAATCCCTGCATTTCTCCTGCATTTGCGAACCCAAGCCTTGTTTTTGACAGTGTGAGTGAGAAGCAGTGTTTGCTTGGTTGATCACAGCAAATATTTACTGTTTTCTTTTTTTTTTTATAGCCGGCTCTGTACTTATCACACATGAGCTGTCCGTAGCAGATAATGTTCAGCGGGGATCAGATACCAGTGTTTCTCTCTGCAAAGAGAGATTTCAGCTCGCGTCTGAAATTTATATCACTAACAAAAAAAAGAAAAATACAGCAGGCTTTAAAGGGTCCCTCTTTGTCCTGAACTCAGTGGTTCAGCATCGGCGTCTGTCTTATAAACGCTGACCAGAGATTTAGCCCTCTGTTTACAGTCTCCTGCTAAAAATGCTGCTTTGTTGGACCTTCCTCATGTTCAGAAGGTGACAAAAATGAGGCGTTCAAGGGCGCAGCCAATATCTGGCTGAGGGGTGTGGCCGTAACCAGTGTCCTCTGTGACATCACAAAGGGCTGATTTCCACAGCAGTGTATTTTAGCACTGTCCATGTTGCGGCATGTTGAACCTTGAGGCAGCATTACCTGCAACTTCCTCCAATAAGCATCACTGATGCATTACAAAATATGATAATACATATCATATAAATATGTATTTAGTAATAACACATAATTGTGTTCTTTGGTGCATCTCATGTGTCCTTTATCTCAGTTTGTACAGGTGGACACAGGATAAAGCACAATTTCCAACACTTGTCTCTTCCTAATGAGCTGGAGAGTGAAGTGAGAAACGGTTTAATAGGTCTGGGCAATTTGGGCGCAGCTGATGATAGCCAGTGGCTTACTTAAGCAAATTGGGCGACTGTAGCTCAAAGCGGGTTGTCCAATGACCGAAAGGTTGGCGGTTCAAATCCTGCTCCATCCCAGTCCATCACTGTGTCCTTGGGCAAGGCACTGAATCCTAAATTGCTCCCAATGGGGCTGGCAGTAGAGTGAATGAGTGAATGGGTGGATGAGAGGCCATTGTAAAGAGCTTTGGGGTACCGTGAAGGTGCGGGAAAGTCCAGTCGATTTAAATATTTAAGTTTCTTTTTTGTGTTATTTTCAAACTGAATTTCTGACTTTAATCAGTCTGGAAGGCAATTGTCTCAATTTTAATTATTTGAATGACCTGGAATGACCCGGCTAAAACCAAGACATATGGAGACAGTCATTCAAACGGAGATTCTCAGTTTCAACTCTGATCAAGTGCGGCTCGTGCAAAGGCAGCGACAGTAACAGGAACTACGGTCTCTTAAGCTGTCAGTCAGTTCCAGTCAACCAAGTTATCAAAGCTCAGACAGTTTTGAGTAGTTTATTATTTTCTGTGCATGTAACTCAGTGGTGTCAGGCATGAAATCACCGTTTACTGCGACACAATCACATTGAGGTTCCAATAAATAAACAAACAACAAGAAGACGGACGGTGAGGTTTGGGCTCCATCCCACCGCCCGTCTGTGCGTTCATGTGCAACGTGTCCCGACTCTTGTACAGACAGATCAATAAAGTGTTACATGTGATATATTTTTCCCAGAATGCCCTCTGAATCTGTGGCGACCAAGTGCAAATACTTTGCCATCAACAACGCTGACGTTGACGTCACAACTTCATTATGTGGATTTATGCATGACAGTTGCATGTTTTGCAGTGTTTTAACAAGTTATTCCAACCATGTGGTGAAGTCATGTGACCAAAGGATCCAATAACTCAAACCAGTGATTAAAGAGCTGTGGACGGCAGGTTGGTTTTCTGGTTAAAAATGCTGGACGTGTGCTGACCAGAAGGTCTGATGAAGCAGATCGAGAGTTTATCTTCTGGTTTATTTCTTTGTTTTTTTAAGCTTGTTTGTTTCAGTCTGACTGACAAAATTTTAAAAAAAAATTCAGAGCAAGTCATAACATTTTCTTTCACTGATTGGACACAAGTTTACCTGTAACCCTGAGATGATTGGACAAGTGCCGGCTTAATTGATTATTACTGTGTAATTACAATCAAGTGCTTTTAGCGTTTTGAGAGTTTGTGGCTATTAGTGAGTCGCTGCTTCACCAGAGTTTCCAGAGAAAACAGGTGCGTGTCCGTGTCCTCTGGCAGAATAGTTCGCACGGCATCAGCCAGCTGGAACAGGTACTCTGTGTTCCGCCCACTGGGACCAGTGGAGCAGGCGATCTGGTTGGCTATCTCCTCCAGCGGGGCGGGGCCGAGGTAGTCTGGGTTGTCCTGAGAGCCGATGTAAAGCAGCGTCTGGCTGGGAGGCGGAGAGTGCGGTGGACGGGGGTGAAAGGTCACCGTGATGACCTGGTAGCCGCCTTTTTCTCGGTAGTCCAGGTAGCTCTTCACTTCCTGCTCCCGGCCGGTCGGAAGCTTGTAGGCCACGCCCCAAACGCATCCCTGGACAGAGGAGGAGACATTTGTTAATAAAACCTTTCCATTGCCTTATTGTAATGTCCCCATTTAAAGTTTAAACTGTAAAAAATACAGTAAAATACTCCTATCTCAAGCATTGCACAACCTTGCTTGTCAGTTATTGCGCAAGATCTCCACATTCCATCAACAACATACATCTGTGACTTGAAATTCTGGCAGTGCATGGATTTATGCAAAGGCATCTTGAGACATGACTCAGCAGTATCATTATTATTGGAGCGTCTCACCTCAGGATCCTCCACCAGTGTCACAACCCGACCAGGCTGCAAAACACAAAGGCGGGGAAAGAAATGATGATAAATGAAGAAACAATGACGTTTATGAAGATTCAGCTGTCACTGCATTTGATCCATATAATGGGATTAATATATAGGTTGAAAGTTTCAGCCATAATTATTGGTTTGTTACAGTTGGTTACACCTTGATAGTGGACTGACAGGACAGTAGAATGATCAAGTAACATAAAGCTATTGTTTGCATTGCCTGAGCATTGAAGCGGTACCAAGTCCCTGCAAAGTTCCTGCAGTCACACCTTAACAAACACTTTCAGCATGACTATAATATCTCCACCTGAATGAAGGGAGCGTCTTTCAGCAGCACAGTGACGTTACAACACCTGAAGCTCAGCCTCGAAAACACAATTATCCGCGTTGTCATAGCTACCGTATGCGTCTATGACGGTTCTAACGTCCATGCTCTTCTCGAACCCGTGCCGTCTGTTTTACGTCTCCACGGGCTCTCATACGGCAACGCAGAAGGAACCTGCCGCGAGCTAGTGAGCTAGCTGGCTATCGGCAAGCCATGCAGAGCTGCTTGCCGCTCCAGGCGACAAGCCGAGGAGGTCAACTCACTTTACCGGGTACTCCTCGGTGGTCGGTGCTGCCCTGCCAGAAGCGACGGCTGAAGCCTTTGATGTAGCCGATCCGTTTGTCCTCGTAGGGAAAGTCCACTTTCCAGATCAGAGAGCCGTAACCGAAGACCCACATGACTAACGGACACTGTCGAGGCAATAAACACGGTCAGGGTTGCAGCGGGCACAGGAAGCTAATTGTTAGTAGTTAAATAATGCCACGCCACTGAACAGTATCTTGAACGCACTAATGTGAAAACAAATTGACAGCCGCAGTCAAACCACCTCCTCAATACAATCGGGTTATTGCGCGGTCATCATTACGTCGGAGCGCACCTCGCAGCGACTTCCGCCTCACCCGCTTCAAAATAATGTACAGGTTCCTGACCATGTCGCTCACCATCAGTGACAGATTAGTAACCGTCCGCCTCAGTCTCCAACCTTGACGAAACAGTATTTTGCGAAAGGTAACAATTTAAGTACACTGTTTTTACTGCGCGCATTTAATTGACTTTTATTTTTGAAGGCGTGCTGCCGGTGCAGGTATATCGGACATGGGTGAACTCTGTGGCCGGCAATAAATAAATAAATAAATAAATTTTAAAAATTCAGTGATTTCTTGCCTCTCTTTTAAAATGCTTATAAGCCTCAGGAGAGAGTCCTGTTTATAATTATTACAAAACAAATTTATCACTGAACTATTGAAACCATAAAAACAAACAATTTGCCTTGAGGCGTTTCCCCTTAATATGGATATATGTATATTAAGTAACACGTGTGACTGTGTACAGTATATATAAAATGCCATAAAAACTAAACGATTTTTTGTTTGTGGGAATACAGTCCACAACAATTAGAAGAAGCTGAGGCGTCTGTGGTGCTGCTCCACCACAAGTAATTTGACGAGCACCACAAGCATCCAAGTAGTAAAGGGTTTTTGCCTGGCCTTATAGTTCATGATTTTTCAAATTTATTCTGAGCTGTAGAACATGTTTTTTTTTAATCTGGCAATGAATTGTTAACAAATGTCTACCCTTTGCATTGGCCAAAAGCTGAGCTGCAGCATTAAACTCTTGGAAACTGGGGATTCCATCCTGACAGCAGGGGGTGCTGAGCCTCTAGCACCCTCAATTTACCGCCTTGTGTCCTCCCAACACAACATGTGCCATGTGAGCTCTGACTGGGAAGCAAGCAA
Organism: Thamnaconus septentrionalis; assembly: GCA_009823395.1. Classification (NCBI taxonomy): domain Eukaryota; kingdom Metazoa; phylum Chordata; class Actinopteri; order Tetraodontiformes; family Monacanthidae; genus Thamnaconus; species Thamnaconus septentrionalis. Next base: position 17,734,228 of record CM020503.1, on the reverse strand, counting down.
AGCGAGCAGCAACAGCCGGGCCTGTGATGTCACCTCCATGAACAGCAGCTGTGCTCACTCTCATTCTGCCGCTGAGAGGAGGTAGTCAGCAAACCTCACTCACCTAACTCGCCGGCCTTGAGATGGGAGGAGACTAGCGTTGGTGGAAAAGCCATGGTTGGAAAATGCGGAGGAGGAAAAATATTTGACAAAAAATAAAACGACCTTCGCTCAAGGCCAGACCCGGCTGCAGTTTCTCTTTTCTGACACAAAACCCTCCTATATATGGTCTCAGTTCCATTCAACACATCCAGCAGTTTTGTGAATGGCTTGTAAATGCAAAATGTTTCATTATTACTATTTGTTCACATTTGTAGGCTGATATACACTTAACTTCTTTAAAGCCCCAGTCTGGGACATGGCAATAAATAGAACAGAAATATAAAAGTGTAATCTTAGCTATATAGGGACACAATAAATAAACATTAAAAAATGTCAAACAATTTTAAGATGAGCTAAATATTTTCTTGTCTTTGTGGTATTAAACATTTACTTAGTGAATTTTTAGAAAAGTCCGAACTGGAATGAAAACATGTAGGATAAAGTATAAAAATAAATTCCTGAAAGAAAACAAATGAAATTTCTCTTAATCCAGTTTTACTTCCTGATGGAGTCGAGGCAGGCACTGTGTCAATGTAATAATGTTGCTTGCTGATAAACCGCTCTGCCTTTACGTCGCTCCATTCAAGCCTCTTTCCTCCCGACCTCAGTTTATGTTCCATTAACTTCACTTTATTCCTGCCGCCTCTCTTGTTTTCTAATGAGCACATCCTCTCACTCATTTTTCCCGTGTCTCACTGCTCTTACTGCTCCTCCAGGTTGTTGAAACTGAGCACAAGACTTTCTGTTTCTTTTAATACAAAAGTAAAAGTGTCTCTCAGAAGGACCAGGGACATTCATCTGTATCCACTCCCGGACTGCTCGTGTCAACCCCAATCAGAAGCCTTGGTTCAACGCGGATGTTTGCAGCAAAAACAGGATGCAGTGTTCATCTTTAAATTCTGGTGACATCATGGGTACAGACATGCCCAGTATGAGCTCCAGACATCCATCAGGACTACCAAGAGAACCTATGCCCAGAGACATGAACCCCTGCAAGGCTGCGGGACCTGACCGTGTGGTACCATGAGCCTGAAGACCTGCAGAGCAGCTGGTGGAGGTGTACACAGACTTCTTCAACATCCCCCACTCTCAGGAAACCGTCCTTCGTCCCTTCAAGTCCTGTGCGATCGTGCCAGTCCCCAAGAAAAACTACAATATGCGACCCGTCATACTCACACAAGCTGCCGTGAAGTGTCTGAAAAAGCTGGTCTCAACGCCACGGTTCTTGACACAGTGGACCCCTTTCAGTATGCTGATTGCTCCAGCGGAGTAGTTGACAACATGGTGGCATTGGCACTTCACTCCACCCTCCAACTCATTTGTGAGGCTTCTGTTCCTGGATTATAGTTCCGCCTTCAACACAATCAGGCCGCTGAAGCTGACAGCTCACAGGGCTGGCCTTGGCGTACCAACAACCAAGTATAACTGTATTCTGGACTTCCTCACAAACAGACCGTGGGTGGTGAGGATGGATAAGAAGGTCTCTGCAGACCTCACAGTCAGCAGGGGAACGCCGCAGGGCTTCTTCCTCAGCCCTAAACTTTTCTCACTCTGCACACATGACTGTGCCTCCACCCACGAAAACGACATCATCATTAAGTATGCAGATGACACAACCATCTTCGGCCTCATAACAGGAAGGGATGAGGCTGCATTCAGGGACCTGCTTCTCAGAATCATCATCTGCGGGGAGGACCTTGTTCTAGACGAACCAAAGGAAATGATTGTGGATTACAGAAGGAGAGACCCCCGCCCTACCCCTTGCACGCAACATCAGCCCCTCACCCAGGCTTACAGAAGACTTGTTGAAAGCATCCTCACCAGCAGTATCTCAGGGAAATATTGCAACACCACCCTGGCTGAGAAGAGGATGCTGCATGGGGCATCCAAACTGCGGAGAGGGTCATTGGCTCTGACTTACTTTTGAAAGACACCCAACACAGTGTTCTCAGGGACACACACCACCCAGCCCATGCTCTGTTCCAGTTGGTAGACTCAGACTACAACCTGAGACACCACAGGCCTGTAAGCATCAGCACTCAGAGAGTAGTTTCCACAACAGCTTTTTCCTAACCACTGCCAGTGCAGAGGAACAGAACATTAAAGAGGGAAAATGCTCTCAGACACTAAACAATTAATCCAAAATCACTGGAGAATTTATGTGCAGCAGACCAGATAGATTTATGTGCAGCAGACCAGATAGATATCTGTTCTTCTTTGTTGTCTGTATTTCATTAGTGTCTGTCTTTTTCCTACCAATTATGTGTAGTTTCTCTTTCTTGTGCACCTTGCACCTTATGTCTGAAATGCGCTGTCTGTTTATTCATTTTGTCACTACTGATTTAGGGACATGCACAAGAATTCCAGTGTGTCAGGTTTAGAGAGACCTGATGGTTAAGAAGTGTATAGCAAACAATGCTAACGTTAATCCCAGTTTCTTGATATCCCGCTGGATCTAATATCTTTCTTCTACCAGCTGTGATGTCAAAGTAAAATCAGTAAATTCTGAACAGATTCCTCTTCAGGGCAACTGTAGTAATGTGGCGACACAATATAGTCATCTCCTTCCTGTCTATGTGAGGAGGCGGCCATGTTGTGCCACCATGTCGCAGTGGCAGCTGTGACGTTGCTCTGGCACCACAGCTGCCTTTAAAAAAAGACATGAGATCAAGTGCGACATCAGAATCCAGCGATTAACCTTTACAATGTTGTTTGCAGTGTACTGTCTGACCACTAGATGGCACTAAATCTTACTAGCTTGACCTTTTAAGATGTATGTAATATGTTTTTTTGTGAGATTTATTGATGTCTGCCCCATTCTGGCCAGTCTGAACCAATTTGCTCTATATTTTTTCTAAGGGTGAGAAAGAGTGCAATGGTCAGCGTTTTCGAAGGTTGGGGCTTCGATCTCCAGCTCTGATGTCTTTCTACTGGGTGTTGGGTTCTCCCCATGTCTGCGTTTGTTCTCTCTGGGTTCTCTGGCCCCTCCCACAGTTTGCAAACATTCACTTGGCCTGTTGAGAACTCTAAATGCCACGGTTGTGAATAGTTGATTGTCTTTCAATGTGGCCGTGCGTCTGTCGCCTCACCTCCCCCCCAAAACACTGAAATCACCTCCTTCAACCAGCTCTCCCTCTCTAGGTTGGGCTTGGTAAAAATCTATTGCCTCGGCAGAGTTGCTCCTCTGCGCCATCCACCCAGCAGATCATATCCTCAGCTATTTACTTAGTTTTCATGCGGCGGCTGAAGGTGAGTGAAACTCATCCAGAGGTCTCCTCCACACCGACTCACTCCGGCAGCCGTGGATAGATACAGCAAACGCACAAAACAGCTCTTGAACCCGTGACTCCATCCTCGCAGCCGTGGTTCGAGAGCGAGTAAGGGAAAAATAAAAAATAAAAAGCCTGCCGAGTGGGCCATTTTCAGTCTCTATTGCCTCAGACTGTTTGATCCTGACCTGCTCGCACCGCTCCGGAGATTCCCCCTCGCAAGGCTCACAAACCGAGATGGCAAACTCCTCCGCAAGTGACGGGGCTCTCCTGATGACGGCACTCTAGTTCCATTCTGAGTGTTGCAGCTAATGCTGACGAGAGAGAGAGAGAGAGAGAGAGAGAGAGAGAGAGAGAGAGAGAGAGAGAGAGAGAGAGAGAGAGAGAGAGAGAGAGAGAGAGAGAGAGAGAGAGAGAGAGAGAGAGAGAGAGAGAGAGAGAGAGAGAGAGAGAGAGAGAGAGAGAGGAACGTCATCATTAGCAAGTCAGAGTTGTCCGTTTGACATTTCTGTTGAAGCAGCAATGAAAGGTAAAAAAAAAGAAAAGAAAGAAAGAACAAAAAAAACAGCCAAGAAATAACTGGAATTATAATTATGTTGTCATCAGCGCAACCTCGGATTCCCACTGGCCTGCACGCTGAGCCAGTCGAGCCACACTGTGATTACCTCCTATACATTCATGACAGCGTCATGACAACATTCTCATTGCGTTACGTCTTTGTACAGCGTAGTGTAAGTGTGATCGCAGCATGGTGTGTTGCATAACACACTGTGACGGCAGCTGTTGAGTCATTGTGTAGGTGGACAGTGTTTTAACGAGACCGCAGAGTGAAGAGCTTACATTGACTATAGATCCAGCTTGTGCTCATCTGTGCTGTTCCTGCTGGCTAATTGACAGAATTGCAGGTTTTTGGTACTCCTTTTTGAAACTGGAAGCCCCACCCATCTTTTTATACAGTCGGTGGTTGAAACTAAGAGAACCATTGTGCTCACACTAGACATACACAGTGGACTTTATGGGTCAAAGATGCTCCGGCACAGTAGAGGTTGCCGAGTGGGAGGTCAGATGCATGTCAGTTTTCACGTGGGCATTTTTTAGGTCATCCAGGTTGGAGTCTGCGAAGTCAGAAGTGGAATTCTTTTTTTGGCCAGTATAAATGCAGCTCACCGGATCACTTTTCCCTTGACCTCCCTGAAGGGGCGGCTATGAGACAACTGTGTCAAATGAAAAGCCAAGCCAAAGATGAAGATGCAGCAAGTCTGCAAACTCATCAGCAGTGCCATCGACCATTGTTTCATACCACAACAGTATGAAATTATGTAGCAAGCAAATGAACAACTATATTTACTATATTCAGTTACCATCAAACTAGTGGGATTCTTTGGCCGTTCAACAGAATGCTGGCTACTCTAGCTAGCGTAGCACCTTGATGCTAATTCCATGTTCCCAGCATCCTGATGGATCTCAGAACAGCTGTTGTCAAAGTAAAACCACTCAACCCCAAACAGATGTGTGCCGCAGCAATGTGGCAGATATTTATTTTATGACTTTCTATGACTTCAGAGATCTATTATTGCATTATTTTCTGCTCAATGTTACACAGTGTATGACACAAACACTCTGGATGTTAAAGTTTATGGCTGTGAATTTTTGTATTTCCAAGCAACAGTAACATGCCTGAGAAACCACATGGCTTTTTAAAAAATATGTATTTGAACCCTCTGGAATTAATTCAGAATTCGTAATGAAGGCAAAGATACAGATATGAAACCTATTGTCGGACAAATAAATGTAAAATATTGACAGAAATAGAGAAGAGGTAAAAGTCTTTATTTAAATCCTCTACATATTTTCCATTCATTTTAATTAGATTGTTGCTGATCTTTGTTTTATAATAACTTACCTCAGGCTCCCTTCCCTTACAGTCTGTGATGGGACAGTAAAGCAATGTTGGCAATGTAATTAAACATTATTGGGCTTCGTGTCTTCATTTCCTCTCTAAATTAGATAAATGAAGCATCTAAATTGGGGTCAGCGCAACCTTGTGAAAGTGTTTTTTTACGGGTGCAGTCCTCAAACTTTTTACTTCTCTTTAAGAGATGCACACTCCACATTTGGAACATAGCACTTATAGGATTATAGATACCCCACACCCCTCACAATTGGTACAGAATGAGGCTCAAGTCCAGTCGCTACACTGGAAACTGGTGCTGCGAATGAAAAGAACTTAATCAGTGTCTGTGAGTGAGGAGGAGCCAGAGGACCTCTGAAAGGGATTCCCTGTGGGGCTGCTCGTTGCCAGATTGTCCACTTTCATTTCTCCTGGTCATCACCGAGCGTGACCGGCCTCAGCACTGATTCCCTAAAAAGAGGCACCGGAAAAGAAGATTTGCCCGTTTTATAGCTTTTTATAACTCAGATAGTCTTTTTTTTTAATGCTCATATAAAGAGCATGCAGGTATCGTTGCTTGTCCAATCTCTTGACACAGAGGGGAAACAACGTGTTTGTTGAAGTTGCTAACAGACTGTAGCAACGCTGCTGTTCCTCCAGCAGCAGCAGCGCTGGCAATTATTCCACATTCAAGTGCTACTTGATGAGAAGGTGCAGTGAATACAAAGTGAGCCTTTGCAGCAAAGTGAGCAGCTCTGAGCAACAACAAAAAAATAAATAAATCAAGGCCAAAACGAGGATGCTAACATGCTAGTTTGCTGTGTTTCTTGCGTGTGCTTGAACGTGGTGACAGAGGGCGGGGCCATCATGGACAAGCTGCGGGGCCATCTGGACCGGAAGTCCAGTCTTAAAGAGGCGGAGAACAGTTCATTTCTCAACCTGGCACCCAAACCTTCCTCACCACTTCACCAACATTGGTCACTGATTCAAACCAGCAGCTCCAAATTAAGATCATTAAAGACACAGAAATAAAATGTGGCAGCATCAGTGGAGTAGCACAGCACAGCAGGAATGTGAGGTTTTGGTTTGAAGGAGCTCGAGTTGTCAACCACTTTACTATATTCTTGTTCGTGTGTGTGTGTGTGTGTGTGTGTGTGTGTGTGTGTGTGTGTGTGTGTGTGTGTGTGTGTGTGTGTGTGTGAGTGAGTGAGAGAGAATTTGTCGGTGCTACAGGTACATCAAGTTCAAAACCAACACAGAGTGTCATTACCCTACTGCATGTAAACGTGCACCAAAGTGTGCAGGTCATTTTTTTGTTAGTATCCCACGATGCTGATACGAGCGCGGTAAATCAATTTTAAGCAAGTTAATCGCAGCCATTTGTTCTGATTAATCACAATTTTAAAGTACTATCCTTGAAGAAGCTTGATCATTTGTTGCAGCGTTATTGTTGCAGAGATGAACGCATGCCACCCTGGTCTGATGAAACAGATTATTCAGTTCTGTCAACGTCAAATCTACAAAAGCCTCTGGGAGCGTCTGACGAAAACGTGACAAAACAAAATGCAGACACATTTGGTTCATGGGCAACGCTGTCTTTGAACTCACAAATGCTGCTGCTTAATTAAAATGGCAAGACGGAACTTTCACCGCTAGAGGGCGCAGCTGAGCACAGCACGTCGACCGCAACGAAGCGGCTCCTCTACTCCTCCGGTCACGTAGGCGAAGCAACGAACCCCTGCGGAGCGCGCGAGTGAAATGTCGAGTGACGACGTAAGTGTATAACGCCGCAAGCCTGTGAATGTTGATTAGTGTGACCATATTATAATTACTGGAAACCAGGACACTGTGAGGAAATGAGGCTCGAAGTTTACTCAAAGATTTCAATATATATTTTTACGTGTGCCTCCTCTGTGGATCGAAAATTGACCTCCTTCCATTATTTTATCACTTAAAATAACAGGACAAAGCATGGAAACACGACATATGGTCACCCCAATGTTTAGTAAATGAACATGCTAACGTTTGCTAAAACGATTACATCCGTGATATCTAGCTTAAATTGAAAAAACAAAACAAAAACAAAACTCATCTGGGAATTCCTGGAATGACTGAACTGACGTTCCTGGTTATTGTTTTGCAGCTGTTGGCTGTTTATTAACTTGCAAAAGCGCCCGCTACTGCTCCAGAGTGTGGCCTTGTGATTAATTTGCACTCAAGACTAAAAGCAGGGTTATTGTTTTTACATTAATCAATCAGACATTGACAGCACTAACAAACAAACAAATAGCGCTCTCATTAACACAGTTGTAAAGGTAGTCATTCTGAGACTGACCCGGTCATAAATCAGACGGACGTTAAATGGGATTGTAGCTGCTGCAGGAAATAAGAGAGGAAAGATTAAATGTCTATTTATGTTTGACAGTGTGATCGTTTGTCCTGCAAATCCAGTCTGGTGCTGCCGAGATGTGGTTTCTCGCTTCGGTCTGTGTGTTTGTATGAGACTTTGGTGGAATTCTGTTGCTAATTTAAGACTGGACGCAACAGTCTGTGCGTCACACGCAGCCGCGACTCAGAATCATCACATAACGCTCTGCGTAAAACGTCATCGGCGGTGGCGGGAAGAATTAAAGGCTTTGGCAGAGACGAGGCTTGAGCTTGAAGAGTGGAGATGAGTCAAAACTGGAGCCGGTGGTGGTGGTGGACAGCTGGCCCGGGAGTCAGAGCGGAGCAAAGCTCAGTCCCAATTCTGGAGGAGGAGGAGGGAGGAGTAGGAGTCGGTGTCAGGGAGGAAGTCTTGCCTTCACTCGGGCTGATGACGAAGACCACGATGAGTCGAGTCTGAGTTGCGTCAGAGTGGAACCGAGCAGATAATTGCTGGAGAGGAGCCAGTACTGAGAGGAGGAGGAGGAGGAGGAGGAGGGAGGAGGGTTTGGTAGCGATGAAGAGCTCCAGCAGAGCAGCGCCAGTTTTCTTTCTCTCACCCTCTGTTTTATTTTTTTCTCTCTCTGCTCCTTCTCAGATCTTTAACGGGGGTGTCGGACTTCCGAGCCGAGAGCCGCCGAAGAAAAATTGCGCTGTCAATAAACACGGCGAGTCCTGGCAGGTGAGGAGGCCCGACGTGACGTGATGAAAGAGAGTCTGTCACTGCGGCTGGAAGACGGAACCGTTATGCTGCCGCGGACACTTTGGCACAGGCGCCGCTGCTTGTAAGATGCTGGAAAAGAACACGTTCTTCCTTTTTTTCCCCTTTTTATGCCGGCAATATTGTCATCTGCTGCTGTTCCCGTTCTGATCTGCAGCCCTGCGGCTCTATCTCATCCCTACATCAAATCAGTCATTAATCTCATTTGCCAATGAAATAATTTGCTGCAGGAGATGCTCCAGAGATACTGGAGGACAGTTTGGTCCTTTTGTCTCCACCCCTCTCACCCCCAATCAAAGTCTTTTCCGTTGTTCTCCTCCTCAACCTCTCAATTAGAGCCATTTTTTTCCTCCTGTCGTCACCTGGAAGGGAGAAAACACCCAGGATGTTGCTGATGGAACGCCATTTTGGGGATTTTTTTCTCCCTCTGTGATCGTGATGTTTGCATGTTATTCTAATGAGCGTTCCTACCAGATGAAGGTTTCAGTCTCTCCTCTCTCCTCCTCGTGATGTTTTTAATAAAGGAGCCACACATTTGACTTTAATTAAAACACCAGCCAACACAACCGATTACAAGTGCTGAGACAATGGAAACGCACATGCATGGTTGTGTCTCTAATTTTTTCCATTAGCAGGCTGGCAGAAAAGTGTTCCTTGTACTGTCGTGTCAGTTGGATTTTTCGTCATTTGCAAAAAATTCTCCTTCATTAGAAGAGAGGCCTTTGTTTTGATTACTGGTAATAATAGACGCATTCACCCTTCTTGCTAATCTAATTACTGTATCTTTTTTTTTTTTTTTTTTTTTACCATTTTAATGGTGTCCTAATTAGCTTTTTATCAAATTTAATATATATGTATTTGACAGCAAATTAAAGAAAATGAATGATTATCGTACTTGAATGAATCATGAATCATGCTAAGTCGATGACACAATAGCTAAAAGTCATTTTTATACCTGTCTGGAACGGAAACCTGCAGCTGTGTTCGACAACTGTTCTATTTTTTTTATTATTTATTTATAATTTTTCCATCTCTGTCTGTCTGTCTGTCTGTCTGTCTGTCGCTGTGTGAATCAGAAGCTCCAGAAGGTTCCAAACAGCAGAGGAACCTATTCTATCCAGGAACTGAGGTGAGGTTGCTCCACGTCACATCATGATTGGAATACAGCTGATATGATATGCATGAGCCCACATGCACGATAGTGTGCGTGCATCCCTGCTGAAAATGTGTGTGTGTGTGTGTGTGTGTGTACAAGGAGGCTTCCAAACTCAACAACTCCAACTCGGTGTGTTTATTTGTCGTCTTCTGTGACGTCACCAGCAGCCTGCAGAGCTTCTTCCGCCGTGTTCATGTATTAAAACACTATTTAATACCATATAACCTCATATAACGGATGTGCAGTCCAGAGCAGCACCAACATTAAATATGTACATATTTAATGTCCATACATATGTTTAGACGATGCTTCATGATTGAGGGATTTGTTGTCTACCTGTGGCCAATTATATTTGTGGTCACTTTTCTTGACAATTTTCTGGACCGTTTGAGTTTTGCCTCTTGTGAACATAAATCCGGACCAAGTGAAAAGTTGCACCAATGTATCATCCTCACGTTGATTCGGACCAGGAAACGGACCTTGAGGTGTGAACCCTCAGTGATGTCAAGCAACGCCAGCGGAGATGAGCTGACGGTCTGGCGGGGTTAGGGTTAGGCTCCCTCCAGTCCTCCGCTTTCACTCCTGGCTGCAAAACCTGGTATCAAGATTCTTGTGTTCTTCTGGTGCCATTTCAAGCAGCTGAGCTAACTGCTAACCTCGACGCCACAGCTTCATCTCTTCAGCTGTGTTGATCCTGACAAGATGCTAAAATGAGCCCCACTCCCCCCTCCGTATCCCCCACCCCCTGGGGCTTCGCTGCCATTAATTGCCTGCGATGAAGGAACCCGGCTCCTTCACCTGAGAGATATTTTCTCGGCTCCAAGGTGCTTCAACCCACACCGACACCGACATCAACATGATGCGCGAATGATGAGTACAACGTCTATTTTAGCTCCTCGTCCTCGGCGCTCTTTACAAAACCTCCCTTTGAAAAAAAAAAAAAAAAGCTGCCGGTGTCGCCGCCCGCGTCTCTCTCTCTCTCTCTCTCTCCTCTCTCCCTCCCTCATTGTTTTGTGAAGTGCGCGCCGTAAGTGCCGAGGGCGAAGGCGCAAATGGAACGGAACCGGTTTGCAGCGGGCGATGATGAGGTTGCCGTGACTGTGTGATGGGTCAGATTACAAATCTGGCCAGCTCGCCGCCGCCACCGCTGCGGAGTAATTGTTTGGCGGGGACGCCGAGAGGGTTCTCTTTCTCCCCTGTGGGCAGGAGGAGGAAGGAGCGGTGGCGGGAGCAGAAAAAAAAGAAAAAGTAGGGAAAGAGAGACAGGAGGAGGGAAGGAGAGATGAGTGAGTAACACTGAGAACCACTCTCTCCTCCTCCTCCTCTTCCTCCTCTCTATCATTTGTATCACTCCATCCATCCCTCCTCCTCCCTCCGTTTCTTGTCCTTTATCAGATAAGCCAGGGCGCCTTCATTCTGCAATGTGCTACTAGACATCTCCGATAACTGTGTGTGTGAGTGTGTGTGTGTGTGTGTGTGTGTGTGTGTGTGTGTGTGTGTGTGTGTGTGTGTGTGTGTGTGTGTGTGTGTGTGTGGTTTTGCCCGCATGCGTGTTTGCATGACAGTTATGGGAACTTGTCATCGTGCTCCTCTGGATCAATGGAGCACAGTTGCCTAGCAACCTGCTGATCAGGAGTAAGGGAGGCGGGCGGGGGCTGGGGGGGGCGAGGCACGAGATTAGAAAAAAGGGAGAGATGGAGAGGTCTGGAGAGGGATGAAGAAAAGGAGGGGAGGTGTCGTCGGCTGCGGGGTTGAGAGCGGCGGTAAAGCGCCAGCCGACCGTAGGGGGGGGGGAGGGGAGGGAGGGGCAGGGGGGTCACAAAAGCGAGACGGTGGAGCCGAGGCGCATCCAATCCGCCTTTTGTGTGTCGCTACTGTAAGAGGCGGCCTGAATAGGAATGAGGCAGTAGGTGGAACGCCGGAGTGTTAAACGCACGAAAATTGCGAGCGCGGCCGAGTGCGTTTGTGCAGCAGTGGCAGCAGTGGCAGCAGCAGCAGCAGCAGCAGCAGCAGCAGCAGCAGCAGCAGCAGCAGCGGTTTCTCAGGGAGCCCAGAGCGAACATGAAAGACGCCGGCGGCATCGCGCTCACTCATTTAGCCACTGATTTAATTATCTTTATCTTAAATATGGGAGAAGGAAAAGGGGGGTGGGGGTGGGGTGGGGGGGGCAAAGTGGTGAAATGCAGTGCGTCGGGGTGGAGGGGGTGGGGGGGGTGAAGGATGGAGGTGTGGTGGTGCGAGGAGGTCGGTGGTGGGTGAGAAATGGTGGACGGAGCAGCGAAGGGTGATGAATTTGGACAGGAGGAAAATGGGGTAAGGGTGGGGGGAGGGGGGAGGCAGGCAAAAGGGTGAGGCAAATGAAGGGAGAGATGGATGGATGGTAGGAAGGATGGATATGGATGGAAGGATGGAGGGATGGAGACACACAGACACACACACATGCTCAGGATCATCTGTGATATTTACACAGCCTCTGCTGGTGATTGGAGGAGGGCGGGGGGGTGTTATTGGAAAGGTTGGGGGGGGTGAGGCAGGTGAGGGAACAGAACCCCCCGCCTCCCCTCCCCCCGAGCTGACTGAGTTAGAATAACATGTGGCGGCGGAGTGGCTGTTAAACTTTATGGAGGATTGAAAATGGACAATTAGCATCGCGTCACCTGGGATACCCCCCCTCCCCCCTGCTCCTCACCCCCTGCTCCCCCTCACTCCACCTCCTGTCGCCATAGCAACGCCCTCCCCCGCCCCTCCCCGCCGCTCACACCTCCTGATTCTCCACCTTGGCCAGCGTGCGCTCAGGCCTTCGTGCCGCTGTTCATGCGGCCGAATGAAAACAAAGGCGCTGATGTTTTCCTGCGTTTGTAGTCAGTGGCAACCGGCAGTCGGCAGGATTTTATTCAGGTTTTTAGTTCCGCCACATTCAGGTTTAACCCGTGAGGCGCTCTGTGACTCTGTCTGCCAGTAAACTTTACTCACTGACTTAGTTATTTAACTCTGAGGTGTGTGAATCATTCACACTTCACATGACAGTAGCAGGAAACCTCTGCTGCTGTCATCAACAATGATGTCCACAGAGTTTTAACAGGGAAAAAAATAACTCCCCCTCCTCCCATTACTATTGGAATATGAAACTTACCATCCTGCCATCCTGCTCCTAAGCAACACTTCAGCAGTTCTTCAACCTTCAAATGAAAATTTCATGATGTTTTCTGGCATTGCATTGAGCGAGGACACACACAAGCCCTGACATTGGCACAGCGCCACCAGCTGTCCCACTACAAGACTTCAGCGTTTGCCTGGCAGGCACCCTAGTCCAGTCTGGAAAGGCACCGCTGTTACATAGTCATACAAGCAGGCCAGCTGGGGGCGCTGTGTTGGAGTCTTAACGTGCTGTGTTCTGACTATTTTCATGTACAGTATTTTATTGGATTACAAAATCCAGTGCAGGAACATTGTAACATTAGCTAGACAGAAAAGGAAATAATCTAGATGTCCAAGAAGTAAAACATTTTTTAGCCCTCTGTTTACAGCCTCCTGCTACAAATGATGCCTCATCGGGCCGTCCGCATGTTTGAAAGGAGACAAAAAACGAGGCGGTCTCAGAGGGCGAAGCCAAGACCTGGCTGGGTGTGGGGTCACTCACCTAACAGAGGTAGTAATATTAGCCCTTTGTGACCTCACGAACTGTGAATGGACTTCTCTTATTTCAGGCTAATTTACTCCAACACCAGAGTGATTCTGATCCAAGCAGCGATAAAGATAATTTGGGTTTTTTTTTAAAGAAGAAAAACACGCCTGATGTCTTTTAGTTCATGTTTCTACTTCACGTTGCTCAAGGATGCAGGATTTTTTTTTTTTTTTGTCCTTCAGTTTGCTCCACGCTGAGCACCACATAGCTCCAGGCGGTCGGGGGAACCGGCGAACCGGTCGGCGGCGAGCTCTCCCTCTGTGGTGTGTAGCTCTTATGACATTTTCGAGGGGACGGCGCGGCGAAAGGTCAGAGGTGAAAGGTGGACGGAGGGTCGATGTGTTCCTCGTTACCACCTCCTCTGTTCATTATCCACTCGTAAAAAGTCTGTTCGGCGGCAGAGAGGTGCTGTGACCCGCGACCCCTCCGCTGTAGGGTGAGCGGCGCCGCCGGCTGAGGCGCCATGACAACCGCGGGAGCAGCTCGTAGGTCAAGATTTATGGCGGCCGTGATGAGCGGCGACACACAGCGAGCCTTGCACAAGCACACGCACGCGATAAATCAGGAGGAGCCAAGGCTAATGAACTATAGATCTCCAGGTTGTTTTGGGTTTTTTTTTAGTTTGTTTGTTGTTCGTTTTTTTTGTTTTTTGTTTTTTGTTTTTTTCATTTGGTCACATGTAGGCAGGCTGACACACACACACACACACACAGAATCCGACAAGCTTTGTTTGCCTCTTGTCAGTCACTCTCCATCTGCTGGTCAGATGATCAATGCTAACGCCCGTCCAGAGTCCTAATGACACACAGATCCATACCCAGATGGACTGCGTGTTTGCCTGTGCGTGTGCACCCGTGCCCGCGCCCGTGCCCGTGTGCCCGTGTGCCCATGCATCTGAGCGTGCCCCGCGTGTGTGCACTAGCGACTGCGGCGGCTAATGCTATTTGTGCTTAGAGATTGCAGTCCTGTGATGAGGACGGGTCAGCGCTATTGTTATAAATGAGAGTAAGACCGCAGCGAGGTGACCTCTGCAGCCTCACACACATACACACACACACACACACACACAGGCACCTCATCCATACACACACGTGCACCGGTGGCTGCTTTTGCGGCTATTGGCAAGTGGAATTAGTGAATGTATGAGCTACACAGAAACTCATTACAACACGATTAGAGACAAACCTCCCATTTAATCTCATTTAGAGAAGGGCGGTTGCCTGTCAAACGCACTCGCACACGCCGACTCACTTATGCACATGCACGCAGGCAGGCCTCTGTTTTCACCCCCCACTAGGTGTGTGTCAGTCTCCCTCAGGAGGCAGGACTCCAGTAATCATACATACGCTGTGTAAGTACAGTGTTTTAACTGCGCCGCTGCCGTTAATCCCGGCTCTCTGCCTCGCTGTTGAAAACCTGGGTTTTATTTTCCTCGGCGCCACACAGGCTCTGGGCTTCTCCTTCCTCCCCCCCTCTGTGCCGTTTGTCGCCATTCATTGTGACCCCCCTCACCCGCCTCACCCCTCCTCCTATTCCCTTCCCCCCCTCCCATCTCCGGCGCAGCTCCAAACACTGAAGCACAAACTGACATAAATGCAAGCACAAAATATGACTGCGCACACACACACACGCACGCACGCACGCGCGGGCGCTAGATGCTGTGCTGACAGATGAGTTTTTATTTTTGGCCATATATTCTCTCCGCTTGGCAGCAAAGACACACACACGGGCCGCGCACAAAACGCCGCACCGCCCCACACACATCCATAAGGAATTTATCTATACGTGCACACACCCGGACGGACTCACACACACACACGCATGCACGCGCTCTCTCTTTCTCGCGCACACATACACGGCGACCTTCTCTCTGCTGAGTAGGCAAAGAGTCAGGGGTCAGTGGCTGCTGTCAGCCTGTCAGGAGGCGGGAGGGGAAGGAAGCGGGGAGGGGGAGGGGTGGAGGGGGCGGGGAAGGTGGCGGTCGGTCGGTCGGTCGGCGGGAAACGCGCAGACGCTCGGGCCTCGACTTTCCACGAGGAGCCTAATGCAATCAGATCCGGCCCATATCTGTCACGGTGAATGCAGGCCGGTCGAGCCTCGGCGGTGGGAAGCAGCGCAGGCGGTGTGATGTTGTGATGTGTTTCCTCCTGGACGAGGAAGCCTCGCTTTCACCGCACCGGTCGCCCCTAAAGCCGACCAGCAGCCTCTCACTTTCAACACCGAAGGGGGAATGAGGGGGTCTCCCTGGGTTCGGGCTGTGAAGGAGTTTGAATCAGAAGTACGTTCACAACTAGAGCCAACCTTCCACCCGCTTCGGGAAGTATCGCAGGTAATCAGGAACTCCACCACGACGCGAGGCTCGCTGCCGAGCTGCTCCACAGCTGCTCTTATCGTGATCGCGAGGAGATAATGGTGGGGCCGGGTCGAGCGCGACACCTGCTAAGGGGCCGGATCCGTTCACAAATTCCACGGTTCAGTTGATGTCACGGTTTTCATTTCAGTTGGCAGTGTGATGTTGTTTTTAAGGCAGGAGAAATGAGACATCAGCCAGTAATTCACTATTTTACATTCAAAATAAAACCATGTCTTATAGTCGGGCAAAAACTGAAAGTCTGTCTCAACAGGCTTTTCATTCATTGGAGAAAAGGAGGAAACGAAAGTTATTCACTGTCACGGAAATGCAGGAGAATCTTTGGTGCATTAATAGTGAACTGACTGAAACATATAACCTACATTTGCCAATTAGTCCTTAGTTCACAGAGTTACTGTTGCTACACCTGGCGAGTTCCACTTCCAGATTTCAGGAATCAATGTCGTCCGTATCACCTTTAAGCATTTATTTTTAGAACAGCGATAGGGGCTTAATAACCAGAGTTACTGTACGATGCTCCCTCTCTTATGGAACTTATTATTTCATACCGTGTACTGTCTGTACCAGATGCAGATTAATTAATAATGAATGAAGTGTCTTAAATACCGTTGAGTTTTGCTGTTTTATTTGTTTTGGTGAGTCTTTTTTAATAAAACCTGCTTCAACCACTTTTCCATCACACACGGAGCAGACAGAGAAACGCTATTATTTGATGCGTGCCGTCGGGATCAAAAGATTGGCCTGGGTTTGGATGGGAGTAAATGGGGAGGAAAGGAGCAGGGGGGTGAAGAATTGTGGGAAATGTGGGGAACCTGGCATTAACGATGAGATGGTTTCCACTCCACCACCACCACCCCCAACCTCCACCCTGCACAGACCCCCCCCACCCCTCTTCCTCTTCTTTCATCCGCCGCTGGTCTCTGCGGTCTACCCCTAATACGACTCATATCTGCTCTTTAAATCAAATTAAGGCCTTTATGTTTCGTCCATGCGGTCGCCAGATACCATCAGGCGTGCGGACGGACCGCCCGGCCAGAGCAAATATGTACATACAATATCTCCGCCGCTCC